>VWZP01001896.1:888170-931450 GCA_013396995.1 Dicaeum eximium
CTCCAGCTCCAGCTGAGTTACACAGATACCAGGTCAGGGAAGAGGCCCAGCTTCTGCTGAGGCTCAGCCTGGAGCTTTCTGGGGTCCCCCTGGGAATGTGGGAAGGACTGAAATGCTTCCCTGGCTTCTCTCCTGTGAGGATTCCAGCAGTGTGCCAGATGGGCACAGAGTCTCTGTTTAGTTTCTGCTGCCATGCAGAAATGCCTGAAGGGGAGCTCCCTCCTTGCCCACCCCAAAGTTCCTACACTGGGAGATGTTCATCCTGAGGAACCTCCGGTCACCGCCCCCTGTGCTGGGCGCCCAGAGCACAGAGAAAGGAGCCCAGCCCCACTGGGCTGCCCTCCCTCCCAGAGCACTGGGGGTCACAGGCCTGTCCCGCTGAGGCTTTCCATGGACTGCAGGTGGAAAAGGAGCTGGATATGGGTTTCCTTGTCCTGCTCTGACTCTTTGACTTGCTGTGTTTTCAAGTTGAAGGCTGAGAAAGAGGTCAAGTCTGGAAGTTTCCTGGATCTCTTTCGGAAGAACCTGAGGAAGGTGACTTTAATCATGTCATGTGTCTGGTAAGACATTCCCTGGTGCATTCTTCCCAAACTTCTAGGTGAAAGAAAAGAAGGGATTGACAATTAGTAATTAAGAAAATCACCTTGTGGGTTTTGAGTGTTATTTGATGGGTGTTTCTGCTTCTGGCTGTTTAAGATGCTTTGTAGGAAAGGTTATAGCATTTCCAGCTTTGGCAGGCCTGTGCTGTTCCTCTGGTTTTACATCTCCTTGGAAATGCTGTGGCTTGGTCAAAATGTTGTCATTGGAGATCAGTGCTGCATTTCCTCATGGCTGACACCTGCTCAGTGCCACCCTGCCTGGCTTTCAGGTTTGTGAACAGCTTTGTCTACTATGGGCTGAGTTTGAACGTGGGAAATTTTGGCCTGGACATCTACCTGACTCAGCTGGCCTTTGGAGCAGTGGAAATCCCAGCCCGTGTTGGTTGTATCTTCACTCTGCAGAGGTTTGGGAGGAGGAAGACGCAGGCCGTTCTCCTGGTGCTGAGTGGCCTGGTGTGTCTGGTCATCACCGGCATCCCTGAAGGTGAACAGCCTTGTCCCCTACGGAGGGGACATCCTCTGGGACAGGGAGGCACAGAGCCCCAGCCCTTCCCTTGCTGGTTCTGTCCTCCCAGCCAGGGTAGCTCACATCCCTCTAGGCCTGAGCTGACCCTGGCCTCAGGCCAGGGCTGAACCCACAGGGCCCATTCCAAAAACCCAAAACTTTTCTTGCTGATTGCAATAGCGGAGGGCAGAGCTGAGCCCAGTGGGCCCCTGTCAACAGAGCTGTGCTCTGCGAAAATTAACACCTGGGGAGGTGAGATGATGGATGCAGAGTGCACTGAAAGTGGCCACCAGGCCAGAGCAGCCTGGTCCATGCTGAGACACTGTCAGAGGTGATGGCTTCCTGCAGGTGACACAGTTGTCCCTGCAATCCCCAGTTACCATCCGTGAGTGGTGCTGAGCCCTCCCCTATCCCATAGCAGCCGTCTCTCCTCCTCCCCTCAGACCAGCCCGTGGCAACCACCGTCCTGGCCACCATTGGCAAGTTTGCTGCCTCAGCCTCCTTCTCCACCTCCTTTGTCTACACTGCCGAGCTCTTCCCCACAGTTGTCAGGTGAGCTGTCCCCGACAGCGGAGCCTCCCTCTGCCGTGGCTGGCAGTGGCGATGGGGCAGGAGCCCGGTTGTCCCCATGGCCACGCTGAGCCCCGCGGTGGCCTGGGGGTGCTGACCCCTGCCCACAGCTCCCTCTGTCCCACAGGCAGACGGGCGTGGGGCTGTGCTCCACGTGGGCGCGGGTGGCCGGGATCCTGGCCCCGCTGGTCCGGCTCCTGGGGCAGCACCACCGGGCCATCCCCATGGCCATCTTCGGGAGCGGCCCCGTGCTGGGGGGGCTGCTCTGCGTCCTGCTGCCCGAGACCTGCGGCACCGAGCTGGCAGATGGCACAGGGGACGGCCACCCCCTGGCTGAGGTGGGTCCCTGGTGCTGCCTCTGGGGTGGGGATGTCAGTGCGGTCTCTGGGGAGCCAGTGCTGGGGGAGCCCCTTGGCATTGCATGTGCTGGGGGTTTCTTTAGGAGTTACAGAGGTGGGAGGGGATGGAGTGGGGCTGTCCCACTGTGGAGGGAAGGAAGGAGACCCCATAATCCTGCTTGTGGAGGTCATCCCTTCATTCTTGTCCATGGGATAGAACAGGCAGCGCTCCGCTTTCCTCCCTCTGCCGTCCTCAGGGAAGAGCTGGTGCCTTGTAGCCACATCCTCTGGCTGTCACCCTCTCATAGCTGAAAGCCCTCATTCCCCATGGGACCAGGTGGAATTGCACCCCAATACCTTTGTTGTCTTGCTGGGAGAAGGGTGTCCACAGGAACAGTAGGGAATGGGATCCAAGTTGCTGAAGGCTGCTTGTCTCAGGGACAGCTGCCATCAGCTCATCACACACCTTTCCTTGCTTTTACACCTTTTTCCCTTTCACCAGGTCTATGAAAATGCCACCAGCAGCCCTCAGAATGGGCAAGTGAAAGGAAAAGATGCTGGCCAAGACAATGAGAGCACGACGACCACGTACTTCTAGCTGGGTCTGCAGGTGGCTGGCAGCCCAGTGCTGTGGGGGCACTGAGGACAGGCAGGGTCTCTCCACCACAGGACACCACCATTGCTTAGGCCATCACTGCCAGTTCCTGGGTTTCCTTATCTTTTTTGCCTTCCTGTATCTCCCTCTGTAGCTTGTCCTCAGGCACTGCAGGCTGTCACTGGTGTCCAACAGTGCTCTCACCAGAGAAAATTAAGTGCTTTTTACTTCAGGGAAAAAAGAAAGAAGTCAAGAATTAGAATGGAGGCACTTCCTCTTTGTTTTTCCTGTTGTCTCCAGGAAGGTGAGACTGTAAACTTTGTCCAGTGAGACACCCACTAGAGCATTGAATAAACTTGCAAGAGAGAACTGGGCTCCCTAACAGGAGAGCTGGAGCAGATGCAGCACTGAAAATAATCTCACACTTGCAAGGAGTGATTTATCGTGACTGTCTAGCAAGATCACCCCGTTCTCTCATAGAAACACTCCTTTTTTTTTTTTTTTTTTTTTTTTTTTTTTTAATTTGAGATACTCAGCTGAGAAAAAAAAACCAACATGTGATAGAAGAAACAGCATGCAGGGAGCAAGGACGTCTAACAGCCAGCAGAATTTTCCCTTCAGTGCTGGTGGCTTTGAACTGATGCCTGTCATCATACTTTAGGCATGGAAAATGGTGCTCTTGGGCTGCAGTGTGAGACCAAATTGCTTTGTCCATTCCAGGAAACTGAGGGATGTTGTGGCAGTTGGTCTCTTAGAAAAATGTGCGAATCTTTCTGAGCAATGTCAAGTCTTTTCTACTCTGTTCTAATCTATTCCTTTTTTGCTGGATCCATTTTGTCTTTAAAAGATTTAGGACTGCTTTTGTCTTATACTGTGAAGAAAAAAAAAGTGGTTTTCCTGTGCTTCCCTTCATACTATCTCATGTCCCTCAGTCCAACTATCTTTTCCCACTGGATGGGTACAGAAGAAGCCTGGGAGTTGCACATGGTGGTTCTTCATCTTTCACTGTACAGCTCAAAGGTTTTTTTCTGGTAGTGTCAAAAAATGTTAAACCAGAGTACTTCTTCTCTCCATTGTCATGCCTACATGTTTTCCATGGACCAAAGTACCCCATGGATGTTGTTTGATCAAGACAGGTTTTGGATAAATCAGTGCCATGTAACAATGTCTTGCCTGGAGGGACTGGCTGTGGTGCCATTTTCTCTCTGGCACTGCTTTTCAGAGGATTTGCTGTGGTGCTCATCTTCAGTATCCTGAGAGCAAAGCACTTCAGTCCTTTGTCCTTTCCTTGGAAAAGGCTGGGGAGTGCCTCCTTCAGGCTTTTATGGAAAATAAGGCACTGAGGGTAGGCTGAGGGAACAGCTTGGAGCCAAATATACAGTCATTGAAGGAACCACTTTGGAAATTGTACTCTGAGACTCTCTGTTTAAGCTCATTTCATAAATAAAGGCATCCAAGCACAGCTGAGGTACTTCTGCTTCCAGCTCATTTGTGCCTCCAGTGGGCTGAAGATCTATTTCATGGAATCTTGGAGTGGTTTGGGTGGGAAGGGACCTTAAAGATCACCTCATTCCAATCCCCCCCTGCCACATGCAGGGACATCCTCCACTATCCCAGGCTGCTCCAAGCCACATCCAACCTGGCCTTGGACACTTCCAAGGATAAGGCAGTGTCCTGGTTTAGGGCAAATTTGGGAAGAAACTTCCAAAGGGGTCCCTCTAGAAAGCAGATTCGAGCAGCCCCTCCCCCAGCTGATTTGAGAAAAGATTTCCTTGCAGAAAAGTGGAAAAAAGCTATTTAACGAGCAAAGTATTCACAAGCGAAGAAATGAATTATATTAAACAACAAAACCTCTCACTGTTCTGACGGGATGGCAAATTCAGAAAGTCCTTTTCAGGGGGTGTGGCTCAGCTTGCTGAGTCTCTTGTCAGTCCCTCCTGCACTGGAAATGCCGTGTCCCGGCCCCCGTGGGCCACAGGTGTGAGCTCCTGGTGCTCTTCTGGGTTTTCAGTCCAGAGCAGGGCTGAACAGTTCCAAGAAAAAGAAAAACCACAGCCTGGGAAACTTCTCTGCCTCAGCTAGCTAAAAACTAACTAAAAGCAAAGGAGAGCTCTCTCCTGCTGTCCTTGCTGCAGACAACACAGTCCATGAAAAAGAATGTGGGGGAGCAAGTGCAGCTTCAGAAAACAAACTCTGTGCTTCTTCTCCCGCCCTTTGCTCTCAGAACCAGTCCTAAAGGTGCAGAACTTAATATCCAGCACAATCAGAACAGACAATGGGGGATACAAGCATCATAAAGTCACTCTAGGACAGGCAGCCACAGCTTCTCTGGGCACCCTGTGCCAGGGCATCGCCACCCTCGCAGGGAAGAATCTCTTCCTAACATCTCATCTTTATCTCCCCTCTGTTTTAAGCCATTCCATCTTGTCCTGTCAGGCCATGCTCTTGTCCCAAGTCCCTCTCCAGCTCTCCTGGGGCCCCTTTAAGCAATGGAAGGGGCTCTGAGGTCTCCCTGGGGCCTTCTCTTCTTCGGGAGGAACAATCCCAACTCTCTCAGCCTTTCCTCAAAGGAGAGGTTCTTCAATCCCTCTGATCATCTTTGTGGCCTCCTCTGGACTCACTCCACCAGCTCTGTGTTGTATTTTATCTGCTCTTCTCTGGATCACTGAATCTTGCCAGTTTGAATACCCCTGGACTGTGCATTTGAAGAGCACCTGAATAGCTTGACTCATGTTTTGCCCAGCTCAGCACAAGTGGGAGGATGTCCAATGTTTTTGCAGTGCCTGATTGTCACTCCTAGCCAGCCCACACATGGCCTTGCACTGTAATGAGTAGAGGTGGCAGCACAAACTGGAGCCAGGAGTGCTGGAAGAGTGTGTGGGAATGTAAACATAAACCTGTGGGAATGCAAACACACTTTTGCATGCACACAGTGGGGTGTTCTGGGCTCTCAGTATTGTGAGGCCATGGGCAAAGTGTAAAATTTGACCTAAGGAATAACTCAGGCAAAGAGGATGATTCCATATTGAAGGGAGGGAGCCAAAAAGCTGACAAGGTGATGAGGACAAAATGGGGTAGAGAGGTTTAGCTAGGAAGAGCAGGTTTTCTCATTTTAGAGACAAATTCAGGAGAAAACACTCTGGAATGAGTGTTTCTGCTAAAGAAAAAGGCTTCAGTAATCCCTTTTCCTGTCAATGAGAAAATGGATACCAGTGGGTGAAAGTGAAAAGAACCAACTGTTTATTGACAAAGTGCCCACATGGCAAAGGAAAAAAAGTTGAACAAATGCTAGATATTGAACTGTCAGAACCTTACCCCCAACACACACACACACANTGCTAAAGAAAAAGGCTTCAGTAATCCCTTTTCCTGTCAATGAGAAATGGATACCAGTGGGTGAAAGTGAAAAGAACCAACTGTTTATTGACAAAGTGCCCACATGGCAAAGGAAAAAAAGTTGAACAAATGCTAGATATTGAACTGTCAGAACCTTACCCCCAACACACACACACACACACACACACACACCACAGCAGAACAAAAAACCCCAAAATGCCAGGGAAAGGAGCAAACAGACCAGCTGTGTGGCAGGGGGAACAAAATGGCACCAGCTATTTGTCTCAAGGAAGGAAAAAAAGTTCATGCAGCACCTGTTGTTGCCCCTTCATCTGCTGTGAGGAGGAACCCGAGGCCAGAGGTTCAGCAGGTTTCCATCTGGCTGCTACATAAACTGCTTTTTTTCCCCCCTTCCCTGAGACAAAGGGGCCACTGCCATTTTTGCCTTCCCAGCCATGTGGCCAGCCAGCCTGTTTATTTCTTCCCTGGACATTTTGAAGTTTTTTTGTTGGGTGGGGGGTAAGGTTCTGAAAATAAATATCTAGCATTTATTCAATCTTCTTCTGTGCCTTGTGGGCACCTTGCTTTGTTAATAAACAGGCGTTTTGTTCACTTTCACCCACTGGTATTCATTTCTCTCATTGGCAAAAGGCATTACTGAAGCCTTTCTCCTTGGAGGAAATATTTATCCCAGGGTGTTTTCTCCTAAATTTGTCTCTAAACTGAGACAGCAGCAAAGTAATGTACAGTCTGTGCTGCACCCAGCACAACCTGGAGTCAGTCTTTGAATAAAGCCCGTGCAGGAGCCCCCAAGGCTCACACCCATCCCCTGGACCAGCCTTAAAGTACAGCAGCCATGTCTGGACATAAAGGAGATGATCAGGAATCGAGTATCATCATAAAATCACCCCAAGACACAGAAGCAGGGTCAAAACAGCTCCTGTTGTCAGAGGAGCCCCACAGGGACCACTGAGGCAATCAGCACATTTTCGGTGTCAGTGACACCAACGAACTGTGCTGAAATCCTGGCTGTGGGGCAGAGGTCTCAGGATCCTGGACCTTCCCCTAGAGGACATCACTGTCTCCTTTCATCTGATCCCATGCTAGGAAGCCCCAGGTCCATGAGAAGAGCAAAGCTGCAAAAAGGGTCCCAGCAGGGAATGACTGTGTAAGAAACCATAGACTTATTAGTTCATGTAGGGTTGACCACTAGACCACTAGCTCCAGCCATCATCCCAGCACTGCCTGATCCACCACGAAACCACATCCCTAAATGACACAGCTATGGCCTGTTCCAGTGTTGGACAACCCTTGTGGGGAAGAAATTTTTCACATTATCCAATTTAAACCTCCTGTGGTGCAACTTGGGACCATTTTCACTTATCATTTTCTACCTGGGAGAAGAGACTGCCCCCCACCTGGCTGCATCCTCCTGTCAGGGATTTGTAGAGAGTGAGAAGGTTCCCCTCTGAGCCTCCTTTTCTCCAGGCTGAGCTCCCCCAGCTGCTCCAGGTGCTCCAGCCCCTTCTCCGGTTCTGTTCCCTCCAGTGCCAAAGCCCAGATCTTACAAACTCCCTATCCCATCTCCAGACATGGCCATGGTCCACATGGCTGGGGTGATTTTGTGCACCAAAGCACAAAATGAATATCAGCTCCAGGCACATCTGGCCTGGACTTGGGACACCCCAGCCCTCAAAACACCATTTCTCCGCCCACAAAGAGAGTGGAAACCAAAGGGTGCAGCGAATCTGAGAGAGCAGCCTTCTCCTTCTTTGAGAGCAGTGATGTGCTTGAGGAGATGGATTCATGGGAGGGCACTGAGATACATCCTCTGCTGGCAAACAAATTAGCAGAGGAGAGGAGCCCACCCTTCTCTTCCTTTTGCATGACACTAGATGACACTAAAATGTCAGGACTGAGCTGTCAGCAGCCAACTAAAGGTCACTGTAAAAGGCTCAATGTGACTGAGGAAAACTGTCCAAATGCCCACACAGTTTGGCATCGAATTGCAGCACTCCCATGCAATTCAGGAAACTACTACAGCTGCTAGTAGAGTAAATAAGTGCGGATTGCTCATTGGAAGACTTTGAAAAAAAAAAAAAGGCCTTATTGGACTCAGCCACTCTGCTTTAACACTCTATTTTTGCATTGTTTGTGTCTGATGGAAACAAAGCTCGTTTCCATCTGCGTGTTAAATTACAGATTTACAGTTTCTGTGTAGAAAACACTCCAGAGCCAAGAGCAGTTACAAAGGCCAACTGTGAAACAGTAGGAGGAAAAAAAAAAAGTCAACAGCATTTATTATTCACATATTGCATTACAAGTGTCTCTTATCAAACTCAGAGCATAATTTAAATTATTCACGTAGAAACTCAACTTCAACACCACATGGGAAGAAAAGCTAAATAAGTGTGTATGACAGGGGTGCAGTGACATCCTGATCAAACGTTGAGGCTTGGGCTGACGCGCAGCCCCACGACCCAAGGGATTTAGTGCAGGAGGGACAAACCCAGCGCCTGCTTTTGCCCAGTACAGCCACTCTACTGGTGATTCTTTATTGCTGTAAAACACAACAGGGATGGTTCCACGGGTACCAGCTTGCAAAGGACTGGGGAACACGCTGGGAGGCCAGGCAGGCATGACCAAACTGGGTTTCAGGGACACTTGGAAGTGCATCTGTTCCAAAGGCAGAGTGGCAAAGACTCCCCTCCCTGTGACCATGGTGTCCTGGATTGTTAAGATAAGATATTCTGTTTGCCATCTGATAAAGATGGGGTTGTTATGTTAATTGGGCAGTTTTTCTTATCTCTTCCACAAACAATCTCTTCTGGGAAGTTATCTTGTGTTAATGAGCCATTGAGCCTAACTGCATGGTTGATAAGGTTACATCATCCCAGTGTGAGATGCTCCGCCCAGGGGGAGGAGCCAAGCATTTCTACCTGAATAAAATCAGACTTTGAAACACTGAGGGGTTCCTTCTTTCCACTGGATTCCCAGAGGAGCAGTTTTCTCTCCACTGGATTCCCAGAGGAAGACCAGGCCCATTCTACACAGCGCACTGGACTTTTCAGAGGGAACCTACACCTGTCCCACAGGATCACTGCTTTAACAGAACTGTATCTTCCACTCCAGGAGGACTACAGCCACCATTCAACTGGGCTGTTATCAACACCCTGACCCCCAGGGTGGCAGGTCGTATCCTGACTCTGTCAGGGGTTTTTCTTTTGTTGTTTCTTTTGTTTGTTTGCTGGTACTAGTTACATTTGTTTTTTTTTGGTTTTCCTAGTAAAGAACTGTTATTCCTATTGCCATATTTTTGCCTGAGAGCCTTTTAATTTCAAAAATTGTGGTGATTTGGAGGGAGGGGGTTTATCTTTTCCTTAGCAGACACCTGTCTTTTTAAACCAAGACACATGTATATTAAGTTAATAATGTGAAAGAGCAGTTTCCAGGCAGCAATGCCTCCCTGGTCTGCTTCAAGAATGATGGGATCAGACTAGACTGTTAGTAAATGCCTGTCCAGTCATTGCTTCCTCTCTGAGCATCTGCAGACATCCTTCTCCAAGTGTTTGTCATCATCTCTGGTATCTCAGAGAGACTCTTCAGTTTTCTCCTCCTGAGGATAAGAAGGAAAGAGGAGGACATTGGGGGGAGTCTCATCAGGGATGAGACTGATTCTGACATTTTTTCTTTGCCTTAAATTTGCAGTTTTGGATTTTTTTTTTCCCCCTTACATTCAGAGTTCCCTGTACCCACCTCAGCTGGAAGTTTTGTGTTCCCTGTGTCATCTGCCAGCTCAACGCCGTGGGTCTCGGGCAGCAGGATGCAGAACAGGGCCACCAGCACAGGGATGCTCCCAAAGATGGCCATGGGGATGGCCCGGTGGTAGCGGCGCAGGGGAACGACCAGCGGGGCCAGGATCCCGGCCAGCCTGGCCATGGTTGAGCACAGCCCCACGCCCGTCTGCCTGTGGGAGAGAGGGGCAGCGGGAGGTGTGGGCAGGGGTCAACACTCCTGGACTGAATGTGGCCCCATGGCCACCTCCAGCCATAGCAGAAGGAAGCCCTGATGTGTGGGGACATCTCACCTGACGACGGTGGGGAAGACCTCAGCGGTGTAGATGTAGGAGGTGGAGAAAGCGGCCGTGGCTGTGAACTTGCCAATGATGGCCAGGACGGTGCTTGCCGTGGGCTGGTCTGAGGGGAGGAGCAGAGACTGTGGGCTGGTCTGAGGGGAGGAGCAGAGATGACCACTGTAACCTCCAGGGGGATGGTTCACTTGGGACCAGAACTCTCTGCAGTGGGATTTCTTGGGATGGCCCTTTCTAATAGACTTACTAAGCAAACCTACCACCTAACCCATTGGAAATGATTCCCAGCATACCCTTACCTGGAAAATACCCTCTGGCAAAGAGAACCCAGATTTCTCCTGAGGCCTTGGGCACTTTCTAGATCTGAAACTGAAGTGAGCTGCTGAGCCACCACAGGGGTTTGGGGAGTGCTTGGTTGGAAATGTCACGTCCCTGAGCTGCAAAGCATTGGGAAGCCCCACTGTCACCTTCAGTCCCACTCACAGTCCTGGCACAGCAGCAGGGGTGAGGTATGGACTGGGGCACAAAGAGATACAAACATATGAGAGGGAGTGGGCATTTGCTTTTTCTCTTCATCTAAGAAAGGGAGACATGGTGTTTTTTAAAGCACCTCTTCTGCTATAGCTTTCTACCAGGAGGTGGTGGTGTCTAGTGGGTGGCAGTGTCTAATGGACACTGCCTGCCAAGGGCCAGGAACTATGGAAGAACCAGGCATAGCCCTGAGGGATAAGGAATCCAAGGTGAGGGGAAGCCAGAATGCTGGGGATGAAGCAGCCTGGGCTGTGACAGTGGGGGCAGCCGTGGGAGTGAGCGTGGGTCTGCCAGGATGGGAGGATGGGTCTGAACAAGGGTAGGGATGTCCAGGGCCCTGCCCAGCTCTGCTCACAGGCTGGGAAGGTTTACCTTCAGGGATGCCAGTAAGGCTGAGACATATCAGGCCAGTCAGCAGCAGAACAAGGCCCTGCATTTTCTTCCTCCCAAACCACTCCAGCAGAAAAATGCAGAAAATTCGACCCGGAAGTTCCACTGCCCCAAAGGCCAGCTGTGTCAGGTAGATGTCCAGACCAAAATTTGTCACGCTGAGGCCCAGTCCATAGTAGACAATGCTGTCTGCAAACCTGAAATTCAAGTAAAGTGGAATAAAACATGTCACCAGATGGTCTTCTAGGGGTTTATAACCAAAATTTTCAAAAGGTTAGAACACATGCAATTTATTTAAACTCCCAACAATCTCTGTTTTGGTTCTAGTCACCAACTTTCTGTGGGATGTAGTTGCAGGAGATAAAGCAGAACGGATCTCCATATGGTCAGCAAATTCTAGACTGAGCCCCAAAACTCCTCCAGGGCCCAGGGATTGCCAAAGATGGAATTACTCCAGCCTTTCTAACCAAACCCACAGTATCATGGATAATCATCTTCTTCCCATGCCCAGACATGGCAAATCTGGTCCAGTATGTGAAGGTAGAATGATAGCAGATAAAGATATACACATATATTATATATACACATATGTAACACATACTATATATACACATATACATTACCAGAAAAATCACTTCATTTACTGTTCTTGTCAACCATCAACTTTTCTTTCATCTAGTAGTTTTGACAGAGGGGACCAGGGAATGTCTTACCAGGCACATGACATGATTAAAGTCACCTTCCTAAGGTCCTTCCGAAAGAGATCCAGGAAACTTCCAGACTTGACCTCTTTCTCAGCCTTCAACTTGAAAACACAGCAAGTCAAAGAGTCAGAGCAGGACAAGGAAACCCATATCCAGCTCCTTTTCCACCTGCAGTCCATGGAAAGCCTCATTGGGACAGGCCTGTGACCCCCAGTGCTCTGGGAGGGAGGGCAGCCCAGTGGGGCTGGGCTCCTTTCTCTGTGCTCTGGGCGCCCAGCACAGGGGGTGGTGACCGGAGGTTCCTCAGGATGAACATCTCCCAGTGTAGGAACTTTGGGGTGGGCAAGGAGGGAGCTCCCCTTCAGGCATTTCTGCATGGCAACAGAAACTAAAGAGAGACTCTGTGCCCATCTGGCACACTGCTGGAATCCTCACAGGAGAGAAGCCAGGGAAGCATTTCAGTCCTTCCCACATTCCCAGGGGGACCCCAGAAAGCTCCAGGCTGAGCCTCAGCAGAAGCTGGGCCTCTTCCCTGACCTGGTATCTGTGTAACTCAGCTGGAGCTGGAGTCCCCCAGAGCCCATGCCCAGCCCATATGCAGTGGGAATGGGGAGATGTCTGTGGGATGGGCTGAGCTCCAGGGGCTGCTGCAAGGCCCAGGGCAGTGTCTGAGGACAGGAACCCCCCGTACCTGCTCCAGGAGCTCTGGCGGGAGGCTGCGCTTGTTGGTGGCCGCCGCCTTCTGCAGGACCTTCTTGGCTTCCTCGATTCTGCCTTTGGTCACCAGCCAGCGAGCTGACTCTGGGAGCACCCTGCCAGGAGAGGAGGCCAGGACATGCTGCTGTGTCCTGCTGAGTTCCCCCACAGCCCCTTTCTCTGGGACCACGTCCAGCAAGCCTTGGCCACCACAGGATCAGAGCCCGGAACCACAGAACCTTCTGCGCTGGAAGGGACCCACAGGGATCAGCAAGCCCAACTCTGAAGTGAATGGCCCATGGGATCGATGGGACTAAATGCCCTAAATTTAGGCTCCAAATTGGGAGACCTGAAGCAAAGCAGCTGCTGCTCTCAGCAGTCCAGTGCCCCAGGGAGATGTGCTGAGCCCTGCAGCAGCTCCTCCAGCTGGGAAAGACCCAGCTTGGTTCTGAGCTGCTGCCACCTCCTCACTCACACCCCTCACATGTTGTGTCTTCCAGGAGCTCTGCCCTGCTTCTGCTTACCAGATGTAGAAGAAAAGGGCAAACATAGGAGCAGATCCTGCAATCGCCAGCAGCCTCCAGTTGCGAATTCCATAACTCAAGCCAGCCACCACCATCTGCCCGATGCCTATACCTGTCTGAGCAATCAGCAGTGCCTTTGACCGGTAGGAGATACCAACCCATTCTGTAGCTAAGAGGAAAAACAAAGGTTCAGGCTTTGTTTTAGGCTCTCTTTTGTTATTGTATCTTGTGAGGCCACATCTGCCGATTCAGGGCAAGGGCCTCCCACTCACCCAGAGATACCACTGTAATCAGAATTCCTGACACGGCAGCTCCCACGACAAACCGGATGACCGTGAACACATAGAAATGGGGCACAAAGGCAACCCCCAGGCCAAACACCCCCTGGATGAGCATGCTGATGAGCATGACTGGCCGCCTGCCTATCCTGTGGAAGAAGAGGGAAGACCCAGTCAGTACCTGGAGAAACCTCAAGGAGAGAAGGAAGAGCCCAGGAGGGATGTAAACTGATTTGAGAAGCAGAGGAGATTTGACATCCATGTGAGCATAGCTCCTCTATACAGCGCAAGAAATAATGTGCAGAAAAATCAGTGTCTCCAGTGTTGACCCATCATGGCTCTGGCAAAGCCTGAGATACCAGCAGGAAATAAACTTGTGATTCCTGAAGAACCCCCCCACAAGGCTGTATCTGCCTCTTTTTTCAACCCTTAGACATTTCCAGACCTCTCAGGTGGCCCCAGATGCCCTATCACAGGCAAGGGGATTGCATCCTGTGAAGGGAGCAGTTTGGTGCATGGACAGTCTGCACCCTCGTCTGGGCTGTCCCCGGGTGCTGGGCAGTGTCTCTGGGAAGGAACTCTGTTTCCTCACCTGTCACTTAGCATCCCAAAGACCATGGCTCCTATGAGAAGCCCAGCCATGTAGATGGACTCGGAGACATCATTCAGGACCTCCCTGTCACACACCAGGTCAAACTGGAGGAAGGAAAACACAGAAGCTGTTGCTTTTGACAGACACCAGCTGCTTTCTGGGGGTGGGAAGCCTTTCTGTTCCTGCTGGATCCAGGATCTGGGTGCCTGAGCTCTTGCTCCAGCCCCTGGGAGCAGAGAACCCCTCACAAGGGCTTGAGCCCTTCATGAGCACTTAGGACACCAACCAATGGTGGGACAGGCACATGAGGTGCTCAGCATGCCTCTGCATGCTGCTACCCATCTGCTGGGTGCTGGGATCTGCAGGATTCCCCTCCAGCCAAAGGTCCCTGAGCGAGCGTCCTGGTTGGCAAGTTTTGTTTAAAGAGTGGCCTCGGGGTGAGAGCTGTATCAGCTTTCTTCTCTGTCTGAAAAGGCAGGAGAGGGTGGAAAGAGGAGGAGAGCAGGGTTTCTTCTGATAAAAGAGGACTAGCATAGGAATGGGAAGGGATGCAGCTGCTGAAACCTCCAGAGAAGCCTTGTCTGAAATGGACTTGGTGCTTCAGGGACACCAAGGAGCCTTTGCAAATGCCAGAGGCTGGACTTCCTCCTCTGGTCCAGCTCAGAGGAAGGTACTTGTGAGAAAGTGCTGGAGCTGGCAGGTAGGAAAGGAAGGAGGAGGAATGAGGGAACATGAGAAAGGAATAAAGGTCCACAGAGGGAGAATCACAGAATACTGGAATAATTTAGATTGGAAAAGACCTCCAAGAACATCAAGTACAACCTTTGACAGACTGCTACCATGTGAACTAGAAGGTGAGAGATAAAGCAGAATGGAGAAGTTGAGGATGCTGATAAACAAGGCTTTTGCTCAACCACATGGCCCCTGGCATGTCTTGTTGCAGTCCTGAAGGTTTCTGGAGGTTCAAGAAATATCACTGACAAGCACTGGAAGGTAAATGTCTTTCACAGAGAAGATGATGTGAGTAGAACCAGGTTGAGGAACAGGGGATACTGTGACAGGGATGTCCAAAAGGTCCCTCCAGGCAGATGCATCATGAAGACAAGGGTCTGATACTGGAAAGGTGAGAGATGGTGGGCAGAACATGTGCTAGACTCACACCCCCACAGTCATTGCTTGTGCCCTCCCCAGGCATCTTCATCATGACCTTCCTGCAACAACCTCCCAGGGATTCCAGCTGCCATCTGTGTGATAGAGGCAAAATCCTGCAGTAAATCCCAACCTGACTGCACCACAGCTGGCACTGGCTGACCAAACCACAGGCCAGGATATTCCACCCCCTCCCACCACAGCTGCCACTGGCTGACCAAACCACAGGCCAGGCTATTCCCACCCCCTCCTTTCCACACCCCTGTCTCATCAAAGAGCGAGTACAGACCTCGGTCAGCAGGGACGGTGGCTGCTCTGAGGGGTAAACCCAGCCACTCTTGCAGCCCTCCGTGGCATTTAGACCATAGGCCAGGATGGAGTCGAGGTCCCAGTCCACCGGGGAGTACCTGGAGCACTGCTCAAACTCCCCGTTGGCGCCCCGGGGCAGGGTGAGGTTCAGCTGCTCTTCCTCCGTCAGGTTGGGGCCCACGGCGCGGATCCAGCTGGTGTCACAGTGGTGAGGCACTTCCACAACCATGAAGACCTGGCTAACCATTTGGAAAGGATTGAGAAGTAGTGGGAGGGAGAGGAGCAGGATCAGGAGTTTCTGATAGAGCCCACACTCCCCCACAGCCTTTAAAAGATCTCCAAACTCAGCCATGGCGAGCACCGCTGTGGCCAGGATGCACTGGTGCCTATGGCTTAAATAGGCAAATATTAATGTTTAAACTGTATGAGCACTAAAGCCATAATCCAGTGTGATAAAATGAGCACCTGTATTGGCACACCAGTCCAATATGATGATACAGTGCAGTGCTCCAGGCTGCACTTTGTCACCAGCCATTTCCTCCCTGCTCTTGGGAATAGAACAAAGCTAACAGCACTGCCACTCTTGGGGATAGTATAGTGACATCTTGTCCTTTTCCAGCCTGAAAAGTGTGACAAGGCTTTTGTCTGAGGCATGAAGTTTGGATTCTACAAATAAGGTCTAATTTAACTGCAGGTGGAGATGCAAACAGAGTAAATTTGCTGCTCCCACTAATGGTTTAATGACTATGTAACGCATCCTGGAGACAGAGATATGTAAGAGAATATGTAAGAGAAGCAGAAGAGCACTTCTCCTCCAGACCAGGAAATATGGATGGTAGTCCAGTAGACTTGCTCTTGACAGCTGTGTCCCAAGCTCTCTGTTTTCATTTGTAGAAACCCTGGTTAGTCATCAAACCAGATCTAAACTAGAGTTTCTTTGGGATAATCCTAAAATAGACCTGGCTTAGAGAGTACCCTCAGGGAAAAGAGCACGTTACACACAGAGACATTCAGAGCACACAGGATTTGGGAAATGACACCAGCTTGGCTTTGCCTGAGGATCTGATGTCACTTGAAAAGCAGATTGACCTGATTTCTGTTGCACATCTGAGCTCCTTCCTGGGTAGACTCCCTAAGTGGCTTGTGTCTTTATTCCTGGTAAACTGTCCAGCTGGATCTCCCTCAGTGTGTGAAATTTTGTGTGTAATTTGGCAAAGGTTGGTCTCACCAGAGCTCCTGGCTGCTTTTACCAGAGCTATGAACACATCAGTAACCTGCTCATTTCAAATCTCCTCTCCAATGCTTTGTCTTTCACTCTCAATGCCCATAGTGTATCTGAGGCTCCAGCAAAGTCACTCCTGGGTCACACAAACCTGGATTGGTGTTTCAGGAGTGGGAATAGCTCTGTTGTGCTTATGAAAATCAGTAAAGGAGAAGAATATTGGATTTTAAAGCATCACACCTAAGCTAGAGTAGGAGAGTGAGATCCTACTGGTTAGGGCTGTTCAGAGTAAAGGAAGAGAGGAGTAAATGTTACACAGAGCTGTGTAAATTCACACCAGTGCTTTGCATTTATCATCTGCACACACCACACAGCCAAACATCACTCAGCTCTTGGATGAGAGGACTTGCTGTTATTCAGAGACATTCCATGAGCAGGAGGCTGAGCTACACGACTCCCAGAGATTCCTTTTATCCTAAATCCATCTCTGACCTTTTGGTGGGATGGCTTGGCCAAGGAGATCTGCTCTGGCAGAGACATTTTGTCCCTGTCCTGCATCCTCTATCAGTGTGCAACAAGGTCAAGTTTTCAGGCTCACCCTGATGTGTGTGGCTCATGGTCTTCCCTCCCATTTCTCAGCCCCCACCATTTTCTGTGGCAGAGGTCCAATTTATGACTATAAAACCTCCCTGGGGGTGACCCAGATCTGAGTGAGTTTCATGTGCTAATGCAGGTGTGACTCCTTCCTTAAAGCTGTTCTTCCAGCCATGACCAGACAGGCTCTTCTGGATCCCTGGGAAAGTTTCAGTCCTTTGTCACCCTCAGATGACATTTCTCAAGGAAAGATGTCTTCATAACTGTCTCCATCATCTAGGGCTGGGTGGGTCAATCTTAGATGGTGGAGATCTCTCAGGGAGAAAGGCTGGAGCAGCCCTGCAAGCTGAAGTTTGCTGGAGCCCCACTTGTAGGGATTCTGGGCTCATTTCTCTCTGGCCAGCTCCTCTGCTCAGGTGGATTAGTAAGGCTTGCAAAACCTCTTGGAAATGGAGAAGCCTCTGTCAGGGGGATCAGAAAGCAGCAGGTGTCAGGGAAGGTCTGGGATGGACAGCTGGAAACCTGTACATCCATGTCAAGGACAAGGGAGGGGGAGCATCCTAGAGAGAAGTTCAGGAAGAACTTGGCCTGGGAATGAGGCCTAGTGCAGGAAATAGAGCATTGATGCATTAATTCATGGACTTGGCTTTTCTCTGTACATCAGGAGTGACAGTGGCTGGAGACCCCATTGGACACCTCTGTGCTGGGGTGAATGGTGGGGAAATGGGTTCATACCCACCCACTGTGGTACTCCTGCCTTTTACCTCCTCCTCTGAGAGCTGGCAGGGAGAGATCAGGTTTATGGGTGCCATCTGATGAGTGACAACTCATCTGGGCCATCACCCCGAGCCCCTTTTGCGCAGGTGACAGGGCCACCCACTTCCCACTGCTCCAGTGAGAGGTTGTTGGATCTCTGCAAGGCTCCTCTCCACCTCCAAGCACAGCCTGGCCAGGTTTCAGGCACAGCTCTGAGACAGCAGTTCCTTTACCCTGAGCCCCTTGGCCCACTCCAAGGTGAAACTGGTTTCAGTATTTGGCAAGTCTCATAAATTTCAAGGATATCTCTTTTTTCCCTGATTTATGCTGCACAGAGCACTGATACTACTTTGCAGCAGATGCAGTCGTTAAGCAGCTTTATTCCTCCAGCAGATCTGGCAGGGCCAGGGTTATTTTGGCACTGGTGAGGCAGGGAGATTGTTGGGGTATTTAATTTAATTTAATTTAATTTTGGTTTATTTAATTTAATTTAATTTAATTTAATTTCATTTCATTTCATTTCATTTCATTTCATTTCCATTTATTTTTTTCTTTATATTATTTAATTTAATTTTTTAAATTAGTAAGTTTAACACCATTATCCTTTTTATTTTTTTTTTTTTTTTTTTTACAGAGAGCTGATTAAAACCTGTGAATTGATATGTTCTATGACCCTTTTCATAGTGCACATGTTCATGCTTTGACCCTCTGGGATTTCTCTTGAGCTTGTTTATCATTAGTAGAATTGTTAACTCCTATGGCATTTATATTATGTAATATTTATGTTTAGGGCACTCAGGGAAGAGCAGAGTGCAGTGGCACAGGGAGAGGAGATTTTGCAATGTTCCCACACCCCAAGACTTCAAGACATCAAGGTTCATTTCCCTTCTCTGCCTTTCTGACCTTGGCAAAGTCATTTCACTTTTCTTTGTTTATCATTGTACAGCTGATATCCACAATCAGTTTTGGTCCCATATCACCTAACTTGTGCTGCAGGGAGGGCTGTGTGGTTTTCTCAGCCTTTTTTTTTTTTTTCACCTATATAAAGAATTCATTCTCTGAAAGCTCATAATTTAACATCTCCAAGTCTTCTGAAGACAGACTGTCATAATCTTCTTCGGCTCCTGATGTTTTTCTGCTCCTGTTCATTTTTTCAGAAATGTCCTGGCCCATTTTGCTTGAATCAACATCAAAATGATCAGAGACACCCTGATGAGAAGTTTCAGAAGCACAGCTGCTGAACATGTATGTTAAGGGAAAATTGTCATCCTGTGTAGGGAGATGCTTTTCTGTGGAGCCTTCAGCACTGAGACCCATTCCAAACATTTCTTCTGCTGCCTTTGGAGCGTGGCGTTGTGGATCCATCTGCAGCAGGAGTTCACAGCTCTGAATCCCTTCCAGGTCTCTCATATTAATCTCATCCTGCCCATCAAGAAGCGAGAGGCTGGAGGTGTCCCAGAGCTCTAGTGAAGTGTTTGTTTCTGATGAGGTTTCCTGGAATAAATTTGAAGGATTTGGATCAAAGAAAGGTGGAGTTTCTGCCTCTGAGTTTTGCAAATCTGGAGTTTTATTTGCTACACTGGGGAAATCTTGTCCTCTAGAAAAGAACAAGTTACTGCCCCCCAGAAAATCCATGTTGTTGAACTGAAGCTCAGCATCCTTGTGTAACTTTTCTGAATTGCCTGGTGAAAAAAATATCCCATCCTGTGCCACTGTGTCCTGGACATCCAAACTCAACAGGTTCTGGGTTCCTGGCAGATGAGCATCATGGTGATTTCCCTCCCTGGTGAGATTTTTGCTGTTGTCAGCTGCAGGCACAAGGTCTGGAGGAAGCTGTGGAGGGTTTGTTCCATGATTTGAGATTCCTGCAGCTTCTTTCTGATTTTTCTGTGCTGGCATGAGAGGGGCCCAACAGGTGTCCTGTTGCTGCCAAACCTGACTATTGAAAGGCTCTTGGTCATGAATGTCAAGTTCAGTTCTCTCACGTTTTTCAGCAGGTGACATGGCTGTGCTGGGAGCTGACAACAGGACATCAGTCTCCTTGCCCTCAGCAGAGCCTGAGAATCCTCCAGAGCTCTCCTGGATGTATTTAGGGAGCACCTCCATATTTCCAGGCTGTGGCAGCTGATCGTTCTTGGAGGCATTTTGCTTTGCTTGGCTGGAAGAGCTGAGGAGGCCCTGGGCCTTTCCTGTCCCACCATCAATATTTGCTTGTTCTGAGGGTCCTGCAGGGTTTTCTCGTGGGCTCTGCTTCTTCTCTGAGGAGTGACCAAACAAAGTGGCAAGGGCTGACTGGGGTTTTGTGGGTTTCCTCTGGGTTGTTGTTTCTTTCCTGGGGGCTCTGCCTTTGTCTTCAGAGCCAAAAAGGGTAATGAGGGGGTTTTTCCCAAGCCTGAAACCTTTACCCGATGTCTCTCTACAGGCTTGGCTGCTTCTGGCCTCCTTGTTCTGGGCCCCAGTTTGAGACACAGGCACAGTGCTTTCCCCTGGAAGTTTCAGATCCACTTTTTCTTCACCTACTGGATGACCTCTGCATTTGTCCAAGGATGTATTTGGTTTGGAATATTCCGATGTCTTGGCTGGTTGCTCAGAAACGTGCAAGGTGTTTTCACTAAGAGCTTCCTTGAAATCCTGTGACTTGGGGTTGTTGACTTTATCTTGTGAGGGACAAGGGGCACAAGTTCCTTTTAGAGGTGTGTCTGTTGATACTAAAAAATCCTTGCCAGATAATTTAGTATCATGTCTCCGAATACCCTCACGAGTGTTACTTTTCAGTGGGCCACATGTGTCCTGAGGTTCTGTTTCTTGTAAGGAGGACACATTGTGATCATCTGTCCTGTCTGGACAGCCAGCTGAAGAGACTCTGCTCTTTTCAGCTTCATTTTCCTGAGGTGTATGCTCATGACTGTGCTCTTCCAGAGACACTGGCATAGTTACTGGTTTCTCTTCTTTTGTCTTCTCAAATTCTGCCCCTTTGCTCTCAATTCCAGGCAAATCACTTACGCTGAATGGCTGCAAAATTAATGGCATCTGTTTCCCAGGGAATTCTCTGGTGTTTGCCTTTGATTTCTCATTCAACATTTCAGTGATCTCAGGTGCCACACCCAGCTCTCCTGGCTCCAGGGAACCAGAAGATACAGAAGAGGTCCTCAACACTCCAGAGGGGGAATGGGCTTGTTCAGCTTCATTTCCAGGGGGATCAACATCCTCCACTATATATTTTAGTTCTCTGTTTGTGGTGTTTCTGGTTTTGGGCTCTCCTGGCACATGGATGATCTGTGTGCTGTTCATTCCCACTCCAAGGTGAGGCTTGGCCCCTGCAGTACCTGGGTTGGCTACGATCAGCTCAGGCTTGTCATGTGTGGTTGTGCCTCCTTCACTGGGTGTGCTCAGTGACCCACAGGCCTTGTTTTGTGTCACTGGCACCTCTGTGGCAGTGAGAGTGCAGCCCCCTGTGCCCCCCAGGTACATCCTGGGGGTGGGTTTAGTGCTTTGGTGTGTGGGGTGGGGAGCAAGTGAAGCACGAGGCAGGGGTTTCACAGGCTCCAGGACGGGAGGGAAGGAGGCACAGGCATGGCCCTGCTGGATTGCAGCCACTCTCTGGGACACCTTCCCAGCCCGCTTCCCTTCAGGCACATCCCCATCCTCAGTCTCTTCACGGCCTCTCTGCTCTCTGCTCTTGGGCCAGGAGCACACCTGCTCCCTTTCCTTGGTGTAGGTGATTCCAGGTAAGAATCTTCCCTTCTCCACTGCTCTCTCCTGACCCCTGAGCACCACCCTGCCTGCCCTGCTGCCTGCAGCCTGGTAGGTTTGCAGGCCCAGTGCAGGCTTTTTCCAGGAGCACACTCCATTTCCAGCTTTCCCATCTACAGCCAAAGCTGGTTCTGAAGGTGGCCAGACTGTTCTGAGCTTGTTCCCAAAGAGGACAGCCCTGCTGTTCCTGCGCTCAGCCAGCTGCAGATCACGCTGCACATTGAAGGATGTGGGTTTCTCTCTTGTTTCAGCCTTTTTGGCCCTGTTACTCCAGTCCTGGGGCTGTGGTCCATGCTGAACGTGGTGGTGCTCCAGCCTTTCCAGCTCACTTCTGCTTCCAGCCCCAGCCATCAGCTTGTAGTGGACTTGGCAGTAAAACACCCCGTGGAGGGCAGCATAGTTTTGCAAGCTGGAAAACAAACACACATTGGCACAGCTGTCAGTGGCTGTGTGGGAGGGGAGCTGTAGCCCTGATGGACAGGCTTTCAGCAAAATCATTTTTCAGTGGGCAAAGGAGGGAGGGACTTGAAAAATAAAACCTTTCAAAAGTAGTGTTGACTTTCTCAGAATATGTTTGATTTTTCTTTCAAACGCCAAAACAATGTGAAAAATTAAACATTTCCTTGCAATACCTCTGGGGGCTGTAGCCCAGGTTATGTACAATCCCTTTCTCTTTTACAGGCCAAGCTACATACCAGCACTTCATCTCTGCCCCTGTATGCACAGCGTGAACCTCATGGGTAAAAATGTCCAGGGCTCCCGTGATACAACAACTGCAGGATGGGAGGAAGTATCTGCAGAGCTGGGGTCAACAGAATTTCAAGCAGCCTCACAGGGGGTGGCTGTCTCAGTGACTGACAAGCTAAAACAAGTCAGCATTGTGCCCTGGGAACAGGGAAGCCAACCATGTCCTGAGCTGCATGGTAAAGGGAAGTGAATGTTCCTCTATATTTGACTTTTGTAGGATTCCATGTGGAGTACTTTGTCCAGTTTTGGGCTCTTCACAGCAAAAAAGACATTGCTGTACTGGAAGGAATCCAGCAAAAAGCCACTAAAGTGGTGAGGGACCTGTGTCATCTGAGGGGAGGCTGAGAGCTGGGTTACCCAGGACCTACCAGGAGAAGGTTAGAAGGGAGAAACTCGTGGCTGTTTTATGTGTGTGTCCATTTTATGGGAGGTTCTAGAGAAGGCAGGGCTGAAGTGCTCTTGGAGAGGGGCAGTGACAGGACGAGAGGCAATGGGAACATGTTGTAACACAGGGAATTGTGATGAGATGTAAGAAAAGCCATTTTCACTGTTGGTCAGATGCTCAAAGGGGGCCCCAACTGAGATTGTGTAACCTCCAGCCTTGAAGCCATTCACACCTGTCCTGGACATGTTCCTGAGCTCCTGCTGTCCTTGAGCCTTAAGAAGGCTGGGTGGAGGCTTCCAGAGGTGCCTTCCAACCTACCTGGCTTGATGTGAGTCTTGGGAACATGATTTGGTGCTGGACAGTGCTGGGTAAATGGTTGGACTCAATGATCTTAGAGGCCTTTTCCAACCTTAATGATTCTATGATTCTATGAACATAGGAGGCACCCAAATGACTCATCCAGCTATCAGTATTCCCAAACTGTAAGTTTTTATTGTAGTTCTAGCTCACCCTTGCACCACCATGATGCAGATTCCTGATCCAGAGACGTCAGCAGGCTTGAGATGAGCAGACTTCAGTCTCCAGTGACAGAGAGGCAGACAGAATCAGGGAACTGCCTGCCCTTTTTCTCATTTCCTGAGTCCTGCTTTGTCAGAATTACCCCTGCACAAATTTCATGGAAAACACTTGGGCATCCCTAAAAATAAATGCACCTGAGTCCTGCCACTCACCTGAGCTTCCTCCCGCAGACCTGGCAGCAGAAACACGAGTGGTGCACACAGCCCTTGTCAGTGACCACTCCCTCCATGGGATAGGCAGGCTTCAGGCAGGAGGCACACATTTCTTTCAACGTGGGCTGAAGAAGGAGAGACTGAGGTTAAATAACTGAATCATGATCACCTGGAAGTGCATCTGCAAGGTGATTTACTGAATATCCTGCTTGGGTTGCGTTTTCTTGTTCTCTTGCAGATCTATTGTGAGAGTTCAGATTCCTGCCTGACTCAAATTGCCTGTCATCTTGGGTGGGTCAGTGTTAATTTTCAGTCAGAACAGAAGGACAGAACACCCTTGGCTCTCTGATGAGAAAAAATATCTTCATTTGATTGAGAGTAAATGATTCATTCAGTTGAATCATTTAAAAACCTTGAGTGAGGTCAGAAATGTTGCTCTGGCTCAAAAACTCTGTGCAGCTCCTGGAATCACTGGTATCTTATGGCTGCTCACACAGACATAGTCCAAACCCTGGAAAGGCAGCTCATTTCAGCATAAATCTTCCACAGCTCCATGGATCTGGTGGTTTACTCCACTGTGTTTGCTCTCTGTGTTGTGTTGTGTGCCATGACCTGATTCCCCAAACACCTCTTGATGTGAAAAGCCCAGAGAATCTCTCTGGAACACATTGCCATCACCAGCCACATTAGTGGAGAGAGAGAGAGAGGAGAAAAAGAATTTTTGCTATCAGCCCAGCTGTAGAAACAGCTCCAGGTATTCTGCATGGTCAAGTGACCCAGAAGATGCAGGTGGCAGTGAGGATGTCTCTGTGCACCCCTCACTGTGGTGCAAAGCAGAGGCTCAGCTGGTTAATCTGAAAATGCAGGTCTTTCCAAAGCCCCAGAAGGAGCACAGCAGGGCCCAGCCTAACTCTGACAGATCAATGCTCTGAATGCTGACACTCCCTCACATCAGGGCAACTCTGCCTCTTTGTAGGGAGCTTATTTGGCACAGTTTTGCTAGGGCTCTCTGATCCCTCTGGTTTTTTTCCCATATGTCCCTAGCCTGGTTTGCAGCACTTTCAGCTCAAAGAAAAGGCAAGTTTACTTTCTGCTCTCATGTGGAGTGGCTGATGCCCAGATTTTAGCTGTGACCAGAGTAAACAAGTTGGCATCCAGAGAAGCTGTGGATGCCCCTTCTCTGGAAATGTCCAAGGCCAGATTGGGTGGACTCTGAGCAACTTGGTCTAGTGGGAACTGTCCCTGCCCATGGCAGGGCTTTGAAATTAGATGATCCTTAAGGTCCCTTCCAACCAAAAACATTCTCTGGCTCTGTGTTTCTATGAAACAGGAAAGATGTTTCTGTATCTCAGGAGATGAGTGGACATGAACAATAGCAAGACAAGGAACAAAACCTTGTCTTTTACTTGCAGCAGACACCTGGGGAACCAAATTTTAACTTTTTAACTTTTAAACTTTGAACTTCCATTTGTCTGAACATACCATTAAGGCCAAGTCATCTTTGTTTTCCTGTGACAACACTTTCAAGAAGATGAGTTTAACATCTTGAGGTTTCTTTCTTCCTTCTAGAGGGATGCATGTAAACAAAATCTCTGTCCTTTCTTCAGTCTGAAATGATCCCAGCCCCTCTCTGCTCTTCCAGCCCTTTGCAGAGAGCAGACCATAGGTCTGTAAGTGCCTACAGAAGTAATGGGTGTCTGAACTCCCAGTATTCTCAGTGGAGGTCCAGTTAAGGGAACCTAAAGATTCTAAAGAATCTAAAACATCTACCCTGAAACAGGCCCATGTGGTTGTACAAAATCGATCTGCTTGCAAGGTGAATTTCACCAATGTGGCTGCAGAACTTCCTCTGGTGGTGGTGAGCTCTCACCCAGCACAAGGGTCTCTGTCCTGGCAGAGAAGAGAGTAACTTCACTTGTCTGTCTTATATAAGAAAAAAAATCCTTCCCTTTAATGACGAGCAAAGAAGGAAGCAGAGCTGTTTAGCAAACAAGCAGGAACTCTGAAGTGGTAATGAATGTCTGAACTCCTGGAGTGTGTTTCTGCAGTGGGGTAACCTTTTATAGGGGATACCGGTCTCTTTCAGAGGGGGATTTTTTCTCAATGCTCCTTGTCTGACACATGACAAACACTCCTGCTCTTCAGAAGTGTATTTGTCAGCCCCAGGAATAAGCCTTTCTAATGGTCTGGAAGATAGAGAGGTGATTAGAAGCAATTGAATGGCCTTGTGGGCAAGGAAATTACCCTAAGGCTTCTGTAGAAAGTTACAGGGTGCTCCTGGAAGGCTCTTCCAGCAAATTGCTGATTACTGCAGTGCTGAAAGTTGCAGCTGGATTATGGCTTATCAGTTGGTGCTTTATTTTCCTTCGTGAATTAAAATCTTTATAGAGCAGTAGAGGTCAGCCTGAAAATCCCTGTGTTACTGATAAGTGGAGAAGCTGGGGAAGGGTCTGGAGCACAGGGCTTGTGAAGAGCAGCTGAGGGAGCTGGGGAGGCTCAGCCTGGAGTAAAGGAGGCTCAAGGGGCACCTTCTCACTCTCTACAGCTCCCTGACAGGAGGATGCAGCCTGGTGGGGGCTGTCTCTTCTCCCAGGTAGAAAGTGATAGGACCAAAGGAAATGGCCTCAAGTTGTGCCAGGGGAGATTAATTTGAGTGTTAGAAAATATTTCCTCACAGAAAGGGTTGTCAGGCATTGGAACAGGTTGTTCAAGGCAGTGGTGGAATCACCATGCCTGGCGGGATTTAAAAGATGTATATATGTGGCACCTGGGGACAGGATTTAGTGGCATGTTGGTAGTGCTGGGTTAATGGTTGGACTTGAAGGTCTTAGAGAGCTTTCCCAACCTTAATGATCCTGTGATTCCATGGTGAGCATGAATCTTTCAGACAAGACTGAGTGCCCCCAGGGAGGCCAGTGCCTGACAGACCTGGGAAGGGCAGTACTTCTTGTGGGCACTTCAAATGAAGCCCATTTCCTGTCCACTGCTGCAAAAGAACCAAACCTGTAGCTGAACTTGTCCTTTGACCCCTCAAGGAGGTACAGCTCTGACAACACCAACTGCCCTCTGTCTCCTGGTCCAGGTAACTCTCCCTTCTGCTTACTTATGCAAATATCTGCTGTGTGAGAATGCAGAAACTCACCAGGGCAAAGAACAGTGAACAATGTCATGTCTTGTACCCTATAGTCACAGAAAAGCTGTGACAACTCATTTGGGATCTGAAAGTTTGTATGTACTCTGCTGGTTTATTATTGCAAAGTCTGAAGTGCAGGGAATGTGAACTGATCCTTCAGCTTGTGTTTGAGTTTCAAATCTTTGCATTTGTTTTTTCTCTCCAGCTCTTTCAGTGTCTCAAGGAGCCATGTATGGTGCTGAAATAATGCAGCATCTGTCTCCTCATCATATTCCAGTTCCTAGCTGATGGAAATACCATGAAAGAAACACATCTTAAATGATCTTAGCCTCATAAATGGCTCTTTGAGACATTGAGAAATCATGTAAAACCAGAAACACAAACAACAAGATTGGCATTTTTAAGCAGTGGCAGTGCAGGATATTTAGGTTTATTTGAGTTTATGTGCAGTAATTTTCATTGCCTAAATGACCTGTTTGCAGCTTACTAAAATTGCTCCACAGCTGTCCTTCAAGAGAAATGAAACAAACGTGTGATGGAAGCTGAGATGGAAACAAACAGGGAGAAGAAAGGAGTGTTGAAAAATTTTGAAGATGATCTCCGGATAACTGTCTCTCCCTTATTTTTGTAACTGGTCCTACTAAAGGAATTGGGAAGGTCTAAGTAGTTATATTTTTTTCTGATTGCCTGAAAATAGGTTTGCTCAGTTTATTATGATCTGCTCTTCCAGCTCAGCCTTCAGTGTGGAACTGAAAATTATGTCCCTATTCTTCTTTTGGCGCATCTTTCAAATTCACGGGGTTCTAGATGTAAATCAGTGCATTCTGGTAATGTCCCTCTTTTCTGGGGAGGAAGAAGAACTCCCACGTGGCCTAGAACACCTTAAACAAGGTGTTCATAATGCAAGGTGACAGCTGCTATTTAAAACCTAACTACGGGCTTATGGATGTGGAATGGGAGACTCTGAACTGAACCTTCCTCTCCAATGTCCTGCTCCTAATTCGTTAGCGTGGGCTCTTTTTCCTCAGAGGAAAAAAGGCAAACATAATCTGTAACAACTTACTTATTTTTTTTTAAATAGAGTTACTGCCCTGTTCTCAGATAAAGTGATGGACTGAGCGATGAGGTGTCTGCCTGTAGGTCAATCAGAAGAGCTACAGTCAGAGCCAGAGGTTGCTAATCCAAGTCTGAGCCAGGCTGTAGGACACTTCAAGTCCTGTGGTCACCACAATACAGGAAGGACATGAAACTATTAGACAGTGTCCAATGGAGGGCAACAAAGATGGTGAAGAACCTTGAGGAGAAGCTGTGTGAGGAGTGGCTGAGGGCGCTTGGTCTGTTCGGCCTGGAGGAGACTGAGGAGAGGCCTCAGTGCAGTCACAGCTTCCTCGTGAGGGGAAGAGGAAGGGCAGGCACTGATCTCCTGTGAGGGGAAGAGGAGGGGCAGGCCCTGATCTCATGTGAGGGGAAGAGGAGGGGCAGGCACTGATCTCCTGTTAGGGGAAGAGGAGGGGCAGGCGCTGATCTCCCTTCTGTGTGACCATTGACAGGAACTGAGGGAATGGCCTGAAATTGCCTCAGGAGAGATTTGAGTTGGATGTCAGGAAAATGTTCTTTCTCCAGAGGGTGGTTGGGCACCGCAACAGGCGCCCAGAGAAGTGGTCACAGCACTGGCCTGAGCTCAAGAAGTGTTTGGACAATGCTCTCAGCCACATGGTGGGGTTTTTGGGGATTTCTGGTGCAGGGCCCAGAGCTAGACTCGATGGTCCTTGAGGATCCCCTCCAGGATATGCTGTGATCCTGTGAGAAACCCTCTGGTCGCTCCATGGGCTCCTCACATTCCCCCACACCTGGAGTGAACTCCGTGCACCCCCCACCCCTGAGCTGGGTATGAGGTGAGTTGAGGCACAGCAGTGAGTAAGAGCTGCTCATCAGCTGCTCCTCCTTGTAAGCCACGAGTTGGGGGGCCCAACACCTCAGCTGCCTTCTCCCATGGGGGAAAGGGATACACACAAGTGTCCAGACCTTTCCATCCCACCCAGGCTCCACACACCTACACAGGGTCCTGGACTGGGGGGTCTGTATTGTTCTGGACTCATTTTTCAGATAAGATTATGAACACTCTTTGCTGCAGGGCTGATGATCCACCCACACTTAAAGCAGACGTAGACCAAATCCCTCCAGTGACTCAGAGTGCTCTCAATGTGTGCTTCAACTGGTCCATTGAGAGATGATTTCTAGATACTTTCGAGGAAACAAGCACTGAACAAAAGAAACTCAACCAGACCAAAGTATTTTTAGAGGTAAAGTTTATCGTCAGAACGCAGCAATAGAAATTAAAAAAACCCAAAAAGCCACAAAAGATCTAAAATCTTGAGTTGAGAATGTACAAAACAAAGTCATAATAAGAAAAATTGCTTTACAAAGTCTCAAAATAATTAATTTAAACAGTAAACATGTAGGAAAGCATGGAAAGTCTAAAATAAGGGGTTTGTGTATACTGAATAATAAATTACAATTCTAGAAATAAAGAAGAAAAAGCAGTAACCATTCTGACTCGAGAATCTTTCATAGCATCTTTCTTTGGGGGAATGGCATTGATAGTAGCTGTAGGTCTTGGCTTGACAATTTCCAGTATCATCAAACACTTTCCAGGAACTGAAAAACTAACTGAAAAATAACTCCCCCAAGTCCAAGAGTAACAACAACTCAATTTTTTTTTATTCCTTTTGTTTTTCCTAATGGCTAAGAGAAAACCTATCCAACCCACCCATCAATATGTGCTTGTGTATATATATATATATATATATATATATTTATGTGTGTGTGTGTAGGATGCCCTTCTTAGAAAAAGAAGGTACCATAGAGGTGTTTGTTTGCCAATGACCAGATTGATTGGTTCTTTAATTGATCCTGCCTATCCTTCCTTCTGCAGTAGTTCAGAGAAGCCCGATCCAACACCTCCAACCACCCCCACCAAACATTCTAGGGGGAAGTACCCTAAGGTGCCCATGGATGGATTTTTCCCTTGTGCTTCTAACAGTGCCAAGACTCTGGGTTGTGGTGCAGCACCAGTCTGTTGGGTTGGCCAGGTGGGGGCTGTTCTCCGGTGTCAAGGCAGGCTGCACTTGTCCTGTCTGTGTGCAAACACCAAGACGATGATCCTGAGAAGTCCTTAGGGTGCAGGTAAATCCCTGCATGTCATGTGGATAAAACAGGAGAAATGTTTATCGTGGCCTTTCTCTTTTGTCTTATACAGTCCTCTCTTGTTCTCCAGAATCTCCTATTTCTTTGGCTTGGAGTTGCCAAAGGTGACAAAGACCACTCCTGGCTCCTGAAAACTCCCATTGGTGTGGAAATCTTCACCTGGGCTCTTCAAGTACCTCCGAAAGACAGGTGAGGCAGATACCTCATACTGGGGATGAGAAACCCCATCGCGTGTGGAAGACGTTTGTGTCTCGGATTGCTTGGTGACTGTGGTGGACGAAGTGATGATTTTGTTTCCAAACTGGTCCATTTCCTCATACTGCTCCATGACAGTCCGGGTGGCTCCGTAGAGCTTGGAACCGTCAGGCCCTGTCTGCAGCTCCAAGATGCTTTTCTGCCTCCGTGGGTTTTGTGGGCTGGGGACGTTCAGGGAGTGGTATTCTGAAAAGCTGCCTTTCATCCCACAGTGGCAGCTGTCTTTGGAGGTGTCCAGAGAGCACTTCTCTTTGTCACTGGTTGGATGGTTGGCATTGCCAAGCGTGTGCTGTTTCACCGAGCTCAGCCCAGCTTTTGTTGGGACAGGGTCTGGCCTCTTCTCTAAGGGTTTTGTTTCATGCCCAGCAGACCCTGCTGACGGGTGATTATAGGAGCTAAAGCTGTTCTGAGCAAAAGCATCCCTCTTTCCTGGAGAGTCAAGACAGTCTGGTGAAGGGCCATCCCGGGGGGAATGTGCTGTCCTGGGTGATTCTGCTGGTTTCCTGGCAGCAGACTCAATGGAGATGTAGGAAGGTGAGGAGGGAGAGCTGACACGGGACTGAATGAGGCGGGGAACCCCTAGCTCTGCCTTGGCTGCCTCTGTCTTTTCTGCCACCTTTGCACTTTCCACAGATGCTGCTTCCCCTGTCTCCAGCATGACTTCCTCTTGCCTGGCTTTGCTTGAAACAATGCTGATTTTACGGATATTGCTGCTGCTCACAGAGCTTTGGGCGCTCCCCAGAGACTCCTTGAACAGCCCTGAGAGTCCAGCAATGTCTGACTCAGACTTGAGATTAGAAACAGAATAAATAGCTTTCTTGATGGCCTCCTCGATGTCCTGGATGCGGGCAAGTGTCTGCTCCTTCAGGTGGAGAATCTCAGCACTTGCTCGCTCCAGGTCCTCAAAAACCAGATCCACTGAGGAGACACCGTCAGCGTCCTCCTTTGCCTCAGCCTTGTTCTGCTGCTTGGCCTTCTGGCGCACAACCCACTCGGGGACCTTCTCAAAGAAGCTCTTGAGAGCTTTCACATCCACTTTGCTTGTCTCCTCCTCAAACTCCCTCACTCGGGTCAAGATCTCTTGCAGCTGCTCCTGTCTCCTGAGGTTCTCAAAGATCTCCATAGCCTCCTTGACATTGCCTTTCATGATCTCCTCCTTGTGTACTGACAACCTCTTCCGACGCTCATCTTCCGTTTCTCTCTTTTTTTTTTCTCTCATAACAACTGCTGGCTTTTCCTGGGCATGTGTCTCTGTCTCCCTATCAGGACATTTCAGTTGCTTGCTATTTCCCTGCTGGTGCTCCTCAAAGGAGTTCATTGACTGCTGATGGAAGGACATTGAATGAGACATTTGCCTCCTCTCATGCACCTGCTGCACGACTCTCTGACTATCCCACAATCCATAAGAATTAGACACACTTTCCCTTTCCACCTTGGATGAGGTATTTTGTGCAGTGCCATCTCCTCTTTTTGGAGGGGCATTGTGACCCAAAGGGGAGGTGCTTGGCTCAGTTTGTCCTGGCACATCCCGTGTCTGTGCTCTGCCAGGACAGGCTGGAGGTGACAGTGAAGAGCACCCATTCTCCTCTTGGCACAGCTCTATCTGCCTTTGAGCCACCTCACCTGGGCATCTCCTTGGAGCAGCTGCTTTATCACTCATCATTCCTTGCTTGGCTTCAAAACCAACCACTCCGTTTTTCATTGGCTTTGAGGTCTTAGCACTGTCTGGTTCTCCCTTTCCTTGTCCTCCTTTGCTGGCCTTGTACCTTTCTTCTGCTATTTGGAGAGGGGTTTTGGCAGTGTATTTTGGCAGCTTTCTCTCAGGGTTTATACCCTGAACTGTGACAGACTTCTTCACAGATGTCTCTAAATTGCAGCATTTTGCTTCAACCTCCTTGTAGCTTGATTGTTCATGAACTTCCATGCAGCTTAATCCCAGCTCTGTGGGGGAAGGCCTTGGCTTGCTGATCTCCCTCAAGCCTGAAGGTTTCGGAGGCAGGGGTGGAGGGATGGGTTTTGTTGATCTGCTTGTGCTATAATTTGCAGAGGCAGAATGTGCCTCGTGTAAGAGGTGCTCAGGTTTTGGAGGGGGAACAGGTTTTTTCCTGGGTGGGGCAGTAGTTTCTGGGTTTAGAGGAGTCCTGGGCTTCTCTGCAGGACTCTGGTCACTGGGTTTGCAGGACAGAGAAGGGAGAGAAGGAAGAGGGGCATGGAGTAGTGCAGAACTTCCTGGGGCTTCGTCTTTGCTGGTTGGTAATGGAAGGGCACCTTCTCTTGCTGCTTTAGTTGAGGGTGGGCAATGCTCTGCTTTCATCACAGCAACTGAGGGAGGAGGAGGAAAGTCATTATCAGCCTGTGACCCTGAAGCCACTACAGCAGTCTCGTTACTAGCGAGTTGAGTCTCATTTTTCTTTTTACACACAGAATAGGACTGCCCTGCATTTCTGTATATCATAGCAGCTTTAAAATCCCCTCTGGAGACATTAACGTTAGACTTTTCCAGCGACTGAAGTGTGGCTTTTAAATTACCTCGGACAACGTCCTCCTTTTCTACCAGGCGCTGTTCTGTGGCGGCACTTTGCAGTGCTCTGATAGCTGTCTGCACATCCCCTCTGACACCAACATCTCTTTCTTCTTGCTCTGATTGCTCTTTGTAATCAGACTCAACACAAGGGTTTATATAGGTTTTCACAGGTGTGGCAGTATAAAGGCCATCCTTAATGCTAAAATCTCTACTGGGCACAACTTGTATTTCCTGGCTCAACAGTTGTCCTCCCTGTACTTCCTCAGAAGCACTGACCTTTTTGTGTGATGCTATGCTCTTCTGAGACACGCTTGTGTGGGTCTTGGATGCCTCCTGGACTCTAGTGGTGGTGGTCCTGGTGGCAGTGCTGCTGCTCTCCTGCTTGGTGGATGAAGAGTCCTGTTGGTGCACGGTCGATTGAAGGGTGGTGGTCCCCTGTGAGCTGACTGTCTGCTGCCTGCAGGCTGTGTGGACCTCCTCCCTGTTCCTCTGGAACTTGCTCTGAACATGGTGCTGAATGTTTTTTGCTTCTGCTGTTGCCAGCCTCAGGCTTTGCATTGCAGCCTGAAGATCAGTCCCCAGAGCCTTTTCTTCTGTCTGAGCCTGGCTGGCTTCCCCAGGCACCACACTCTGCTGTTTCCCATCCACTTCTGCCCTCTGAGCTGTCACTTGTGTTGGAAATGTACCTTGTATCATAGTTTTTGGTTCCTTCAAATGGGCAGTGGTGGCTTCTTCTTTCTCTGTCTTCTTGCTGCCATCTGGAACCCTTTGGATTGACTTTGTAGTCACCTTAAGCCCTCCGGACAGAACTTCTTCCTTTCCCAATGCTGTGGGCAGGGGTTTCCCAAGACATTGCACAGAGGTGCCTGTCACACCTGCTGCATGCACAGCCTCTCTCTCTAACACACCCTCTCTGCCCACGCTTTCACATACAAATCCCTTTCTTGCTCCCTCCACAGCCCCTGGCTCACCTCCTGCAATTACTTTCTCCATTTGTTCTTTATTTGGCAAAACATGTATGTTAGCCCCCTGCACAACCCGTGGGCCGCTCTCATCTGCCCCCTCCTCCTCTGCTTGGGAGGAGATGAGGGATTGTATCTCTGACTCTTGCTGGAGATTCTTCAGGTAGCTGAGGTCTCCCTTCTCAATGCAGCTCGCAAAAAGTTGGACATTTCCCTTCTCATTGTCCTCACGCTTGATGGTGGCTGCTGCTTTCTGCTCCTGAGAAGAAGCCAACAAGTTCCCGATTGTTGACTTCACATCCCCCTTTACGACTTTCTGCTGGACAGAATGGAACAGGAGGGAGTAGAGAGTCATCTTCAGTGATCCTGACTTTGTCTCTTGTAGGACCATCCCCTTTTTGATGGAAGCATCTTGGCTGAGGAGCCCCTGTAAGGCCTTGGCTACATCTCCACTCAAGTCCTCTTTGCCTTTAACAGCTTCACTCTGGTCCAGCAGGTGCAATGGGCTTACTTTGATCTTGCCCTCTCTGTCCTCCTCCACCAGCATGCTCTGTGCTTCCATGTTGGTCCTGTGCAGGAGCTGCAGCATAATCCTTTGCAAGTGGCCTCCTACAATCTCCTCTTTTAGGATCTCTGGAGCTCCTGGGCTGCTGAGCTGGTACTTCACCATCTTCACGCTCTCCATGTCATTAGCTTCAATGAGGATCCCATCGTGCTGGATAGCCTGGCAAGTGCAGAGAGTCTCTAAAGTCTCCTTCATGGTTCTTTCTTTCAGTTCTATTTCTATGCTACCTTCAGAAGCACTAAATTTATCCAAGGGTGTGCTCTCAAAGAGCCACGTTGTGCTTTTCACATCTGCTCGAGGGATCTCTTCTTGGGCCCCAGCGCTGGCCGTCACCTCCGTGTCCTTAAGGGTGTCCATGGGCTGGGTTTCAAACAACCAGGTGCAGCGTTTTACATCCCCTTTCTGGCTGTCCTCTCTCTGCACTGTGCTCATGGATGAGCTCCTCTCTGCGTCCCCGTACAGGGAGTCCACAGGATGGTTCTCAAAGAGCCAAGTGGATGTCCTCACATCACCCCGCTGCACGTCACTGAGGCTGACCATCCTCACATACTTCTTCTGGCCCACTTGTTGGGACTCAAAGAGCTGCTTGTTGGACTGAACATCTCCCTTCTGCACATCATCCACTGTTCTGGGCACAGACAACTTTCCCACTGAGAAGGAGTCAAGAGGCTCTGTCTCAAACCTCCACCGTGCAGTCTGGACATCTCCTTTCTTGATGTCCTCTTGAGTGACAGCCCTAATCACAAACACTTCTTCTTCCTTCTTGATCTGATCCAGGGGCTTGGTTTCAAACAACCACCGGGCACCTTTCATGTCACCTTTCATGATTTCTTCTTTCTGCACTGAAGTGACCTCATGGTATCCCCCCTCTTTGTCCTGGATAGCGTACAAAGGTTGGCTTTCAAAGAGCATTGTGCAGGACTTGACATTAGCCTTGCTCATGGTGTCTTTCTGGATCTTCTGGAGTTCTGTCTCATCCACTTTGTCATGGATTTGGTCAAGGGAATAGGTCTCAAATACAAACCTTTTTCCTCCAACATCACCCCCCTTGACATCCTTTTCAGGAGGTATTTCCTGGATGCCCTCAGAATTGTCCTTCAGCGTGTCCATGGGGTAGTTCTCAAAGAGCCACGTGAACTTGTGCACAGACCCAGCTTCAATTGTTCCAGCATCCTTCTGGGGTTTTGACTTGGTGGCTGTGTCCAAGGGCTTGGCTTCGAAGAACTCCTTCACTCTGGACACTTCCCCAGATTGGAATTCCACACGACTGGAGTACCGCATGGTTTTTTTCCGGTCAGCTTCACTGGCAGTGCTGCTGCCCAAGGGTTCAGTCTCAAACAGGTGCCGGACAGTTTTGACATCCACTCCCTGTAATTCCTCCTGACTGTAGGCCTTACTGACTTGCAAATACTGCTCCTCCTGGCCTTTCAGGGAGTCCAGGGGCTGAGTCTCAAACATCCATGTGTAGGACTTCACATCGGCTTGGGGCACGCTGCCATCCTCCTCCTGCTTCTTCTCAGCCTTCTCGTACAAGGTGTGCATGGGCTGGGTCTCAAACAGCCACCGGCAGGTCTTCACATCCCCCTTCTGGGAGATCTCCCGCTTCACTGAGGGATGCTTCTCCCCTTCTGTGGCTTGGAGATGAATAACATCCATGGGCTGAGTTTCAAAGAGCCACTTGGCTGTCCTGACATCACCAGCCACCACCTCTTGTTTGGTGATCCCCCGTATTATATCCACTTTCTTGATGCTTTCATCGAACTGGTCCAGGGGCCGGGTTTCAAACATCCACTTGTAGTTCTTGACGTCACCGCTGATTATCTGCTCTCTGCTTACAGAGGTGACTTCGTGGAAATTGCCAAAGCTATCCTTGATGGCATACAGGGGTGTTGTCTCAAACAGGATTTGGTTGGCTTTGACATTGCCAGCTGGAATCTTCTCCTCCTCTTCTTTGGTGGCAGGCTCAGCATCAGCCTGCTTAATGCTGTCTAAGGGGAGAGTCTCAAACAGGGTCTTGAAAGATTTCACATCCCCTTTCACTACCTCTTCCATGCTGGTGGCTGGAATTTCTTCCTCAAATGCCTTGGAGATACTGCCAAGGGGACAGGTCTCAAAGACGTGTTTTCTTTGCTTCACATCTCCCTTTTCCTCTGCTGAAAGCTCTACTTTCTTCAAACGACCCACCTCAAAATTGTCTTTCAGGGTTTCCATTGGCTGTGTTTCAAAGAGCCAGAGTGTAGATTTCACATCACCTCCAATAACTTGTTCTTTGGCTACAACACTTTCTGAAGCTTCTCCTTTCAGGGAGTCAAGAGTCTGGGTCTCAAAGAGCAATCGCTGTTTAGTGACATCTGCCCCTGTGACAAAATCTGTAGAAGCCTTGAAGTCCTGTTCTTCAACTGTGATTTCTCTGATGGCATCCAGAGGTTGAGTTTCAAATATCCACCTTGCACCACTGACATCTGGCCTTCCAATTTCTTCCAGTGAAATCCCACGGATTATCTGCACTTTGGAAGTGTCCTTGTTGATGGTATCCAGGGGCTGGGTCTCAAAGAGCCAGCGAGCCGTCCTGACCGCATTGGTCTGAATTTCTTCTCGGCACACAGACTTGATTTCATGGATAGTCCCACTTTTGTCTCTGATGGCGCAGAGGGGCTCTGTTTGGAAGAGCCTGACAGTCTTCTTTACATCGCCTTTAAGCTCCTGGATTTCTGACTTGAGTTGTAGGATACTCTTCTCCTCCACTGAGGAGCAGCGTCCTATGGCATCCAAGGACTGTGCTTCAAAGAGCTGTTTGGCTCCTTTCACATCACCTCCCTGGACAGGCTCCTTGAGAACTGCCTCCTGCACCTCGGTTTCATCCGAATACAGTTTATTTAATGTGTCCAGTGGTTGGGTTTCAAAGAGCCACCGGGCAGTGCGAACATCCCCTCGGGCAAGGTCTGTTTCTGACACCTTGGCTGATGTTGACAGGTTGTATCCATTTATGGACTGGCTTTCAAACCTCAGGGAAGTGCTTTTCACATCCCCACTGGGAATGACCTCTTCTTCTGTCAGCTTCTTCGTGGCTTGATGGTCCCCAATGGAGTCAAGTGCCCAGTTCTCAAAAATCCAGCGCATGGACTGAACTTCTCCCGGGAGAACTTTATCCAGGTTCACGGAGGCCTGTGCATTGGGATCCTCGGTGTTAAGCATTTCTGCCAGGTCCTCAGTCACAGCTTCTTCCAGGTTCTTCCTGAGCTCGGGGTGCATGTGCCTGTAGAGCCTCTTCAGCTCGTTCACCTGGCGCTGCTGGTAGAACTTGGAGAAGGCTTGCTTTGGAGGAGGCACAGGGAGAGCATTGAGATCCTGACCCCCTGGAGCGATGACCTGGACTGAGCCAACGGCTGGAGGGGGAGGCAAGTCATCTTCCATTTTCTTGATGGCAACTTTAGATGATTTCTGAGCCTCTGACATCTTTGGGGAAACAGTTTTAAATGTCAGCATCACCTCTCACTCCCCATCCCCTGGCCGTTAATGGAGTGAACGGCAAAGGGAAAAGCCAACAGTGGAAATCCATGCACCCAGTAAGCTCCATACCTTTGGTTATGTAGCACACAGCACTCCAAAACATCACATCACTGCACACGCTCCAGGCTTGGTGTTAGCCCTGGTTCCACAGCAAAGCGAGGTCTCTAATCCAGGTGAGGTGGTTAGTCTACAATTCCCAGGATTCAGTCCAGCCAGAGCACAATAGAGGTGCCCGATTTGGACTGTGTGACCAAGAGAGAGTGACAACAAGAAGGATAAGGCTGACTTAGATAAGTCATTGAAAAGTTAACTTCTCCCTCCTGCTGGCCGGTGTCCAGAACTGTTGTGTCCTTGGCTGAGTACCTGCAGAGAGTCTGGGAACAAAAGATCTGGGTGCAGGAGAAAGCCAAGGAGCTATTTGTGAAGAGATCTTGAGAAGAAAATAGGGAGAAGGACCCAAAGTGTCAAACTGAGCTGATTAGGTTGCCTGATGAGGTAACATGATAGCTTTTGGTAGCACTATTGAGTGCCCACTCTCTGCTCAGGAGGGAGGGCTTGGGGAAGGATGTTCATCTGATTAATGATTTCTTCTGTTGCAGTCAGAAGTGTGCCCCATTTGCACAAGAGTAGATGCACATTTACGCAGTTGGAGACTTAAATAAAGCTCTTCTGACTTGCAGACTTGTACAGGCACAAGGCTAGCTAAGGTCTGCAAACTGCTGGAATCAGCAGGCCTGATGATCTGTGCTGCCTGAGGAGGAAAAGCAAGGCTGAGGGACCAGAGGTTGGGGTAACACCAACAGCTGGGGGTCAGGAAAGTTAGACCTGTTAATACTCAGTCAGACTGAGCTCATCTCAAATCCACAGCAGTGTTCATACGGAAGTGAACAGAGTGGGCTGTGGTTGTCCAGTCTCCCTCTGAGCCTCCATTTCTGCAATTTTTCTCCTCAGTTTGTGCATCCTGGGCACCGAACACTGAACTGAATACCTGCAACCTGCACTGCCTGGGCATTTATCCACAGGGAAGGTAGCTGAAGCCTTTAATCATTGTCTAAAAGAGACTGTAATCCTGGTGGCTTTCCTTTCAGTAAACAGATCTGCTGACCCTTGGCATGCCTGTGCAGTTACGTCTGCAGAGTTATGCCCGGAATATTATTAGTTGTTGCTCAAAGCAATGGTGCACGGTGTTATTTCACTCTGTTACACACAGATTGTTCTGGCTAAAAATAAGTTTCGAACATTAGTAAAAGAAACCCACACTCAGAACACCAAAATCAGCATATTCTGTAGCGAGTGAAAAATGCAAATCTTTTGCATAAGTCAATGTACTTGGAATGTACTTTTTAAAATAAGGGGTTTATTTTTATGTTTTTTTTTTTTTAATCTGTGAAGAACTTCTGAATGTGGGGAAGGGCAGCTGAGCAGCTGATAGCTATATTCAGTATGTAAGTGCTCCTGACAGCCTTGTGTGGGTATTTAGATCACACTCACAGGCCACAAATATTTGGTTAGATAACAGTGCTTATCTTAAACGTTTCCTACCTTGCTTTTTTTCTGTCTGTGGGGAGGGTGAATGGAGTTATCCTTCACAGTACTCTGGAAAAGATATGAGGAGAAATTCCATTAAACTACACAGCAAGACACATTATCTTCATATGTATTTTTATATACTTCTGTGTATTAATGTGTATATCAATTACAGAGAACTGAAAACCGTACTGGTGTGGTTTTCTCTTTTGGATCATTGGCAGTTCTGTACAGCTGAGAAAGCAGTCTAGTTCCAGGTTGATCAGGTACATGTTTCCTAATGTTTCAGTTAACAAACAAAACCCCAAACATTTTTTTGAAATTAGGGGGAAAACAAAACTAGCACAGATTTCTCCACAGTTTGATTTAGCCTATATTTTTCCTTATACTTCAATATTTAAAAAAATGAAGTTGATCTACTTTTGTAATTGCATTATGAATAGTGTAATTTGTTGCTTTTTAATTTTAAATAATTTTCTTGGTTCTCTAACCAGCTGTAATTTTCCAAATACAGTCTCCACTTACTTATTTTCAACTGAGGTTGCTTCATCTGGACCCTTCCCTGATAAACACTTGAGAGACTGCACCTCTGAACAGGGGCCCCATAAAAGGTTGAGACTGTGGGGGAACCTAAACGTGCCTGCTGGAAGGGTCCAGATATGAAATCCCATCCCATGTCATTCCTGGACCAGTGGAACTGGGAAAAAGGGAAAAATGCACTTCATAACCCTTATAACCAATATTATTCTGTGACCTGATGATCAGCCTGGAGTGGGGGATCAAATCCCTGGATCCCAAACTAAGGGGTATAAACAGAGAAGCACAGGGAGGTTGCACTGCAAAGTTATGCTTGAATGTGGCATATATGGACATATATATATACACATATATATACATATATATATATATATATTTATACACACATATATGTCTGTGTGTGTGTGTTGGAATGGGGATAGCATGGAGACAGACGTGTTGCTCTGTGATAATTATTTCTTCCATGGATGTATGTAACTATAAATGTGCAAATAAAGAGGAAATATTATTATTAATAAACTGTATAGGCTAGTGGACGTAGGGGGGTGTGTGTGTGTGAATTTAGTAAGTATGTGATGTATGCATGCGTTTGTACACATTTATCTTACATTTGCAAGCAGCAAGGGGAAAGTGGTCACTTTTGGGAAACTGAACGGTGTTTCTTCAGATTTACAAAACCAGACACGTTCTCTCTCACCCTCTCACAGCCACTTGCCGGGCGGGACATTGCTGGGATGCCGGCGGTGGCCGGGGAGGGGCAGGACCCGGTCCTTACCGGCTGTGCGGGGCTGGCGTCAGCAGCAGCAGCTGTCTGCGAGAGATACCGAGCCGACAGCTCCTTCACGGAGGGCGCAGAGCACCTCCCTCGTCCTTGCTGAAGTGCGTGGCTGGTGCTGCCTGATGGGTCTAAAAATGACCGTGCCCGATCATCTGGAACAGGGACAGAGGTGTGCGGTGAGCCACCAGCCGCAGGCAGGAGGGCAGGGCCAGCATCGCTCACCGCAGGCTCTGCAGGGCTGCTGGCACCGCACACCCAGGCCCCCCACAGCCCCCGCCCTGGTCCCCCAAAACTGAACATCACACTCTTCTGGTTCAGGGAAAAAACATGGACATTCCCATCTCCTTCGTACTGAGGTGGACTGTTGAGCCTGGATGAGAGTGACACTTTGGCAGTGACCTGATGGCCCCATTCCTGCATCCCTGGGCAAGGCCATCACCAAACACGAGTGAGTCAGAGGACATGGAGGAACTGCACATACCCAACTTGGGCCAATTCCTACTTGTTTTGCTCCATGGCTACACCACTCTCCTAGGGGTGTGCCTCATAAGCAGTTACATCCACTTATCTTTACCTCTTCCCTGGGAGCTCGCTTCAGGAGAGATGAAAAGGGTGAGACCTGCCACAGGATGTAGCAGGGAGCCCTTGGCAGAGCCTTCAAACCCTGCTCTGAATTTAGAAATCTGATATTTTGAGCTACACCAGCTTCCATGGCGTCCCCCCACTGGAGCTTCAGTTTTCAAAGAAAGAAGCAATTCCAAAATGTAGCCAAGAACTTCCTTTTTGCGTTAATCTGCCAGGTGTGAGGATGGTTATCTCCACCTCCCATCACAGACAGGCATTATATATAGAGCTTTACACCTGTAGGGTGCATCTCAGCCCTCCAGGTTAGTCAGGGCTGTAATTTCTCTGTTCCCACTGGAAAAACACGAGAAGGTTCTCCAGCTCTCTGCAGGGCTTGCTCTGCTGCATTCGGATTTAGCGAGGTATTTGCAATGCTTTTGCTTTGAACAATGGGCTCTCTCTCCACAAATCCAGCTATTGCACAGCCAGGAAAGGGCTGATGAAATTTTTAATACGTGCACACTAGAAGCACTGCAGCCATTCCAGCATTCTTTGCCCTAAAACCTCAGCCCCCAAATCACGAGAATTAGAAAACAGCAAACCTAATGACTCTACTTCTTTGTGTTCTGCATTTTGAGTACAGATTTTCAATTTTTTTTGTAAAATACTGAAAGAAACTTACTCTGTTTTTAATTTAAATTGACAAGAAGCAACTCCATGCACTAAAAATGTGCTTCAAATGTAATACCAGTTCCTATAGGCACAAACGTGCTCCAAAAAGCCATGATGATAAGAGCAGAGGGACCTCAGTGAGCCATCAGACCCTGCCAATTGTGCTGCACAACTGGTGACAAACCTCAAGATTTCTGCTCTTGGAGGTGTGCAGGCATTTTGATGCAGAACCAAGCCTAGATACATGGGGAAGCAGTGGGATGCAATACAGATTTAGCTGCCCAGTTCTGCTGGAGGTCACTAGGACACCAGAGGAGGAAACAGAAGGTATTTCCTTAATACTTTTTTTTTTCTTTAAATCTCCATTTAAATATGGCACCCCTCTCCCTGATTTCTGCTGTCCACAGCTTAAACACTGAGTCAAAGGGAATTATCTGTCTACAGCCACTGCAGATAGTGGCAAGGCTGGGGCAGACCTGGTGCATCCTGAGATAGGCTGTGAGGTTGCAACCACCCTCTGGTTGCATAATTTTCCCCACTCTGCTCAAGACACCCCAAACTAGATCTTGGATTTTTGAGATGAAGAGCATCCAGGAAGCCATAGAATGATGTATGTTGGAAGGAACTTTGTAGAACATCTCATTCCAACCCCCCTGCCATGGGCAGGGATGCCACTCACTCAGTCAGGTGCTCTGAGCCCTGTCCAGCACCACCTTGAACACTTCCAGGAATGGGATATCCATAACTTCTTTGGGCAACCTGCTCTCACTACTCTCACAGTAAAGAATTTTTTTCTGATATCTAATCTCAATCTCTCCTCTTTTAGTTTAAAACCCTTTGTCCCCTTTGTTCCCCTTTGTCCTAGGGACATCAGGAGGATCCTTGCTGAACTAACTGGAAAAACCTTTGGGGAATCTGAAAAAATTCCTTTCTGAGGAATTTGAAAAATCTTGTCTGGGAATGTATTTCTTTCATCCTACATTGCTGAATTACCTACTGGAAAGGCAAAAAGGGGCCCAATCAGTGTGGCAAACAGCAAGTTTCTTCTTTGCATGGTAATGAGATTTGGCTAAGTCCCCCAGTAGGAGCAATGGGGAGAACTGGGCGCAGTGGGCCTTGCCAGCTTCAAGGTAGAAAGGAAACCAAGCACACATTTTCAGCCTTTCTGGCTGGGAAAATGAACACAAGCCCTTGGCTGTCTTGAAAACCACATCTAGGAGACAGGAGCACATCATGGCAAGGCAAGGACCCTGCCTAGGCTGACACAAGTGTGCTTGACCATTTTGGTGAGAAGTGCTTAGCAAAAGCATCCCTGTGTCCGTGAGCTGGGCTGGTGATATCTAATGGTCTCCTCCCACCCCAGGCTATGGGCATTACTGCTGAGATGATATAATTTGTACTGACCTATAGGCCTGTAGGTTCACATACTGCACAAAGAAAAGCAACGTGCCCCTCCAGCCATGAACAAATAGTGCAGCTGAAGGAAGATTTCCAGTTCAGGCACTGGGAAATAGCACAGTGTCAGTGTTGCCCGTTCCTTCACCCTTCAGCTTGGATGGATGGAAGGCCACAGGGCTTGTTTTAATGACAGATATAATTAGACACAAGGCTTTTGTTGAAGGCATCCTCTTATCGCTGCCTTTGTTTTCTTT
>VWZP01001896.1:931507-1055114 GCA_013396995.1 Dicaeum eximium
TTTTTTTTTTTTTTTTTTTTGGCAGTGCACAGGCTGTGCACAACCCTGTGTTTGCTTATCACTTCTCACAAAGCCTCCTGCCTTGGAGAAGGGCTGCTCCAACCCTTTGTGCCGGCTCTGCTCTTGCACAAAATCTGGTCTCTGCCTGACGAGAAGCAGGCTGCTGCCTCCCTCTAAATCGCTAATTATAGATAAGAGCCGAAGAACAACAGCTCGTTCCACTAACGAGAAGGCTGAGCTGTCACGTGTGCACAGATAGCGACATCCAAGTGGCACCGAGGACATCTCAGGAGCTGGGAGCAAGGTGCGGCTGCACCTGCAGCATCCCCTGGGAGGGAGCGGGGAGCTTCCCGGCTGGAGATGCTGAAAGCCCAGCTAAAGGTCGCTATGCACACCAGGCTTAGGGTGATATTTGTTGTGTATGAGGTGGAAGCCCAGTCTGAAAGCTGTGCCGGGCTCCACATTTCTGCCTCTCTGAGCCAAGGGCTCGGCTGGAGCGCTCGGCATCCGCTCCAGCGCTGAGTGATGCATCCCGCGCCTCGCTGATTGACTGCACGACTGCGGCCCCAGGGCTGTTAAACATGATACTTCAGGCATCAAAGCATCCCCTGTGAGCTAAAATAGGAGGAAAAGATCTCCTGAAGCCCCCCTCCTCCCGTCCCACACAGTGGCTGGCACCGCAGCGGATGGCGCTGCTGTCCAAATGAAGGATACAGGGAATGCTCCTCCCTGCTGGCGTTTGTCGGCAAAATGTCCTTCGTGTCACTGTCTGGCGCCGGATGAATCTGCACATTTTGTGTGAGGGCTGCAATGTTTGGGCTGCCCATAAGGAGCAGCTGTCGGGCTTCTTGAGCTCTTTGCAGGCCCCATGTATGTGCAGGTCGGGCTTTGCAGCCTCTCTGCCCCCTAAGTCCCAGCCAGGCAGGCAGGGAGGGCTGTGAGACATGGAAACTTGCAACAGGGGAAAAGAATTCCTTGTTTTCGTTTGTACTCACTGATCATTCTAAACACAGGGGGACTAGGCAAGGCAACGGAGGGAAAAGACTCTTAAATATTCATCTAAAAGTTCACACACTTCCTCTCCGATTATTGCCCATTAATCACTCAACTGCTCAAGATAATATTGCAGGTCTCTTGCACCAGAATCAGCTTACACCTGGCAGCCAACTCACAACAAGTGGAAAACAAATCACCAACAAAACCTCTGCCCCCTCCCTCCCCTGAGAAAACCCCATCTCAGCGGTAACGGGGCAGCTCTGTCTCACTCTACTTTCTATTTAAACCACTTTATCCCATGAACAAACAACGCTACCCACCTGTTGGTGTCCACCACCCCTGCTGCTGGCACTCCTTCACAGCCCGGCTCCCACCACCAGCCCCAGTGAGCTCCCCAGCGCCTGAGTCACCTATTAAAAAAGGAAGCTGCAAGCTCAGCACCAGTCTCCCGGGTCGCCTGGCCAACCACATGTCATCAGCTGTGCTCCCAAAATCAGCCGCCCTGAGCAAACACAGCCACTAAGCAAAGCCCTTTGTGCCGCCGCGCGCGCCCCACGGCGCGCCGGGAGCTGGGGTTGTGTAACGGGGCCTGGGGTGGGATGGGGGCTTGCACAGGGCTTGCAGAAGTCACAGGGAAAGGGATGGTCCTGTGGTGCAAGTTCTGCCAGGGTTCTGTCCCTTTCCATTGCTCACTGGTGGGAGCAGGGCTGCAGAGAGCATCTCGTCCCGAATCTGGCATCCTCCACCCCCTGCTCAGTGTCTGCTTGACTTGGCTGCTCTGCAGGTCAATTTTGGGTCTGCTGTGTTGGCTGCTGGGCCTGGCCTGTCCTGTGCCATGGAGCACAGATGTGTTGTGGTCTCATGTTGTGGTCTCTCCAGTATCATGAGACCTTTGGTACATCGATGGTGCAGGACCCAAACAATTCCCAGAGGCCAGTAGGAGCAAGGCGACTCATGTCCTGGAGCTCCTTAGTGTAGTTATAATATTTTATGAGTTTTTTGGATGTAAACATGTTGAATTTTTTTTTTTCATGGGAAAGTTCATTTCTAAGCACAGAATTTGATAAAACATATCTTTGAGCTGTGTTTTTCAAGGACAGGTGGTGTTTGGCTGCCCTGTCTCCCACATCCTTCCACAAGGATGGGAGACTTTCCTCTCTCTCAGCCAATGATGTAGACAATTGTTATCTTTGAATTCTAAGCATTCTAGCATTCTTGTACTGAGCATGAAAAAGAAAGCATGTTAGCTCAGTACCTGGGCACATATAGCCCAAATTCCTTCTGAACAATGCAATCATTTTAATAAATCATATAAAGCCTTCTGATATTGGAGTCGAAAAGTCCTGATTCACTGTCAAGCAGCAACAATACCTTAGCACCAGGGAGGTCAGGGCAGGAAAACAAGTGATTTCTTCAGATTGTGAAAGCAACTTTCTATTCCAAGGGGATGGAGGTGAACTGACAAGGAAATGCTGCTTTGTGGCTCTCTGGGCTGGTTGTTTCCTGGGAATTTGGGGCTGGTATTCCCCCCTGCCTGGGATCAGCCATAGATTATCCCCATCAGACGATCACCACCAGCTCAGCCTCCTGACCCAGGGGTGTGTGACACCCCTGTGTGACTGGACATGTCCCCAATACCACCTGCTTGTCCCTGCTGTTCATCCCAGTGAAACATCAGCATCTCACTGACCGGTCCCAAAGCTGGAAGCACATCCCTGCAGATGGGGACCCCATTTCTAAGTGTCTCTGCCCTTGGATGTGGCAGCTGCATGTGCAGAATCACATCTGTCCCATCCTCCTCCCAGTTTTTCTCCCCAGAGGATCAGTTCCCTGACAAAAGTGACTCCTAAATACCGGCAGAGCTCCATGGCTGGGCTGGGGGAATTTGCTCAGATGGATGAGCACCCAAAAAAGCTGGCTGGGAAACCAGTGCTGCTGCTTAATCCAGGAGCCAGGCAGCCCGTTGGGGCTGCTCAGTCAGCGGGGAAAGCTTTCAATCTCTGCCCTAACCCCTCTGCCAGCAGCCCTGGTCTGCAGGGAAGCTCTGCCAGAGGGAACACATTCTGAGGGAGGTGTGGGAAGCAGGGCTGGCTCCTGCTGCCCGAGTTTGGAGGCTGCCGAACAGGTGAGTGGTTCTGGGATGCTTCAGTGATGGGTGGGCAGGGAAGGGTAGTCCTGGGACAGCAAAGATTTGGGCAGGAGAGAATAGCTGTTCCTCATTGCCCTCATGACCCACTCATTTAGATAGTGTTAACATTTAGAGAATGTTAAAATGCCATCTGTTTTTTTCTGAAGGAAGGCGAAAAAGAGGTGGGACATAGATGCAACAGGGAGGATCGGTGGGATTTTAGAATCTAGCAAAGACTGAGGACCAGTCATGCTCTAAAGCACTCTGCTCACCCTCACGGGTGCTCCCTCCTGATGCCTGGATCACACTTTGTTCTCTTTTCAAACCACAGTACTTTCTCTCATTTTCAGTCCTACAAAGGACTGTGAGTGTTTGAAATTCAAGCTTTTCTTTCTGCCATGGATCGGCCCATTTTGTGCCAGAGTGGCAATTGTAAGCATGTTCTTTTTACATAGAATTCATGTGGTTTTTTACTGTTTTGGTGCAAGAGTACCTGTTGTAACTACACAGACTAGGAATCGACCTTTGAAAGTAAGTACTGAGATTTTCTCATGCTCATGTACCAACCCAGATATAAGAATAGCACTGATTACAGTTGGATGATTAATACAAATCATACAAATTAACAAGGCTCTTTTTTTTTTTCTGATTCCAAACTTTCATGAGTGCACCTTGGCCTTTCAAATAAGTTTGTCCAGCATCACATACAATAGATCCCTGATTTGGAGGTGGGGAGCCCTGCTGGTATAGAACATAAATGTAATGACTAGCACATATCAAAGAAATAGGAATAATTTTTGAGATTTTGCCCTGTCTGCAAGCCATATCCTGCAATTATTAGAAGAGCTCTAGTACATAGAGTTAATAGGTGACTTCTGGGGTGGGAAATGGGCTGAAAAGAAAAGCACTAGAAGCAGAGGAAGGTGCTAGACAAAGAAGTAAAGTAAAATAATATAACGAAAGACCAGCTGTGTTGAAGAGGAAATAAGATTTAAATTATCAATTCATGCATTAATATTTTTCTACTAATTGTAGCAAAATAATTAACATTTTGCACATGTATTAAGTTGCATTTGCAAATCTGAGAGGGTGGGAGGTGGTGAAAGAAAAAAAAAGTGTCTTGTTTCCTGCCCTTGATTTTCAAAATCAAATCTCTTTGCAGTTTCCAGCACCTCCAAACTGAAGGTTCATGATTTTTGGTCACTTCTGCAAATGTTTTTGGCTCTTCAGTATCAGCTGGAATGTCCTTTGCAGGAGCAGCATCATGACCCCCCAGGTAATTTAAAGAGCTTCTGAGAAGAGTTGGGAAAATTTAGCCTCAGGCAGAGAGGAATATCTGCCCCAGGGCAGCTCGGGGCTATTTCTGGGCTTTGCAAAAATCCAGGAATGTGGAGGACTCTATTCTGGGCACCAAAAAAATGCCAAGAAGCTCTGCTGAGAGACAGCTGCGAGTGGCATTGCTGTTTGGGGACACGGCCTTCCCGCGTGGGCCAACTGCTGCGGGCTTGTCTTTGCTTAGGGGGTTCCAGCATCACCCCATCATCACCCACGGTTTGGGTACCAAGGGCTGCATCACTCCATCATCACTCACGGTTTGGGTACCAAGGGCTGCATCACCCCATCATCACCCAGGGTTTGGGTACCAAGGGCCTGGGGAAGGCGGGGGCAGCCCCGACTGTGCCCTTGGCACTGCCTCCTTCTCTGTCCCTCTGCTAAGCTAATAAAGGGTTAATAAAGGCCGATATTCAGTGACTCAGTGCCTGGCTGTGTCACTGCGGGTGACCAGCACTGCCCCTGACACATCGTGGATCAGCCCCGGCACCGTTCTCGTACCCTCCAGTGACTCTTAATCTGCTATTCACAGCGGGGCTTTTCACTGGAATGGTGATAAACATCCCTGCTTGACATCCATTCCCCTGGTTTTTTATCTCCCCTATCCCACCATCAGCACTACTTTTATCCCTAACCCCTCTCCCAGGATCTTTTTCCTCCTGCAGCACAGCATCTCAGCCCTTGCAGCCCGGAGTTCAGCTTCCCTCCCTGTAAAACCCCCTTCCCCAGGGAAGCAACACCCAGCTCCCCACTGGAACAGCCTCAGCCTGGGGAGAGGGCTTCTTGGCATGCCACAAATACCAGACCTTTTAAGGGAAGCCCTCTCTCACCCCTCTGAACAGATACCTTGGGAATGTGTTTGCAGGCACGGTGAGCATCGCTGGCCTCACATCCTGCTGGGATGTAGGGCCCAGCTGGGATCAGGGCCGTGCATCTCCCAGCATTTCTTTGCCATGCCACGGTGTTCACGTGGGGACATTGCAGGGATGCCACCGGCCCTGAGGAGCTGCAAGGCCCTGCCTTGCCTTTCTATTCTTGTCCTGGTGTTTCCATGGCTCTTGATCGCCAGCAGCCAAGAAAACTTAATACTGTTTTGGACTCAAGAGTCACACCCCAAACCAATTTAGCAGTATCCTTTAAAGAGAAAACCCCAAACCCACTTGTAGCTACTGAGATTCCCAGGAATTTCCATTTGTTTCTGAGTGAGGCAAATTGCCAGTGAGAATGTAGGAGAGGAGAGAAATGATTGGCTTGAAAGTGTAAGATACCAGTAAGGTACAGTACTGCAAGAAAATATTCATATTACTATGTTCAGACTCAGTCCTGGGACATTCACCAGTGCTAAAGAAGGATTTTCTCCCTCTTAGTAACAGGTTTAGGGCATCCTTGCCTGGTTTCTCCCCAAAAGGAAGCTTTTGTATACTGTAAAATACTGAGTCTGTTCAAGGGCTAAAAACAGCATTTGCAAGATGTTCCTACAAATTTCCACCCATGCTGAATCCCTTAACTGCCACTAGTGAATAATCTACCACTTTGCCTGAACAAGAGTATGGATTTTTATATTGCCTCTTCTCACAAAGTAATATCTGTATCTGAGGCATAGGGGAAGGAAGACAACTCCACCTTTCTTTCCCTAAATCCCGGTTTCTAACAAAAATATGAACCTACTTCACCTTTTTTTTTTTTTCCCATACAAAGATTTGGGTGAAAACTGGAGACCTGGGGGGAACTGGGGAAAGCTACAGAATTTCTGTTTTTCTCACAGCCATCAGCCAGATGTGAATCTCAGAAGGAAATAATGGCCATCAACAAATGCATGAACTGAAAAAAATAGTCCTTTCAGCTCAGGTCAGGCCCTTCCCACAGTGACTGAGGGGCATCCCCAGGGCTGGACCTGAAGCCCTGGCTCTCCTGATGACCACGAGGAGACCACAACCCTTAAAGCCAAAAGGCAAAAGGATAATCAGGTGGAAACACACACGTGCACACACAGAGGCATTTCTGCTCCATCTGAGAGTGACACAGGTTTTTGGAGTGCTCTTTTACCCATGTGAGCACAAGCAGGGAGTGGGGTATGGCCATATTAATGCTGCTGACCCCACAGGCTCCTGGAGCCCTTTGTTTGGCTCAGGGTCACAAACACATTTTACAACCCTCTCTGGAGACAGGGATTGAAGAGAGAGGGAAAGAAATTCCCTCCATAACTAATCCTCCTGCCTCCTGTTCTCCAGGGATGTAAGATGAAGCAAAGCTCATTTCCTCCTGAGCAGTCCTACCTACAACCAGTCCTGAACAGGATTTGGGTCTGGAAGGTGTTCCCTCCACCCTCAGTATCCCTCTGGCTCAGCTGGATCCCATACAGATCCTTTCCCCTATTTGTGCTCAAAGTGATCAGAGTCATCATAAATAACAGTATTTTTTTATTGGGAGAGAGTAGACACTAAGATCTGTCCCCATGAATTTAAGCTTGAAAGCTGGGATTTTCAGTATTTTAGGACAGAAGAAAAGCACACAGTTACAGTGCTCTGTTTCTGTCTAGAACATGCCCAGGTGCCCTAAACCATGGTCTTGAACCAAGCCAAAGCCACCATACATGGAACATGCCAACAGCACGGAGCAGGATTTGCCAATCCTGCTGGATTGGTAAAATTCTGCTGGATTCTGGGCCAGCAGAATAAAACCCCTGGCTTTCCACGAGCTGCAACACCACTTTCATAGTGTGAAACACTAAGCATCCTCCTTTGCCCTGCATTTTAGGATCAGCCTGAGGTTCATATACATGCAACATTTCAGCCCGTACTAATCTACCCCAAAGTTACTTACAGGGAGGTCTCTGTAGTCCCCACAGGTGAGTCGCGTCTCAGACAGCCCCAGTGGAAAATCTGTGTGAAACCCAGGGCCAGGCAGCCCCTGTGTGTCCCAAAAGGAGCCCTGCTCCACACCCCACACCCTCCTGTTCACTGCCTCCCAGTGGTCTCTGGCAGCTGGTTTTATCTCAGGGTGCTGGGCTATGTTGAGAGGATGAACCACTTGGTCTATTTTTAGGGAACAGTGAAATTGCTCTTCCACCAGTCTGAGTCAATCACGAGTCCCAGCAATCCTGCTCAGGGGTTGGGAAAGGCTGGGACCCTGGCTTATTTTCAGAATTTATTCATTCAAAATACCCCTGGTGTAACCTGGTACGGGATGGGGATGCATCCAGGCAGTGGAGCAATGGAGAAGAGGCATTTCCCTGACTCATTGTCATGTCCTCAGGCTGTGATCCTCACAGCCAGGCCCCCCTGTCACCTCTGGCCGCAGCCAAAGTTTTAAGAGAAATGCTGGGGAGGTGAGAGGTGTTACCTACATTTCCTGGTTCCCTATGTCCTCATCAATTCCAGTATTTTAGAAGCAGGAATAAAGAAAATTACTTTGGGAAAGTGATTAAAGAAGGACAGCCACTCTACCTGCTTAATGGCGAGCTGGGAATTGCTTCTATCCTTGCAGCAATCTGGTGTCACAGGTAGCTGCTCTGGGAAGTGTTTGGAGAGGGATAATAACAAAGCACTCAAACCTGGAGGACCCTCAATGCCCTCAAAATTCAGCTGGGCAAAGGGTATTATTTTAGGATGTTAATGGGGGTAAAACTGTGTGCCAGAGCTGGTGGTCCTACCTGGCTCAGCTAATTCACAAATACAAATATAACCAAAGGCTCTGGGGGTGGTTCTCAGAGTGCAGCTTTAGCAGGCTGGAATACAATTTGACTGATGTACCCAGTAATACTGAACCAGGCCCAGCTGTTCTCTTTGGTTTGCTTTCCTGACACCTTTACAGAGTGTATATTTGAGAACATCACCCCATGGCAGTGGAAGATGTGGGTTGGCTGTGTCAGTACCAGAAGTCCCCATGACCTGAGATAGAACACTCCATGCTCTTTATTGCAAAGTTCCAAGCAACTGATGCTGACTTTCCAGTTTCACAGTATCCCAGAGTGGTTTGAGTTGGAAGGAACATTAAAAACTACCCAGTTCCCAACCCCCTGCCATTGACAGGGACATCTTCCACTAGACCAGGTTACTCAAGGCCCCATCCAGTGTGGCCATGAGCACTTTCAGGGATGGGGCATCTACAACTTCTCTGGGCAACCCGTTTCAATGCCTCACTATCCTCTGAGTAAAGGCTTTTCCCCTAACATCTAAACTAAATCTCTCCTCTTTTAGTTTTAGATAATTCCCCTTTGTCCTCTCACTATCTCCCCCTGTAAAAAGTTCCTTTCCCTCATTTTATAAGCCCCCTTTAAGCACTGAGATGTTTCAGTTTTTTCATGCACTTCTCCTGAGTAGTTTTACTGGACTTTTACAGGGATGTTTGGAGGGGCTGCTGCCCCTCTCTTTTCCCTGTGGGTCTGCAGGTATCAGGAGAGGATGCAGTTCAGCATGAGGTGTGGTTTCCTTGCCAACACCACGTGGCATCACATCCCATCCCAACATGTCCAGCTGCAGATGAACATCTGTTTTCACTGAGGCTCCTGGAAGGGCCCAGCTCCTCTCTACCACAGCCCAGTTCCTTTAACCATCCTGCAGGGCTATGAGCTGCTGTTCCCCTGCTGTCTGTGTTAAGCCTGCTGCCTCTGGAGATCATCACCCCTCCTTCTGATGTGGTCTCTGAGTTCTTTGTTGCTTCCTTCCATAAATGAGGATCAGAAAAAGAGCTGCCAGGAGGGTGATAAGCAGGTCCTTGATGGCCAGCCAGGTGGTGGGGCAGAGGGCTGGGGATGGCAGGGGCTGTCAGCAAGCACACACCTGCTCGGGTAGCACCAAGTGGGTGGCAGCGGTGTGTGCAAACACAGCAGCACACTGGGAACTGAGATATCTTATTTATTCCATGTGGAAGGAGGGACATAAATGCAGGAGGTGAAGGGCAGAGCAAACCAGCTCAGTCAGCAGCTGGCAGTGGGTATTTTGTGTCATGGCCTGCCTGTGCCTGGCAGGAACACACAGGGTGCATGTGTATATTTGTGTGGGATTCTGTTTTTTTCTGTTTTCATCTGCAACATTTATGTGTTCTGTCTGCACCCGTGGCTGGCTGTTCACTCTCCTGCTGTCCCTCTCCATGCCTAGGTGAAGGACCTGCTCTGCTGTGGGCTGTGACTTCCACCTGTGTCCCCATCAGTGCCCCTGCAAGCTGCTCCTGCAGCCCTGAGAAATCTGAGCTACCTGGCAGCTCTGCACAGCTCCTGGGGAAAGGGTTTTGTCCTCCTGTCTTAAAGACAGCAACTAATTAGAAGGCAGGAAATGAGAAAAAATAAATCACGGAGGCATGGGATTTTCTGAGAGGCACTGAGTGTGTGAGGGGAGAGATCAGCAGCCCCAGGGTCCGGAGCAGAGAGCAGCCCCGAGCCCTTGACTGAGATGGGGAGGCTCTTGCTGGAAGCCCAGTGAAGAGGGCAGGAGGGTCTTAGCAAGGGAAAGGCTCTTTAGGTTAGATTGAGTGAAAGCAGAGACTGGGGCTTGCAGGAAAAGCCAGTTAGGAGGGACAAGCTTGTCTGCTTTGATTGTTGGCAGATCTCGGCCGGGCTGATCAGCAGAGGTTGATCCATCCCCTGCCCTCCAAGAATCCCTGGGAACTACTGTGTGCTCCCACGGCAGCCTCCCCCAAAAATACCTGTGATCCCAGCTTCCCTAATTGGTCACAGGGGCTGGGAGAGGTGACAGGGGATGGGTGGCACATCCTGTTGCCCCTTCTTTTTGTGATGTGAGGTGTTTGAGTCAGGGGACAAGATGGATCTCATGCTTAAACACCCCAAGTTTCCTTCGTGCCTGAGTTGCAGAGGCACAAAGCAGCGAGAGCTGGACAGATTGGCCACTTACAGGAGTCCTGACATTCAGCTCCTGCTTGTCATGCCCATGAAAAGCACCTGCTGATAGGGAAATGAGCTTTTAAGGATTATTTTGATTGCACAAGCCTCTATCATGGCAAGTGCCGGAGCTTCCTTGAACTCGGAGCCGTCTCTGGCATGAGCACAGGTTTTTATCTTAAATCAGCATTTCCCGCCCGCCTTTCAGACCTTTCCAGTTCACTAGCGATGTTCTCCCGAGCCCATCTGCTGAGCAGCACGGTGTAGACGGCGGAATGATGGCTGCAAAGCCCCGGGTCACGGCGACAGGGAGGGTGGCAGCCTCCCCCACCGCTGGGGCTGGGACAGAGTGTCCGGAGCATCCTTGCGGAGCCGGATTTTGGGATGGCAGTGAGGCAGCTCTGTTGTCGCTAGATGGCACCGCACCCCCTCGCAGCAGAGCGTGCGGGTGCTGCAGCCAGCAGGGGATGAAGCCTTCCCTGTCAGGAAAACCCTTGAACCAAACCCGAGTCTCCCTGCGTGCAGGATGGGCGACCCCACTGTTTCCTGCCCTCTCCTTCACCTCCTCTGCTTGCTTTGAAAATTCCCCTTGTGTAGAGGTCGAAATGAACACGAATAGAAATAGGATAGGATAGGATATAGAATAGAATAGAATAGAATAGAATAGAATAGAATAGAATAGAATAGAATAGAATAGAATAGAATAGAATAGAATAGAATAGAATAGAGTAGAGTAGAATAGAATAGAATAGAATAGAATAGAATAGAATAGAATAGAATAGAATAGAATAGAATAGAATAGAATAGAATAGAATAGAATAGAATAGAATAGGGGAGGAGGGGTTTGCAGGTGGATTTGAGGCTCCCTGGATGCTCTGTAATTTGCAGGCACTTCAGGCTCCTGTTTCATCTTTGCTCTGTACTGAGGTAACATTCCCATGTGCCCTTCAGATGGAAGCCCTGGATAATGGAGCTGTGTTAATACACACATGCACAAACCTGTGTGCATGTCCCTCTTCTCTCTTCCTTGGTCACAATTCCCTCTCTCTGATTGCCAAAATTCATCTAGAAGTTGTTGATTTTTAAATCCAGAGTACTCAGAACACTCTACCCGCAATAAATTAGCTGATGCCTTCTCCTTTTGAATATTAAGGAACTCAAGCTTTCAATTATTTCCCTTTGGGAAAAATGGTTCCTTGATTTGCTGTCTTCTTTCCTAGGAAGAATTTTGTTCTGCTGTGTAAGTCTTCCAGTGCTCAGTTTAATCTCATTACTGCAGACTACAGCCACTTGGACCTCTTTAATTAGTGACTTAGTGACGTCTTTAGTGGCAGCTTCCTCCAGATCATCTGATATTGCCAGCATGGCCAGGGACACAGCCCAGCTGCTTTGGCTGCCTGGGAAGGTACTTTTCTAAGGGGTATAAAAGCCATCCCCTAGAGCAATGCTCAGGCCTGCAGCAGTGTCTCAGGTGTGACTGTGCTGTGCCTGGAAGGAGATGCAGCCGCTGGTGCTTTGACTTTTTGTGCAGTTATTCAGCTCCAAACTGACATGTGTTTGCTGATAAACCCCAGTGAGCAGAGCTATTCCCATCTCCATCAGACATCCCAGCCCCTCAGAACTGTGGCCAGCACTTAGCTTGCATTATTGTTTGCCTTCAAACCACTCTGCTTTCCCCATCCCGAGTCTGGGATGTCCCCTCCTCATCCCTCAGGAAGGGCAGTGGGGCTGTCCCCGTGGGCTGGTGAGGAGGCTCCCACAGAAGATCTGCCCTGGTCCCTGGTGGGGCTCATGGAGCACCAACATCTCTCTCACTCCATGGGAATCATGGAACACAGCACAGGTACAGCCTTGGATGTGTCTGCTCCCTGAGAGATTTGGGACAGCTGACTCCTGGACTTTTTTAGGAAGCATTACAACTCCTGTATCTGAGCAAATCCAGCGCCTACCTCAACAGGAGCTGTGGTATTCCCAGCTCCCTGCATGGAATTGGCTCCCCAGAAGGAGCTCACACAAAGCCCTTCCAATGAAACACATGGAGCCATGGCTATTACAAGGCCTTTGAGTCAGGGGCTGGGGAGTGGTGTAAGGCTCTAAGATAGGCCATGATTCACCCCTGGCCAGCCAGAGGAAGAGATGTTCCTGGCGCTGCAAAAGGCACACAAAACTGTGACAGCATTGAGCTAGACAGCCTGGTGACATCATGTGCTCTGATACTAAAAAAATCCCAGCAATGCTGTGGAAACCCAGCAATGCTGTGGAAAACTCCATCATTTGTGTGCTCATGTAAGAGACTTCTTTTCCCATGCAGTTGGGTAATTAAATACAGGGTCTCAATTCCAGGCAGCGTGTGATCCTTCTTCCCCCTCTTGTGTGAAAGGCAAGAAAGAAGTGGAAAGAAAAAAGAACAAATCCTAAATACATGGTTTAAGGGGAGCCTGGATTCTTGATCCAGGGCCAAAAATCCTGGGATGGTCCAGTGGTCTCGAATCCAGTCATTATGGGATTTTTTGGAGACCTGTTTTTTTTCTGCCCCAAGTCAAACAGCAAAGTTCGGCAAAATTCTGCTCTTTCCCATGCAAAGCTTGGATTTCTCACTCTTGACAGATGCCTCTTGCCTTGAAATATCCCTGACCTGCTTTAGTCCCAATGATATCATAACATTAGGGATCACTTACATGCCCTATCTTAAGCCAAGGATGACTCTCTCTGATACACCACTGCTGCCAAATTCAAAAAGGAGCCCAGCCAAGGCTCCTTAGTTAGGTACAAAAGAACCTCTCCCTCTTCCTGTCCTCAAGGCTGAGGTGCAGGGAGATATTACTCACCCCCAACTAAACATGGATGTATTTCTGCCTTGGTATTTAATAGCAGCTATTTTTAACTGCTAGGAGAACAGCACAGGGAGAGCCAGCATGGCTCTGTGGACTCATCACTGGCCCAGATCCCGGCTGGGCTGGGATTTGCCAGCTCTGTGTAGTGGGACTGATCAGTCAAGGGGTTCTCTGCTCTCTGTGCTCCCTCTCCTTGGCCACATTCCTGAATGTCCAGTCCTGGCAGGGCCCACGTGTCCCCAGCCAGCATCGCCTGGCCAGTGTCTGCTGTGGGGCTCTGTGGGAAACACAACCCCGTGTAAGGACCAAGCAGGCCCTTCTCAGCTGCATCTGTAGAGGTGGAAACAGGGTAGCAATGATGCCTGGAAACCAAAATAATTGTAACTCACAGCTTCTGCGCGTGGCTGAGTCATCAGCTGTATCTGGCACCGAGGAGATGATCCCCTGCCTGTCTCGGGAATTCTTCCCTTCCTGCGTGGGAACAACAGCAGGGAAACAGGTAAGCTCCCACAAATAGAGGAGAGGAACTGCACAAAGACCCTGTGAAAGTGGGGAAAGTGACAACACCAAAGGCTTTCCAGACCCAAAGTGGCTTTTTTTTTCATTGCTCTCTCCTCTCCAAGGGCTGTGCTTCACAGCTTTTTGATGCTCTGCCTCATTTCCAGAGCTAAGTGGTATTTTTCCTATCTGCCTTTGGCCACCTTTCAGAGACAGGATTATCCATGCATTTCCTTTGCCAACACCCACAATGATTTTTGTGTCTCAAACCCAGGTAGTGATGGGTGTTGCCCTTTGCTGCACTCCCAGGAAGGACCAGTCCCTCATGTGGGCTGATATCACACAGCAAAGAGATGAACATGATAATTTCTGGTAGGATCTCATCCATAATTAATATTCCAGGTGATATCAACATAGCTGATAGAAATTCCCATGTTTTCTGGAGGTAGGTCTCTCTCTAGGCTGCCCATTCCTACCAACTCCTTCCCTCCAGGAAGAGGACCATCATGAGGAACAGTTTGTTAAACATCTGACCTCTGTCCCTGGTGGCATTAAATCACTCAGGGCTGGATGGCACTAGACATAAACATCCACAGGGAAACCTGTCCCTGTGCCTGGGGATTGACATCAGTGGGTGATGAATCACCACCACGAAGACCAGGAATTTATAAGGATAAAATGTATTTCCAGGGCCTTTTGAAGAGGAGCACCCACTGACCTTTGCAGCAGACTCCTTCCCTGTGGCAGGACTCCATCGTGCCTTCCTCTGGATGCTCTGGAGAGGGGAAAGGAGGGCTGGGTCTCTCTGGGGTTTACTCTCCATGCTCAGGGGCTGGATTGTGGTCAGGATTCTGGTGTGATCAGCCTCCCTCTTCCTCAAAAGCCCTTTGGGAGATGGTGCCTGCAGTGCAGCACAGTGTGAACTCCTACAGTGTGGGGTCATTTTAGGGGTGTCAGAGCTGGTCAGGAGTCCTCTGAAATTCCTTGCTGGAGCACCAATCTTAGGGATGGGAACGCCCTCCATGGGCTTGCTTGAGCACATTTCACAGGGATGACTTTGAGGTAAGGCAGAGTTTTTCCCCACTGGAATGGCGTTGTTCTGTGATGGATATCTTCCTTCCATAGGCTTTAAAAAAACCAAAAAACGACCAAACCCAAAACAGGTTCTTATATAATTTCAATAATAAACCATGTCGAATTTTTATTTCCTGCTCTTCTACTTCAAGCATCACACATGTTGATTTTCTAACTTTGTGGAATTAAAGAGTATCCCACCACTTTCTGTGTTCTCTGAAATAAACTTTAAGGACACAATAGCTTGTTTTTGAAGCACTGAAGTTTCTGTCTCACCTATTTCCAGCAAACACTCCTGACTTTTTCATGAACATGCAAGAGAGCCTTGTAGTAGAAAAAATATGGCCAGTGGTTGTCTTCTCTCTTGGATCATTGCTTTATTCCCATCTCCATCCTCCTATTCTATGAAAATGTGTTTTCGAACAGTTGGGAAAAAAACTCTCTTTATAATTTAATAAAAAATCTCCAGTTTCTTCTTAGAAATCTGGACTGAAAATAAAAATTTAGGCCCCTTATCACAAAGCAGGGTCAAATGAGCAAACAGAGCTGAGAACTGCACATTATGACAGTGAGTTTGCAATCAAAATATGAGGAACACTGGCAGGTGGGAGGTGTCCCTTTGCCTTGATGTGAGAACAGTAGTCACAGCTTCTGGCTGGGGGGAATTCCATATAAGATGCTGAATTGTAGACCTCTAAATGCACAATCTACCTATGAACTTGATGTCTAAATCCCATTATGGTAAAATACACCAAGAAAGTGCTAGAATGGTGGACTAGAATGGCAGAAATGACAGAAGCACCTAAGTTGAGACACACAGGGCAACATCAAAAAACCTCCAGCTGGTGGTACAGGAGGCAGAGATGCCCCAGCATCCTCCCTGCCAGCCCAGTGTGGCTCTCTGGGTGCCTTAATGACTTTCAAGCCAGCACTAAATCCTCTACCAGGTCTTTCACTTCTTGATTATCTTCTGTTAGTCTCTACAGATTTTTTTTCCTTCCACAGCAACCTGAATATTATACAGGAAATTTCCATCCTGGAGCATCTTATGCCAGCCCAACTGTACATACTAAAAGGCAATTGGGTCTGACCTGTCCTGGGGTTTCTCAGAACAGCACTGGTTATTGCAGAAAATGATGGGTTTTTGTTTGTCTCTTATTGCCAAGAGCTGCAGCTTTATGTTGTGAGGACAACCCACACCAACAGCTCTGAGCCTTTGGCTCTCACCTTGGGATGTTCTTGCTTGATCATGTTTTTTTCACCATTCAGGATGCTCTGGTACCTGCAGGGAAGACAGGAGATGGCACCTCAGTCCCTTTTTAACCTGAATATATTTTTGATATTGTGGACAGGCTCGTTCTATCTTCCCCTACCCTCTGGAAAATATCAAAGCCAATAGACTCCAAAGAGAAGCTTGAAGAGTGACAGAGATGTGAGAAATCCCCAAAGAGGACTGGGTTTAGCTCAGGGCAGTACTGCCAGAGCCATTGTGAGCCCTCTCATCCCAAGCTTCATGCAGAAGTGTCCCTGGAGCATCCCTGTCCCCACTGGTGAGGGATGTGTTGGGGGTTTACACTTCCTGAACCAGGTGTATTGTTGCACTTTGCTGATTTGTGGCTTGGAGCTGAAGTCAGGCTTTCCAGAAGGTCAATTTCTTCAGCTTTAACCTAACATAAAGGGATTTATCAAGTTGGTACCTGACCTAATATAACACCAGTGGTGAGTGAGACCTTTGCAGAATAAATCACCTTCCTTCACTTCCGTGCTCTGGGGAGTGAACTCTGAGTTTTCTCCAAAGACCCTGTCAGAGAGATGGCTATTTACAGTGGAAACTAAGCAATTTTGGGATATTTGGAACTAAACTGTCCCACGGGGAAGTTCAAGAGACAGACTTGACAGCTGCTCTGTCACTCTTACATGGAGGGAGATGTACTTGGGGTTCTGCTCCTAATCTCGTTCATCTCACGCTTGGCGGTGTTTTGGTCTGATCTCAGTTATGGGTTGTAACAAGAAGAGAAATCAGCCCTTAAGAGGCTTGGGCTGAAATGTGACTCTCCCTGGAGCCTTTTGGTAAGAGACAGTTGAGAGAAACCAGGAGGGGATGCAGTGTCCATACCCCCCTTTCCTCCCCATCAGCTCATCTCTCCAGCATTTGCTCCTTTCCCGTGTGGAACCTTACAAACCACCAAGATTAAAAGCTTTAATTGTCCACCTGGGAATGCTCCAGTCCTCAGGGTCAAGGGCAAATTCCTCTGTTTCATTTTATTTAGTGAAGATTGTCGAGTGTGTCTGGATTTTAAATCTGAACTTGCTTTACAGGACATAATAATGCAGTGGAAATACAGAACAGATAGGAGCACTCATGACAGAAAACACAGACCTCTCACTTGAGACCTGACAACTGGGGATGCTGTGCTTGGGAAAAATCTTATCTGAGTGAGATTTGTTTGTTACAGAGGTGGAGAGGGAGAGTCCTCCCTGGAACCCCTTGGGTCTGAGGTGACTGCAACCACAGATTGAGCACCCACCTGGCCACCAGCTCTGAGACGGACACAGCTTTCCTGAGAAGAACTGCCCTGAGCTCTGGACTGCTCCTTGGAGAATGGCACAGGGAAGGGAAGGACTGAGCTGGCCTCAGCCTCTCAGCTTTTGCCATGTTTTCTGTCTGCTGGCATTGAAACAAGAGAGCAAAGGTTATGGTGCTGGATGTGAAGACTCAGGGAAAAGAGGCCAAAAGTCCGTGTGTCCATCTCCACTCAGGGGACCAGGGCATCAGCAAAGGGCTGTGGAACAAATGCTGGCTTCACAGATACATCTGCAGACATCACTGAAATTCGCTTTTGAAAAACAAAATGGGGTTAAAGCATTGTGTGATTTAATTTAACTCGTGTCTGCATTAACCCATTTTGTTTTTCAAACAAAATGGGGTTAAAGCAGACACAAATTAAATCACACTTAATGCAGGGAATTGGTCTTTTCTACTCTGTCTAGCACTTATCTCATTTCTCTTAGATCCCCAAGTTCATCTCTATGACAGTGAGAGACGTGAAGAAAGAAAAGATGTGAGGAAAATTAGCTTTAAATAATTTAAAAGTTATTTAATGTAATTTGCATATGCATAATTAGTTAAAATTTTCTGATGTTTCCAGTGTCACACAGACCTGAACCAGCTCTGGATTCAGACAGTTACTGGAGATTTAAGTACCCCTTGGCCTCTTCTGCCAAAAATGTTCTTGTTTTCCAGACTTCAGCAGTGTGCAGCAGGAGTCTCAGGCATTGTATCTGCAGTGACTGATCTGACACTTGGAAGTACATTAGGTCATCTGGGGTTCATTTTCTGAATGTAGACAGAGCTCTGGGGACCCACAAGTTACATGTAATTGCTTTTTAATTACTGACACAGACATTTGAACTATGGGATTATTAAGTACTTGTATTTACATTTTGAAAGTATTTGTTCTAAAAGCCACGTTGCTTGTAAAAAAATGTTTCATCAGCAGTTTCTATGGCTCTGGCCTGAATATTATTCAGTGTCCAGTCATTGTCCACCCATGTTTGGGTGTCCACTCCAGATGCACTCAAAAGGGACAGATTTTTGGGGAGATAAGAATGTCATTCAGCAGCTTGTGAATATCTGCTTCCTTTCTCATGCCTGTTAAGACATCTGAAATAAAGACCAGAGGGAGGGAGATATATCTCTCACTAGTTGCTTTAAAAATTTCTTTTTTTTTTTTTTGTTTTCCAGGTCATTCCCCATGGTGTTAGAGAAGAGGCAGATCTGTCAGATCACAGGCTCCCACCTCCCACAGTTAAGGGGTTGTTTCCCATTTTTGCAGTGGTGTCTAACATTAAACAATTCCAGGTTAAGGGCCCTCCAGGGATTTACTTTGTGGCAAAATGAGCCTGTTAGGAGAGCAGTAACCCCTATCCCTCCTTTCCCTTAAATACAGGCAGTTGATAAAAGTACCCTTCTCAGCCCACCCTGAACAGTTCCCACAGCCAGCACAGCATCCCCCACTTGCTAAGGGTTTACAGGGTTTTTCTGATATTAATTCGTTCCATCTCCTGTGATCTGGGAGGGTTTTTGTGTAAAATCATAACTTACATGCTAGAGCTGTTCCCTCTGCCTGAGATCTGCCATTTGATAGTCTCCTTGGGGCTCTCCAGCACCACACTGCTGACTCCTTCCTCTCTCCTTCCTGTGCAAGAGAGAAGGCAAAGTCCCTTGGCAAAGCTGCAATTAAATATTAAAAGCTGATGTGCAAATGGGGAGGGTGTTGAATTGGAGAGCTGACACTGAAGAGTGGAAGAGATGAAGCCTCCTCTCTCCTCTTATCAGCTTTTTGCCAATTATTGAGGTCTCATTCCTCCCCATAAAATCACCAGATAAGTTCAGACCCTGGCTGGGGCACCCACAGCCATCTAGACCCAAAGCTGGAGCCTGATTTAGGTGGGAAGCTGCTGGAATCTGTGTCCCCACCTTGTCCCAGAATGAGCTCCACTGTAATAAGGGGATTTTTAAATGGATGCTTCTGGCACAGGTCATCCACCCATACTCCAAATCAGAGAATGTCTTCAGTCCAATTTGTGTTCCCCTGGGCTTGTGGCTTCACTGGGGAGGTTCTGCAGGAGAGAGCTTTTCTCTGGGGTGTTAACAGCTCCAGGGAGCACATGGCTCCCCCTGGCAAAAATGAAAGGCAGGCCAGGGTCCAGATGAAATGAATTGAAATAATTCACCATTAGGGGAAACAGAGGGCAGGACCATCTGAGGAGATTTGATTTAGCCAAAATCTAAGTTTGATTAAAGGCAGAATCTGGGAAAAGCAGCCTTCTCAAACTCTCAAAAAGCACCATGGCCACAAAAAGAGCTGCTTTCCACCTAACAATAACTGGGTTACTGCAAAGTTCTCCCTGGGATTTATTCTGCTCACGCTGGAAAGTTGACCAAGCAGCAAAGCCAGCATACAAATAAGAGCAGACCACTGTGTTGGTTTATAATGAACAAGAAAAGCTACATTTGACATCGAAAGTTGGAAAATAATTTACCCAGAAATGACTAAGCTAAGCAAGAAACCTTTGAGATGGGAAGGCAGTGAGTCGGGGCAAGGCAGAGATCTGGATAAACAAATGGAGTGTCCGTGTCATTGCTGTAGGAAATAATAGCTTGCACTTCTCCATCTGTTCTGATTCAGCTCTTACTGGAACAAACCTCCTTACTGAGCTTTTATTTCAGCATCTAAAACAACTGAGAAGCACTCATGTTTTTAATTCTCTGTCCTGTGGATAGATACAAGCTTGGTTCCACATGGTGCACTCTGCTCATGGTGTCAGTTGTGTTCCTTTCAGCACTGCCTAAGACCAGCCTGGAGATGAGCCCTGGCTTTGTAAATGCTCAGGTTTGTGCCAGACATTCTCCCAGGGTCTCCCTGAACTGATGGACAATTCTTCTTGGAGGACTGTGCAGGATGCCTTGAATGGTAATGGGAAAATTCCAGTGACTGTAGCAGCTGCTGGATTATCAAGAGACAAACCTGATGGAGGATAGAAGGATTTTCATTTTGTGGGCAACCCAAAGCTCTGAAGCTGGGATACATCCTTGATAGTTATTTATTTTAGTGGAGGAGGATTTGGCTGCCAGAATGAAACAATGAGCGCTGCAGTCTTTCCAATAGTGAGCAATAGAGGCTGCTAAAAGCCTCGTGAATTATTTCGTGGACTACTGCTCTCCAGCTCCTCTCTCCATAAAAGGGCTGCATGAAACAATTCCCTGCACAGCTCTGAGGCACCCTCACTCGATAAAGTGTGTTTTGAAACTGTTTTTGCCAGGATTAGAGAGCCTTAGGCCGATTCCTGAGCTACTGTCTCTGCTGGGGGCCTTGCTCATCTCACAGGGATTTCAGCCTTCGCCATCAGCGGTGCTCTGGGTTTGCTCTGGTGGCAAGGGTCTGTGGGAAGATGGGAAGGAATTCTTCAAACTGAGATGTTACTAGGAAGAGGGGCCTGAATCACATTGATTTGCCTCCAGGTAGCAAATCAAGGCAGTGGGGGACTAGTTAGAGGATGGGGGGACTGGATGTTCCAGTCCCCAAAACAATTTTTCTTCCAACAACTAAGGAGGGGAAATAATCACTCTTGAAGACTCCTGGGTTTGTGTCTTGCCTTGTGGGAAGTTGGAAGTGATACTCTGAAGAAACTGGAAGCTTTGCTGGGATTTTTGAGCTTCATCAGTTCCCACAGGTGGAAGGGGGTAAAGAGGTGCTGTGAGGATCATTCAGCACCTCTGTGGTCCCCAAATGCTCTTCCCAGAAACCCTTAACATATCTGGGACACAGAATGTGTTCTAGCTGCTCTGCTCCTGCTCTCCAAGGGAAGAAAACAGCTCAGCACTGACTGTAACTCTGGAAGGGCCTTTCCAGATGTCCTTAACTCTAATTAAATTCTGGTGGCTGAGATAGAAAGAGCAGCCATCCTCAAATACCTCCTCTGTTTCCTGCAGAAAGGTGGGAACAACCACGTTACTTATGTCTGTCTCTATCCTGATGGCACCTGGACAGAAAAGGCAGCTGAGAGATTTTAAGACTCCAAACTTCCTTTTCTCTCCTCTAATGACAAACAGCCAAATCACACCCTTATCCCTCAAACAATGGGGGTTTCCCTGCAGAATATGAGAAGGGTGGTAGAAAGTTCTCCAGATGCTTCCACAGGCAGCAGATGATGCCACTTCCATGCTCCTCCTTTGGGTCACACCTCTACCTGTTAGAACCACCCACCCTTCCTTGTCCTGCGATTGCATCCCAGGACTTTTCCAGGGTAGGAGCTGGAGTTTTATTCCAGGCACTCTGAGGCCTCACTGCCTGCCCAGGACACCTCCTGACCACTACACTGAGAACAATAAACTCTGCTTTTTGATTTTTTTTTGCTGTAGTCAGACACTCTGTGGGGAGCATCCAGGCTGGAAGGGGAGGTTTGGTGTCTCATTCCCTGCTGAAATGCTGAGCTCTCCAGCACATGGACATGGACAGGGGTGGGCAGTGCTGCCTGCATCTCACCTGAGGCACACATGGGGAATGCTGCCAGGGAACAGAGGCAGCTCACAGGGACCTTTGAACTGGGAGCTACTAATGCTTAACACAGACAATTCTTTCTAGCTCTGTCAAATGGACTGACCTAAGCCCACACGAGATTTGTGCTGACCAGACAGGGACAGCAGTTTACATAATCACCTCTATTTTTATTTTTTTAAAACTTTCCCCCCCCCAATTGTATAATGTTGTTTTGATAGCTGTATTCCCACTAAAAACCTGTGTGCTCCTCTTTCTTTCCTCCCCATGTGCCCAGCCTTGTTGCACACAGATTTGTGCTCTGCTTGTCAGAGGAGTGTGAGTGGGAATGGTGGGGTGCAAGCAAGCATGAGAGGATAAATCAGTTTGGGTGTGAATAGAGATCTGCTATTTGTTATAAACAGATTGATGCATAAATGGCTTTCTGAAAAATACTGATTGTGATGTTTGTTTCCTCCAGGTTTGATCCCCAACCAAGGAATTCACAGCAAACTAGCTACAAGCAGTTGAGGGAAGAATGAGATTTTGCACTCCTTCCAGCACATTCTCCACATTTTTTGGGGGTGAGGAGAGCCATTTGCCTGTGTGGCCTCGGGGCTGGATATGTGACTGCACAGCCAGACTTTAATCCTGCAGCTGAAGACCCAGGGAGATGAAGCTCCCAGAGCCAATTCCTTTCCTTTGGTCTGCTGAGTAGGGCTCTGCACGAGCAGTTTGCCAAGGATGGGTGCATTAAGGGAGGAAAAATCCCTGCAAAGTCTCTGGTATTGTTTGCTCTCCCTGTCTCCACCTTCTTCTTCTGGAGACTATCTGGATCCTCACACTCATTTCCATAATTATTGGTTTCATGTTACGTAACCAAAAAAAAAAATTATCTATCAAATGCACATGTGGAACTAATGGGGCTTATTTGAAAAGACCTGTCTTTGCATTTGCAGCTGGCACATTTTTTTTGGGCCATTTTAATGAGCTTCCACAGCCCTGGCACGGGCTGGGGAGGGACTTCTTGTGCTCACCCCGTGCCCCCTGGGACTGTGGGGCTCCAGCTCCACCCCAACATGTAGGAACACAAATGCCTGCTCTGTGGGAAGCATGGGAAAACTGCTGCAAGAGCCTTCATGAATGCACCTTCCCTGTGAATATTCCCTGATTGTCAGGTTTTTCTTCTGATTTTCTTCCATGCAGGGTGGAAAGCTTGGAGTTTTTCGGGGGAGCTTTGTAGTTGCTGGGTTTTATGGTGGCAATTTCCACTTCAAGAAGCCCCTGGGTTCCCCAAGGAAATGAAAATATACAAATTTTGAATTTTTTTGGACTCCATGCTCTCAAGTTCAGGTGGTGGTTGAGTTGCAGAGATGGCCAAGGACGTAGGGCTCAGGGTATGGGGACACCCCAGGCCAACTCCAGCTCCTGTTTAGCCTCAGTAGGTGAAATGCAGCAAATCTTGGACTTCAGTGGAGTCAAGATGTGGCTCTCAGGACATCAGTGTTACCATAGATCCACTCACCACCACAGGGTGTGTGAAATGAAGTTCATTCCAGACTGGTCCTGATACACTGAAAAGGAGAGAAGGCTTCTGGCATCCTTAGTTTGGAGTTTTAGGGTCTGATTTTGAGCACTGGCACAGGCTGTAGGACCTGACAAGGTTTGTGAGTAGATAACACCCTGAAATGCTGCCCAAATTTGCCTGTCTCGTGGTGCACAGGGCCAAGCTGAGGGACAGCAGCAGGTCTGTTTGGTGTTTGATGATTTTTGGTGTTTGGTGGTGTGGGATTGCACTCACACAGCCTCCACCTCCCCAAGGACCAGAGCTGGCTTTGAGCAACACTGATGGTGTCTCTCCTTGCCACAACAGAGCATCCCCCTCTGCATGAAAGAGAATTATAGAATAATTTTGGTTGGAAAAGACCTCGAGAGCATCAGATCCAATCATCAACCCAGAACTGCCAGGTCCACCACTAAACCCTGTCCCCAAGTGCCACATCTACAGGGCTTTTAAATCCCTCCAGGGATGGTGACCCCACCACTTCCCAGGCAGCCTGTCTCAGTGCCTGACCATCCTTTTGGTGAAGACATTGTTCCAACCAGAACCTCCCCTAGTGCAGCTTGAGGCCATTTCCTCTCATGCTATCCCTGTTACCTGAGAGAAGAGACCAACCCCCACCTCTCACCTGCTCCTTCCAGGCAGGTGCAGGTCAGTCATCTCCACCATGGCCAGATGCTGCACCTTGATGGGCTCCCCTCAGTGCTCACAGCCCTTTGTGGTGCAACTCAATCCCAGGGGTGTGAGCTGCCCTTCTTAGAACATGACCCATCTCCCCAAAATGCTGCTGCTTGAACCTTTCTCTGCCCTGCTCCCAGGTGGATTCTGTGCCCACTCCCACAGCTGTCTCCATCTGGGGGAATCCTGAGCTGAATCCACCCCTCCTGGACCCACTGGTTGACCATGGACTTTCCATGCTGATGTTTGGAAGGGGAAGATCAGCTTTCCCCCACACAGCAGGATACAGTGCTGCAACCATGTCTGTGCATCAACACCCCACACTTTCCTGAGTTGCTCTCAAACTCAAATGACTGTCCCCCAAATCCCCTTAATTTCTCCCAAACCTTTCCGTTGGTCACATCCCCTAAGTCTTCGCTCACTTATCACAGCAGGGAAGCTGCCTGTTTATGTGGAAGTAAGGAAAAAAAGAAGGAAAGAAAGGCAGAACTAGAGCTACCTTTAATTCTGAATACAATAAGCCCACACAGCTAAAAGCTGGGTGACTCTCCTTATGCTGAGTGCTCTGCTCATCCCAGGCACTGCTTTTTCTCAAGGGAAAGCCTCATCTTTTCCATTTTTAGCGTATAAATCATCAAATTCTGACTGTATGGGGCTGCAGCATCCCTTTGGGCTGATCATGTTTTTGTTTCACAGGCTTTTCCCTGTGAAAAGGGGATTTGATTGCCTGTGATGGTTTTAGGGAAGTGTTTGGAGGTGGATGTTCCTTCCACCCTCTTTCCACCCAGCAAAACGCAAAACCGCAGATTGTTCAGGCTTCAGTTCCTCATTGAAAAGTATCTTTTTTTATTTCCCCCCTGGGAAGCTCTGAAAATTAAAACCAGCAAAAATACATTTCTTGTGAGGAGGAAATATTTCCTGGCTGCCTCTAAGGCACCATGGGGGCTGTGTGTGTGTGTCTGCAAACTGCACAGTGTGCATACCCTCTGCTTTTGTACTCTTTGGGCAAATATGGGGCAAAAGCCACACAATATCAGCCTTATCCCTGTTTTGTTTAAGGGCCTGGAGCATACACACTGCTCTGATTGATGCTAAAGGAAGGGGAAAGGCAACAGAAGGCTCTCAGCATCCCTGGTAAACACACCCTTGTCCACAGTTTGGGTTGTTTGAAAAGGCTGCAAAGGTTTGGTGACCACGACTTTGTATTTTTTTTTTTCCTCTGCCTGCACTAGAAAATCTTGGCAGCACAGACCCTTGTACCTGAAAATGCGGACTCAGAGGAAAGGGAGCAACTCAGGGAGGTTTGGCTGAGCAGCTGCTGCCTGCCAGCCCTGACCACGAGCCTTGCAGCAAAGAGGTGAGAAATCTGCCAAGATCTGCCTGGGGAATGTGAGAGAGGGTGGATCTGGGTGAGAGGGAGCTGCTCCCCACTCCAGGCTCAGCAGAGTGGGCGAGGAGCCAGGGAGCAGCTCAAGTCCTGCATCACTGCACTGCTGCTGAAAGCCCAGCAGCAAACCCGGCTGCCCTTGTCCCAGGAGGAGGAAAATGTGTGTTGCTCCATGGCTCTCAGCAGGGGCTGGCCCTGGGCACATCTGGAGCACGAGGGATGCTGGGAGGTGCTGGGCCTACCTCACACAGCCCTGCTCCATCCTCAGCCTCTCTCCAGCTGGCCAAGGCACTTGGCAGCTGCCACTGCCTCCCTCCTCTTGGTCCTCGGGCTCAGTTCCCTCCTGGTGCGTGGTTAGGAGCAGGGAAAGGGGTTTGAGCCAGGGATGGGGAATGGGGCAGAATTGCATCAGTGCCAGGACTCCAAACTGCTCATGCTAGCCTAAAAACTGGCTTTTTTTTTTTTTTTCTTCCATCAAGCCTAGTTTGATTTTCAGGATTAGACATCAGCTGGAACTGTAAGGTTGAAAGGTGCAAATGTTTGATTTTTTGGTTTTTTTGGTTTTTTTTTGCAGTGGGCTAAAAGGGCTTGCAGACTATAGATGAACTGGCTGTGTATCAGTTTTATTTCACTTTAATGCCTGCAAGTCCTTACTGAGGAGCTGTATTCCTGAATCCTATGAAATTATCTTGAAGGTCTTCACATGCCAGCCTTATGCAACTGTTAAGGAATAGATCTGGTTTCATATCTGCATGCATCTTTGCAAAGATGCAAATAAGGAGGGAGCATTTGCATACCAAAGTAGGCTCCAAGTGAGATTTATTCAGCATTATTATTATTATTGTTATTATTAACAGTGGCGTGCTTCTGCGAGTCTCTGGAAGGCAGAAAAGGTAAAAATAAGAGATTGTTTCCAGCTCTTATTTTTTCTGTAAATAGATTTGTGAAGCCTGAAACCACCGAGCCCGTGGAGCAACCATTAACTCAAAATACAGAAAATGCTCTCTGGCCACAGGAAATGGTGCACTGAGGGATTTGGGGGCTGCCTGTGTGCATCCCACGGCTGCCAAACACACGGAGCCCCGGGGATGTCCCCACCAGGGGACAGTGACACTGCAGCCACGTGGGGACATGTGGAGGAGTGTGTTGGCAGGCGTGTGCAGCCTGTGCCCTCAGGAGCTCGTTGTGCCTCTGACAAGACAAAAACCCTCTGGGATATGTGGGCTGCTGATGGAGAGGGGTCAGAGAGCCCGGAGCACACACAGCAGGGGGAAGGTTGGGTTTTCTTTCTGCTCAACCAGATCCTTCTGCTGTCAGCATGGGAAGCTCAGGGTTACCTGTGGGCAGATGCTGTGGATAAACCCCCAACTGCAGAGGCTCAAAGCCCTGATTCATTCTCCCTCCTCCTTGCTTGTGACCTCTTTGCATTTCTGAGCTTTGTTTCTCTGTTTACAGCCCTGTTCTCTGTCTTGTCTTCATGCCTGCAGAGGCTCTAAATAGGGTGTTTGTCATGAGATTTGCATGTTTTCCATAATCAATTTTGGGTTGTTACAGTTTTTTCACCTGAAGGACTGCTGCTCACTGCTCCCCTGACTTCAGAGGGTCCATTGTAAAACAGCCAAGGGTGCCCCAAAGTGCAGTTGGGAAGTTTTCCCATTCAAAGAAGGCAGACAATTGAAAATGGTAGGTTTTGGGGGATTAGCAAAGTGTTGTTTCCAGACAGGTCTTTTCCAAATAGATTTTTCACCATGGGGGCTGTCCTGATCCACCTGCCCAGAGTTTGCTTCTGCCTTGGCATGTGTCTTGGTTTAAAAAGACAGGTGCCTGCTAAGGAAGAAAACACAAACCCCATCCCTCTGAATCACCACAATTTTTTGAAATTAAAATGCTCTCAGGCAAAAAAAATACGGGGATAGGAATAACAGTTCTTTACTAGGAAAAACTAAAGGAAACAAAGGTACTAGTACCAGCAAACAACAAAATAAACAAACAAACAAACAAAAACCCTGACAGAGTCAAGATATGACCTGCCACCCTGGGGCAGGGTGTGGATAACAGTCCAGTTGAGCAGTGGCTGCAGTTCTCTTAGAGTGGGAGCCACGGCTCTGTCAAAACAACAGTCCAGCAGAGAAGAGTGTAGGCAGATGGGTCTGGTTTTCCTCTGGAAATCCAGTGGAGAATCCAGGCTGTCTTTGTTTTAAAAGTGTCTCTTTTTATTCCAGTAGAAATGCTTGGCCCCTCCCCCTGGGCAGAGCACCTCACAATGGGAATAATGTAATCTTATCAGTCATGTGGAGGCACTCAGTGGCCCATTAACAGAAAATGTCTTCCCAGGGGAGGTATTGTTTGTGAAAAGATAAGGGAAACCTGCCCAGATAACAACCCCATCTTTATCAGATGGCAAATAGAATATCTTATTTTAACAATCCAGGACAGCATGGAGACCTGCACCCACCTGCTCCCCCTGATGCATCTCAGCTGAGCGAGCACAGGGGCCAGAGCCCCAGACAGGGCTCCCGGTCACAGTCAGAGAGGATGCCAGCAATGATGCCTTGACATGTCTGTGTTTCTCACAGTGAATAATCAAAACCAATGACATATCTCAGTGCTAAGATCCTCTGAGACATCCTCTGAGAATCCACCAGATCCTGAAGTGGAACAATCCCTGCTGGCATCCTCTCTGACTGTAACTCTACTGATGCTCAAGGCTCCTGCTTGCAAAGGTGTCCAGGGACAAGGCAGAGCCTTGGTCAGGGCCTTTTCCCATGGATGGAGGCCCTCAGTGTCACACACCTCCCTGCTCTCCCTGTACTTGAAGGAACATTTTGCCAAGCAGAGAGTGGAGAGCAGGAGGTACTAGAGCAGCTCAGTTGGTTCAGGGCATAAAATCTCCCTTGGCAGATGCCCTAAGCCAACCTCCCAACCACATCCCACTCTGGAAAGGATTTAGAAGGCAAAAATACTCTTAAAACATAATCGTAGTTTATTATAACTTTCTGAGCAGTTTATTTTCCCAAATCCTCTCACGGCTGTCCCCCATCTGGCATTTTCCTGCCCACACTTCTCTGCCTGAGTGTGGTGGGCTCCTTGCTGAGTGTCTTGATGTTGTGATAGAACCCATTTCCATTTTACCCCTGCACAGTCTTTTCCACTGCGTTTACAGTAAGAGATGGAACTTCAGAGTCACACTGGGAGCACTCCCTGTCCTCCACCTTCTATCCTTTAGGTAGCCAAGGTGTTTCCTACTTCTGCAGAACGATCTGCAGAGAGCGTGCACCCACCTATTTTTGGATAACCATCCCACGCGGCCTCCTCCAAGAACACAAGAGGGCGCTTCCACCTCATTTTTTTGGGAGCATTTCTTCTGCAGGATTTTCTCTCACATTCACCCCATCAGCTGTGGAAGGTGGGGTGAAGGTCCTTGGAGCAGGGAACTTGTCTCTTTGTGTGTTTGCAGGGCCCTCGGCTGAGGGGAGCTCCATCCTTGCAGCATCCCCAGAGCCTCACACAGAGCAAATTAAACCATATTTATGTGTATGAAACAGGGATTGTTCCACTTCAGGATCTGGTGGATTTTCAGAGGATGTCTCAGAGGATCTTAGCACTGAGATATGTCATTGGTTTTGATTATTCACTGTGAGAAACACAGACATGTCAAGGCATCATTGCTGGCATCCTCTCTGACTGTAACAGAACTGACAGATCCAGGGGAAATTTGGTTTAAAAACAATAATTGGGAGCCTTTGAAGGGAGAGGGAATGGATTTTGTACTCACTGCCCCACTGGGTGTGGCAGCAGAGGCTGTGCAGTGAGCACATCACACACCTGACATGCCCCTTCAAGGAGGAGGCAGAACAGGTAAGAAAACTGCCAGAGGTTGGGGAACCTGCCTGAATCTATTTAATCCAGGCCATTTCCTCCCTAGTGTTCTTTTCCTGAGAAGGTTGTTCCCTGCTGGTGGCTGTACCCCAGCCATGCTCTGGAGATGGAGAACACAGGACCCCTGACTCCAGGCTGACCTGCAGTGCACACACATCCCAGCACTGGTGGTGAAAGGAACTTTTTATTCCCTGCTCTGCTCAAGTGCTCTGAGTCTGAACAACAGCCTGAAATACAGGCAGGCTTGGAATTCCCTTCCTGTGCTAGCTCACTCCTGGCACTTGGAGCCTGCTTTCCCTCCTCCATCATCCCTCAAGGCTGTTCCTAGAGAATCACAGAGTTAAGGGAGATCCATGCAATAGGAACATGTCCCTCATTGCAGCTATGACAGCTGCAGCTAATTACTTGCTCATAAATAAAGCCTAATTAGCCAGCACCCAACTTTTCTTCTGCACCCTTGTCCTATCACCTCTATCTCAACACAGGGAAAGCAGTTTTCCCTCCAGGTGTTTGGACTGGGATGTTTTTGCTACAGAAAGGGAGAAAGGGACAAAATGTTTACAGCCAGAGCAGGGCTGACCTGGAGAAGGCACAGAGTGTGCTGCCAGACATCTCCTCATTCAACCTGCAGGAGAAAATCAGAGTGCTGGGGTATTTTCATCACAACAGTAGGGCTTTAGGTTTTCCTGGGGCTACACAACCTCCAGGATATAGAGGTGGTGGGCTTTTGTGCAGGGTGACATTGGATGGGTTACTGCCTGGTATTAGTATTTTTTTAAAAACTATTGAATCCAGATACTTTTAAGATGCCTGCCTTTCAAAAACTGTTCAATGGGAGGAAAAGTCTTTCCTGCAAATCAGACCATTTTCTGATGTGTAAAGCTGTGTTCTGGAACAGGATGTTCCCCAAACTAGTTACATGTTAAAGGGTTTGTTCAAGTGTTCTACTTTTTAAAAAGCAACAAAGGACATTGGGAGAAAAAGGAACTAAAAGTGCTTGGCACCTTTGAAAATCAGAGTGCCTCTGTTTAGTTTTTCAGACATGGAGCTTGACACAGACAGGTTCTGATTTCCAGAGCATCCATAGGTCCTTGGGGGCAGAGGAGGTGAGGGGGTTTATGAGCAGCATTGCTGGGTTCTGAAGCTGTGTGTGTCTCCTTCTGCCAACTGCAAGTGACCTAAACAGAACATTCCTCTCTGCTGTCCCAGCAGACTCTCAGACTCATGGACTGCGCTTAAAAACGTGCTTAGGTCCCTTTAATGTGCATACAAGTGTCCTGCAAAACCTAAACCCTTCTACTGAAGAGCTGATCCTTTCTGAAAGAAGATTGGACGTCTGGGTGTGAGAAATCAATGTCGTGAAAAGCTTGGGCAATAATTAGGCAAAAACTGCCTGGGCAACCCTTCAGATGTGTCTTGTGCATGAGGTATTGGCATTTAAAACTCAAAAATTCCATGTCAGCAGAGAAATGTGACAACATCTCCCTCTTTAATCCCTAATGCTATCTGTTGGAAGGATCTCCCCAAAGGTCTTGCACATTTTTCCCTGGAGAACTTGTGTGAACCCTCCTTCTTCCTCCTAAGCCTCCACAATTTCAAACCTTGACCTTCATATCAGACAAGAAGATGTTGAAGGATTTAATTAGGGGAACTTGCACCTATTTGTTTTAGTAAGGACCTGTTTCCTTCTGGGTCCTTTGAGGATCTACGTGCCCCATTTTAGTGGCTTCTCCAGGAGTTGGCCCTGCAGTGTTTTCTTATTGTTGTTTTCACATTTGCAAGTCGCCTTTTCCCACCGGGCTCTGGACTTGCACGGGAATAGATCCCAGATCAGATACACGGACCCATGGAGCAGCACTGCTTCACGTGACCCCTTTTGCAGTGTTTCCACCCAGATCTGTTCATCCCCCTCCCCACAGCAGGGTGGAGGCATTTTGCTCTGCAGCTCTTGGCAGTTCCGACCTCTGCATTCCCGAGGACGTGCTGCCAGGCTCAGCTGAGCACAGATGTGAGAATGTGCTGCAGATATTCCCCACTTCTTCTTCACCATATAAGGGAACATTGGCCTTCCTAGTGCTGGGCAACAGGGGTAGTATGAATAACTTTCAGGATTAAGGATGAAATCTGGATCTTTCCCCTCTTCTGCTCAGGGGCTTGTGGGCTGGGAAGGGTTGTGACCACCTGAAGGGCTGGTGAAATTGGCTGGCTCCTCAATGTCCAGCTGGCCAGACTCGTTTCTGCAGTCTGTTGGCTGGGCTGAATGGATCTGGAGGTCCAGCCTGGATGGAGTCCTCCAAACCAGGGCTGGAGAATGCTGAGACAGCCTGCACACAAAAACTCACTGCATCCCCACTAAATAGGGCACTCAAGTCTTCAGGGCTGGAGTCCATCTGCCCTTCCCAGTCACTTAAGCAGAGTTTTCAAACACAGCTGCCAGGACACCCTCTTCTGTGCTTGGTATGCCCAGAAAGTCCAGACCAACTCTTGTCTGCAAGGGACACGAGTTCAGTGCCTATAAACCATCCTCAGCAGCTGGGCTCAGCCAGGGAAACCTCGTGGATGTAGGGAAAATATGGGGAAGGTGGTCTTGTAGCCCCACCTCTGCCCTGGGAATTTGTGCAAGAGGGATAAGCTGGGAGATGACTTTAACAGCATCTTGGAAGTGAGTGAGGCTCTGGCAGAACATGCAGAGCTGCTGCACTGATGAGAGAGGAGCCAGACGTCTTGGGCACTGTGTTAGGATGGTTCTTTGAAAGGTTCTCCAAGGCGTTCCAGAGGGAGCAAAACTCTTTGGCACTCTTTGTGTTGGGATGGCTGTTTGAAACAACCTCTGAGGTGTTCCAAAGGGAGCAGAGCTCTCAGGAACTGTGTTGGGATGACTGAAACCCCTTCGAGGTGGCCCACGGCAAGTAAGAGGCTCGGCTGTGACTCTCCTGGTGTTCCTGGTGCCAGGCTTTCAGCAAGGTGAAGGCCCAGCCTGGGGCACCTGAATTCAAAGCACTGTGCCCCAGATTTACCTCTGAGGTTGGCCATGTGCCTGCTGTGTCCATGCTGCCTGGTGTGGGCAATATTGCCAGTTCCTGGCTGAAGCTGGGCCACCCTCCTCTGCTTGTATTTTATGTCCGATTACTCTCCAGCCTTCTCTCCTTTGTCCTGTCAGTTCACCCCTGCTGGGAGCTGAACCTCTTTCCAAATGCCTGGCTGGTCTCCCAGAAGCAGCACAACACCATTGTAATGTGTAATTAGGCTGGAATTCTCCTCCAACCCCCTTTTTGATTTAAATTATACCAATCACTGAGTATGCAAGAGGTTATAAACACAAGGAGAAGAGGCTCCTTACACCTTTTAGCATTTTAAAAGACGTAACCTTTTAGTATTTTACCTGAACATAGGAAAAATATCATCCATAATAAAGCCTAACACGGAAAGAGGACAAATCTTGGAAAGATGGAGTAGGGCAATGCTCCTCTTGTGAATGAGATGGGGCAAAAGAAGAGTTGAGTGAGTTTACCGAGGCCACCTGGCACAGGAAGAGGAAGAGGGATAAAAAAGTAGCACTTCCACTCTTCCAAGGCCTCTCCTAATCCTTTGTCCCCTGGCCAACACCTAAATGACTCCAACACATGATGAGGGCTGCATCTTTCATGGACACTTATTCAAAGTAGACTGTAGCCAGACATCAAAACAATACAAGATGCAGCACAGTGGTGCCAACCTGGATCTTGCCTGTAGTGGCCCAAGTCCAAGGAAAGCACTGAAGGATTTTCAGATGTTGGTTCAGACAAATCCCCAGGCTCTTGAAGCTGACCATCTTTGATAACCTCTTCCACCAGCTGGGAAGTGGCAGCTGTGTCTGTAAGGCTGGTTACTGCAGTCACCCCTCCTGAAAACACCAACTGTTTAAATCCATGAGGTGTTTTGACCTAAGGTAGGATAGACAGATCCCATCAAAGAGCCCAGGACACTTTTAATGCCCCACAGGAATAATTACTCTCCCTCTTTGGTACCCAGTCTGCACAACTTAAATGCTCCACACCAATCTCTGCCATCACAAGCACTCTAAGCTGCATCTGTGATGGAATCACAAAATCATGGAATGGTTTGGGTGGGAAGGGACTTCAAAGATCATCTAATTCCAATCTCATGCTATGGGCAGGGACAACTTCCACTATCCCAGGTTACTCCAAGCCACATCCAACCTGGCCTTGGACACTTTCAGGGATTTGGCAGCCACAGCTTCTCTGGGCACCCTGCTCCAGTGCCTCCCCACCCTCACTGTAGAATTTCTCAGTGTAGTTTCATGTACTCCAGTTGATGATGTGACCCTGGAGACAGAGGGTACCTTAAAAGGAAAGAGGTATTTCTAGGAATTTCCCACTTTCTCTGAAGATTTTAAGGGCATTTAAATGCATAAGGAAAATACAGATACAGGCAAAGATGCCTGGAAACTGTCAGGTCCCCCTTATTCCCATTGCCTTGGGTTGGCCCAGTCCTCCACACCAAATCAGAACCAACATCCCCCCCAAAATGTGCTGGTTGGTTTAAACATCATCAGAGCAGCTCTCCAGCTGCCTGACATGGTTAGACTTCATCATGCTCCTTGTCAGTGTCAATCTAATTTATATTAGCAGCAAGGCAAGTTACTGTGAAAAAAAAAAGCCAAAGTGCTAAAGGGAACAGCCACATGAGAGTTTTTTTTTCCTGTGTAGCAGTTTCTGTAGCAGTGACAGATTTTGGATTACAGGTCCAACTCAGTGTCTGTCAGAGGGATGTAATTCTTGAGCTTCACCTGCTAGGAAGCACAGCTGAGATCCTCCTGAGTGCCTGAGCTGACCCCTGTTTTAGATGTTCATACACCTCAGCCCCCTCAGCAGACCTTGGTCTTCACCAAGGAGGTGGTTGTCACAACAGTGGGGACAATTTGGGGACTTGGTGCCAGCAAACAATTTCACCCTGATGTCCCCTCTGCTGAGCATGTGAGTCTTGTGCCCTGTGCTTTAGGATTATGCACAAAAAAGCCCAGATCTTCATCCTGATGAAGTTTGTCATCTCTATCAAACCTCAGAAAGTCCCAGTGCTTAGGAAATGTCACCCTTCCCCTTGTCTAAGTGATGTGCTGCCACTGTAGGTTGGTGCCAAACACAGGGAAGAAAGTACAAGGTCTGTTCAGTCCTCCAAGTATCTCATCATCCAGAAAAGGAGGAAAGAAGAGAGTTTAGGAGGCTTGGTAACCTTTTGTAGCTCCCAGATGCTGCTTAGCAGCTCATGGCACTCAGTGACTTCCAGGCTCTTCACAAGTCCCTCACCTGGGGGTCTGGACATCCCACAACACAGCCTGGATCTCTGCTCCACATAACAGAACCCAAACCAGGACCTGGTCCAAGGGTCATCTTAGTCTGTGGATTTCTTCCTTCATCTCTGGATTTTAATTTTTTTTGCTTCTTTGAGAAGACTCTCACTGAAATTAGAGGGATGGTCTTGCTGTGGTGTTTATTATGGACTTTTGAGGAGTGCAGGTTGTATCTGGAGCAGCACCAGAGCATGTTGTAGTGTGTCGACCCTGACTGGATGCCAGACACTCATCAAAGCTGCTCTGTCACTCTCCTTCTCAGCTGAACAAGCTTCTGTGGCTGGGCCTGGCAGAAAGGAAATATGGATGGAAAGTCTTCAGCTGTAATGCACATTTTTGTCCCTTGGTGCAAACCAGACTGGTTTTCCAGCGTGCTTGAGTTATGCATCACCCACAGCCAGTCACAAAATGACACTGGACCTTTCCCAAGAATAAATGAAGTTTAAACATACTTCTTTTTTAGTGAAAAGCAAGTGTTTTTACCTAAATTCCTGTTCCATCAAGCACATCTGCTAAGCACTGAAGTCTTGAACTGAAAAATGGGCCTCACCTCTCAGAAATCTTCTTCCCCAATGTATGAGACATTTTTTTGTTGGGTCTGATAAGAGCAGCATGGGCATATTGGTGTCATGAAGTGATCAGGGCCATGATATTGTTCTTTAGGTGAGAGCTGGCTCTTAGTGGGACCTCTCTGTCCAGGCAATGCCAGGCACGTCCCCAGATGGAAAAGTAAAAGTCGGGACATTGAGGCAGATGAAGCTGGCAGAGAAAAAATGTGAAGGTAGAAGACAGAGAGACAAAGTAAACCCCACCCAGTGTGTGCTCCATTCACCCCAGCTGGGTGAATTTAGGCACCTGTATTTTATTTTTGAGATACTGTAAGTGGTTTTGAAGTTACAATGCAATTCTTTAGTTCTGAGAAGATGCCTATGACAACCTTACTTCTTTACAGCCTAAATAATTCTTAGGGCTCTTGTTCAGCAGGCAGAGTATCAGAATATCTCAGAGATGTACCACATCTATTGAAAATCCTGGTATCTCCAGGAAAGCAAAAAGAAATTGAAAGCTCTGCTCTGATTATTTTTTTCCAAGCCATATCTGGGACCATTTTCTCTGTTACAGTTCTTGTTATAACATTTATAATCATGTCATAAGTGGGGATGAGGATTTATTGCAGGGTGGCTGTACATCCTGATTTGGCTGGAGATTGTTCCATGAGACCAAGGACATTCCCACCATCCTGAAAATAACCCTTGGGGTTCTTGGTTTTAATCAGGACATGAACTTTCTCCTGTATCTCTTGAACTCACCCCTGGGAACCTTCCCATCACAGCAGAACTCAGCTGTGGTGTTGGCTCCAGTTCTAGGGCATAATCTGATAAAGTGTGAGCCCCATGTCCTGGCACCTGGTGTGGGTGTCATGGTCCATGTATCTCCACTTTTAAACACTTTTTCAATTTGTTATAAACCAATCTAAATCATTTTGAGGTGCCCATTTTGATTGTCACTGCTTGTTGGCTCTGCTCTGGAGAAACCACCCTTGATAGATGAGGCAATTACCTATTTCTTTTTTATCTACATGGACCATGAAGTAGAGCAGAAAAAAGTACTCCAGATAGGAGCAAAACTAATGATTCTGTGTTTGATGGCTTAATGACAAAGTCAGCTCTCCCTAGCTGGGGGTGGCTGGGAGAGAAAAGCTACCTGTGCTGCTCCTGCTGAGGGGTGTAGGGGGACATCCCAGGGCTGTGTGGCTGGGGACATCCTCACATGTACCTGCTCGAGTGACAGATGCCCTAAAGCCCTGTCAGCCTCAAGAGAGCTCAGTCTGCTCACAGCCACGGAGAATCCATCACCTTGCACTGGGAATTCTGCTGCCATTCATCAAGCAATATCTCAGCTGTGACTACTTGTCAGAGAAATTTTACTGAGGATGCTTTATCCCCTTACAACCTCCACTGGACATCTTGATTTACAGCTTCCAGCTCTCAGCCCAGATAGAGGAGGTGATGCAGCCCAAGCAAGCTGGGGAAATGCTGCTGTCACCCACTCGTGGGAAGGCAGCAAGAACCGCCTGTTCCTTTGTCCCTGGGACCATGGTGGCTCAGAATTGCTGGACTGTGACAGGAGGAAAGAGGATTAGTGCTGGGGAGCAGCTCTCTGCCTGTGCCTCATGCAGCAGGCACCTCCTGCACATCGATGTCCTGTGCATGGCCTTGCAGCAATTTCCCCTCGTGGGCTCTGGAAAAAGGCCCTGCTCCCTTTGCTGACCCCTGTTCCCTGCTCACTGTCTCCTTTGGCAGAGGGTGAGTGACTCTGGCTCTGACTCCTCCTGCCTGTCGAGGCTCAGGGCAGGGATGCTCCATCTCTGGTTTGTGTGGATGTGGGCTCTGGCATGCCCAAACACCCACGTGCCACAGCAATGGGCTGGGAAGGGCAGCCCCACCACAGCACCAAGAACCTCTCTGTGGCTTTGCACATCTGCAAACCTCATCCATCTCTGTCCCCTCTGGCTCTGGCACAGTTGATCCCACACATGCCTGTCACATTTCCTGGTGTATGTTGGTTTATGCAGCAGGCTGTGGGGAGGGAGGAGAACACCACCTGTATTCACAGTCCTCTGGGCAGGTAGGAAGAAGATGATTTTCAGCTAAAGGGTAGTAAATATTAATTTCACGTCTTCCAGTACCACTAGCACAGTGTTTGCAATTCTCTGAAACCACAAGGCAGATTCCCTGCTCCTGCTGCAGGCACAGGTCAAGCCCTTGTCAGCACATCTGGGCACAGCTGGCTCTGTGAGTATTCCTCTATGGCTTGTGGTGAGCCAAAAGCCCCACAGAGAGCCAGGATAGGTTAATTCAGCCCCAGGACACGTATTCCCACTGTGTTGGCTGTCTTTGCACAGACCTGCTCAGCCCACAGCATGGGCTGCACTGGCTGAGAGCTGTCTGTGAGACACTGTGACCCTCTGCCTGCAGAATCTGGGCTCTGCTGTACTTGTATGACCCCTGAAGAACTCCTGAGAGAGGGCCTGAGCCAGAGGGCAGCTGAGGAGGAGCTAACATGAATGACCAGATGGTACTGGTAATCAGTACAAACCACATCAGGTATGCAGGATATAGAGAGCAAGGCATTGATCATTATTAAAAATCCCCATTCCTTTATTTCCTTACCCAGGTGCAGGGTGTGAGGAAGTATTTCTTGGCATGTGTTTGGGCCATCTTATTATGCCTGAATGAGAGAGTGAGGCAAAGGGAGTGAGTTATGTTCGCCTTTGCAGACAAGTGGCAATAAAATAAGTTTATGGTACCACCTCCTGTAGCATCACATATTTATGTCCCATATTTATCTTGCTTTTTTAGCTGTTTGTGCTGGCTTGTCTTGCAAGGCCATCCCACCTCCGTTCCCTGAGACTGGCAAAGGGATCAATTCTGATATTCCAGCTTGTGCTGGGCATCACTGGAGCTCCCTGGAGACATCCAGGCAAAAATTCTTCTGGCATCAGTAAGGGACAACTGAGCTTTATGCTGGCTTCCTACAGCTTCAAGTGGCTGGGCAGGTCCTTGCTGGGGCTGAGCCCAGCCTCTCTCAGCAGTTTTGGATAGGACTTGCTCAGCAGCCTGATGAGACCTTGAACCATAACTGGTGCAGCCCATGGGTGCCTGCTCTGGAAGGAAGGGGTTGGCTGAATGTTTGTGTATCATCGTGTCCCCATGACCAAGGACAGTTTGGTTCCTTGAAATCTGGAAGTTCCAGAGTTTCTGCATCCTCTGGAAGGTCCAGTATCCATGTCAGAGGGAAAAGCACTGAGGGGAGAGGACACGATTCTGTCATCTTTAAAGCAAACAATGAGATTTCTGCTGTGTCCCCAGCCAGAGGGGTCAAATGCATGGTTTTCATTATAGATCCCAACTCTCTTTCCCCCCATTTCTCTGTTGCCTGGCTGGCCCACCATGTGCAGCTGCAGCACAAAGGCACGACAGCACAGCCCTTTGTGCCATCTGACAGCAGCACACAGCCCCCATCTGTCCCCAGGGTCCCTCTGCAGCGTGACCCTCCCATTGTGCTCCAGCCCCGTCTGCAGGGCAGTGATTTGGCTTTGCACACATGAATTACCTGTGGAAGGACAGACATCTGTAAGATGCAAAGTAAAGGACACTAAATTACGATAAACAGGGCTTTTGATTTCACTTCATGTGGGTGTAGCAGTGACTCTCCTCCAAGCTGTCTCTGCTTCCCTTTTCCGAGTTATTGACATCCATTCCCTTTTGCTGCCAGCTTTGACGGCTGCTGCTAACTCAGCCAGCACTCGTCTCTCAACCCTGAATAATCAAGTGACTGGGACAGCTAACAGAAGGACAGTCTCCCTCTAGGACACGATGGTCCTGACGTTCAAATGTGTTCACACAAAATGAGGTTGAAAAGGAGAGGGCCAGGTGGGCAAAATGTGACCGCTGGTACACCGTGATTTTAAACACATGATAACAAAATTTCTGCTGCAGTATTAATCCTCGTGACTGCCTGTTTCAGCCTTGCATGCTCACTGTGGTTCTGCTCTGTCCAATTCATCTGCACCCCTTCCCCAACCCTCTGCACACAGGAGCAGGGGAGGGGCTGCAGGAGAGCCAGATTTGTTCTTTCCATGCTCTACATGGTGGTGCTAAACAAACAAAATAGTGGAGTCCCAGTTGCTCAGCGTTCTATCAAGAGGGAAATCCCATCCCACCTGCAAGGATAAGCCCCTGGAGAGCAGGGATTTAGTAGCATTCTAGTAGTGACTGCCTCACTCTATCAAACTAACCCATCCTAAATCCTGGGTCCTGCTAATTTTTACCAAAATGCTGGGTGATATCCAGATAATTGGAAATCCTGTGGTATTTCCTTGGTGTTGTTACTGTGGAAGACTCAAGGAGTGTCACCAGATGTTTATCACAACCTTGCTCCTCCCTTGATGCTGTCTCTCATACTTGGCACTCCTGCCAGCCAGCTCCAGAAATTCTGCCCTGAAAGAGGTCGTGGATGTGCCCAGCAGGACTTGCCTGCACACAGCAAATGTTTATGTTCCTGCAGGAGCCAAGATATTCCCTTTCCCACCGAGCACCCGGAGCGAGGCGGCCGCATCTACCTGGAGCTCTGGAAATTTTTAACATAAAAATGATTTGATTGATATGGGGAGAGAGAAAGAAACACAAAAGGCCTTAAGATTTCACTGATTTCTCCTGGGACTCTTTTTCTGTACACAAAGTGTTTCCTGCTCTGTTCTTGGAAGCATTACCCTTGGCTGGGCCTGGCCTTTAAAACATTACCAGCTGTATGCAAAATAAGAGTGCAAAGTGCCAAAAAGCCCCGCGGGCTATTTACATTTGGCTGGAGCTTGCTGTGTTGGCCAAGCTACAGAGATACTTTGTTCATGGGCCTTGCAAGGAAAGCAGCTACTTCAAGCTGTTTGGTCCTGTTTATACACAGAGTTACCATGGAAGTCGCCAGGCCCCACAGCTTTGTGTACTCACATTTCCAGCGTGTATTTTTCCGGGACATGATTTGTCTCCCCTCTCACTCAGCCAGGATTTGGGATTTGGTAGGAGGTTCTGGGATGAGGTTTTCAGGTGGATGTGGGATGCAAACTGATTTATGTCTGTGGTGAAGGATTTCCTGGGTGCTGTGTGTATCCTCTCTTGATGCAAGCAAGAGCAGGTGGAGCAATGGGATTACCTCCTGTGTTAGCAAGAATATTTTTCTAGGGTGAATTTGGGGAAAAGTAGCGCTATCAAAAAATTTCATTGCAAACTCTTGCAGCTGTATGGAAAGAATAACTTGTAATTGTACTGGTTTTATGTTTACAATAAATAGATACACATTACCTAAAGTGTGATAATCAGCCAAGGGCAACCTGAATTACAAAAATACATAAAAGCAAGGGAGCTCTACAGGACTTTCTGGAAGATAAATTGCGCCTGTGTATGAGTGCATTTTAAATATTATAGTGTAGCCTCTCTCGGAGTATTCATTATATTCTAAAAGCTCAATCTAGATGAAATCTCTATCTCATCAAAGTTAAAAGGATGAAGCAAGTGGCAAATCCTGCAAGAATGGGCATAAGAATAGCTAGGGGGTTTTTTTAGGATACTTTAGGGAAAAGGTAACAACCTTTGCAATATTTCTGGTTAAGATTGTTCAGGTTTTCTTGAATCCTTGGGCTACCACCTCAGCTAATAAGGATGTGGATTTCTTGATTTTTCTTTCTGCTATTATTTGTTACTTTAGCCATCTCATTAAAAAGGCTTCTCACAGCTGAACACTTGTCATTAATCACCTCTTGCCAACATGTCACAGGCAGACTGAAGAATGGCATATCTGGATGTGAGGGTATGGCTGGAGATCCTCTCCTGACTGCTCTAGGTATCCAGGTTAGGGAATTTTACATCTCTGCTCTGGCAGGCAGTGCTGGGGAAGGCTAAAACATTGCTCCCTTGGCCTCATACCAAGGCACAGGATTCTCTTGTGTGCTTGATGGGGTAGTTTGAATTTGTCCTTCTGTACTGCAAGGAACTGAGTTCTCAGCAAGGGTTCAGAGGGGCATGGGGACAGATGGACCTCACAACCTGATGGTAAAAATCCACTCCTCCCTCTGTCTGAGATCTGCTCTCAGAGCCTGAGTGAGGCTGGTGGGGACTTTTCCCACTCATTTTTGCAGGGCAGGGGCATTATAAATGTGTGGAAGGGAAGCAAGGCTGAGCACTGCAGGCTGGCCAAAGTTTCCAAACCCAGTTGGCTGAAGTGGAGCCTGGACAATGGAGCTACACCTGTGAAATGAAGGTTCTCCTTCTGCTTTGGCTTTCAGACATCCTCACTCAGGAGCAGAAACGCTTGGGAAGCAAACCAGCAATGTGTCTGCTGTCTGTGCACTTGCTCTCTACCAAAGAGGGAGTCAGCCAAGCCTGGAGTTCATTCTGTCTTGGCCAATAGTTAATAATAACGCTGCAGCAGTGGTTTTTTTTTTTTTTTTGGGTTTTTTTTTTTTTTTTTTTTTTTTCCCTGTTGCAAATTAAGGGTGGATGAATGGCCTGGATAAAATTAGAAATCTCTTCCTGAAAGGCTGAGCTGAGTTTAGGAAGTTATAGTTCCACAGATATCCCATTGCAGCTGGGGAATCCCAGCTGCTCTCTGGAGGGTGAATAGCTGATAACAAAGTGCAAATGTGTACTCTGGGTCAGAGGGTCCCCCCATCGTGTTGGCTTCACACCACAGCAGCTTTGAGGAGGAGGATGGGGTGATTCCTGATTTCACCTTCCTTCACTGCCAGGACAGGCAGTAGCTGTAGCAGGGAAGTGCCCTGTGATGTATTAAGAGATGGGGCTAATGGGGTTGGATGTTGGACGTGCATTGGGTGGGCCAGGTCACAGGAGAGGAAGGGAATTCAGGCCTGGGAAGGAATTGGAGTTCCTTTGAACGTAACGCCCAGGTTCCTGCTGGATAGGGAACTTTCCACATGTGCATCTGGATGACTGGCATTGGGAGGCTGCCCCTCATCCTGTTTACTAAGTAATGTGACTCCTCCAAGGGCTTTCTGCATCATTTTGATCCACTCTGGCCATTTATCCTTGAGGCTGCATGGTGAAGTGGCTCCCATGTTTTCAGAGACCCCAGCCCTGATGGTCTTTATAAAAAACTGATTTTTTCCATAACTGTGAGACCCAGAGTTCTCCAGAGTGTCACCCATGAGAGAGGTTAGCAGCAAGAGGTTCTTTGTGGCAAACCCCACCTTTATTTCCATGTCTTTTGTGGGTGAGGGGTGTAAGGTCACAGCTGGATATGACTGAGCTGCTGTGGCAGACCAGCTGGGTGCTCCCACATCATTCCCACCAGTGAGGCTGAACATGTGAGCTCAAATCAGCCTGACTCAAGAGGGACAACAGTTGGCAGTGGCTGCTTAAATGTAATTCCCATTTGATGGTGCCACCACAGCTCTGGTGAATGTGGGCTCTGGGCCATTGACTTACATGCATTATTTGGATTTTGCTGGTGTCTAAAATGACCCACTGAAGTCAGTGGAGATGATGTGCACCAGCTCAGTATCAAGCCCAGCACTTTCTGCCCAGTATTAACAGTTATATCCTCTTTGGAAAGAATGGAGAAAATACAGGTTACCTTTGTAATGAGGTATTAATAAAAAATCCCCCAAACAAAACAATCTATGTTTGATACCTAGAAGGTCTCTCTGATGGTTTCAAAAGTCATTCTGAACCCTTATAAAACAGTGTAATTAGCTGATACTATAAACTTGTTATGTACCTGCTGGAACACAGTAGCTCCTTTGAAGCAATTCAGATCTATTTTGTAATTATAGAATTAGGCCACATGCCATACTTGGCAGATTGTGCAAAGGGGAAAACTTTCCATTTCAAAGTGACTGAGAGCTTTGGTGGCTACAGGCTTTTTTTTTTTTTCTGGATGACTGGCAATTAAAAAATGTAGAACTCTTCAATATATCAATCTTTGGCTGAGTTAAGCACCCCAGGAATCTCCAAGGGGGTCTGCAATGTACTGGCAATAAAGAAATTTCCTGGAACAGTGCAGAACTTGCTCTGCACACTGTCAAATGTGATGAGATCCGGCTGCAATGGAAGGAAAGCAGAAAAGTGCTGGTTAAGGATGTCTTAAATAATCCAATTACATTGGTTTCAGGGTTTTTTTGCAGGCACTCCAGAATTACCACAGCTGAATTTTCCACTTTTGTCACAATTTTATGTGTCTTCCTCTTTAGAGGGATGGAATAGTCCTGCCTAGGATGTGACACAAGGCTGGTTATGACATCTCAGCATTTGGAGTGTCTGGTGGCAGCCCAGTGCTGTTCGATGTGCAGGGTCATGAAGAGGAATTGCAAGTTTGGGATGAAAAGCAGATTTGGTGTGCCCCTGCTGTGGTGAAACACAAGAAGAGGATGAGCTGGTTCTTGGTTTTGGTGGGGAATTTAGACAGGCCTCCAGAATGGGACAAGGACCTCCAGAGCTCAGAGCCTGAGGTGGGATACACAGGCATGGTCACCTCTCGGGTAGGTACAAGGCCCGCATTGGGTTTGGTGCCCTCAGCCCTTTTTCTGTGAAAGTCCATCCCAGAGGGTGACTCTTCTCATCTAAAATGGGCACCAAAGCAGAAGAAAGTGGGGGGATCTTTGCAGGGATCTGTTTTTCCCCATTGTCTCCAGTGGGAGTCCCACGTGAGGTGTTCAGAAAGACAACATCAGCCCAGATGTCTTTCACTGGGTGACCCCTGTCCCACCCTGGTTTCCAACTCATCAGCTGCAGGAGCCCCAGCCCTGCCACTGAAGGGAAACACAAACACAACAGTGCCCCAATTTTTTCCCTTGTAAGGATAAACTTGTCTCCATCTCCCAGGCAGTCTGGGTTTGGGGAATGGTTGTGTTTCCTGGCTGGGCTCTATATCAAAGCACTGCCCTTCTGGATACGTCACGCCCGGTGTGAGGGACACACAGATTTTGAGCAAGACACCTCAGCATCCACTTCAAGAGTTTTGGTTTGGGTGCAAAGGGACAGTGGTTTGTGGTTTGGAATTTGACACTGCTGGGGCTGTATGACCCATGGGACACGCCTGCTTTGGGAGCAGTGGAAAGACTCAAAGGAGCTAAGCCATGGGATGTGTTTGTGGAAGGGCTTTGAGGATGTTCTGCAACAGAGCCTGCGACTCCCAGGAAGCCAAGCTCTCGCCCTCAGTCCCTGCATTTGAAGCCTGGCCCAAACTCTAAGTGGAAGGGATTGTTTCTCTTGACATCAGTACTGTGGTGGGATGAATCCTCAGCCTGGATGAAAGCTGAGCTGCCAGCCCAATTGTCATTCATCACATGGCAGAAATGTCATTTTTTAATGATCAGGCTTCCCTCTGGAGGCTGTGCTGAAGCGATTCCTTGACTGAATGTCTCAGAAGATGTGCTCCAAGGGGGGAGTGTCTCTGGTGGCATAAATCCTCATTTCCTCATTATCTGGGCATTAGTGGAAGCAGGTCACTTTCTGCATGGTACTTTTGAGAGTGTATTTGCATATAGATGCAGTGGGTCAGATTCTGGTGCTGGTTTAAATCCTGAATAAGTTCATTAACAATTGTGCATTAAACCATGCTATTTGTGAAGTCTGAACCTTCTGAACACAAAAGGAACATAGCCAGGGTCTTGCAAAACAGCTAACAAATACAAAAATAGATCTGGGACCTTTAGAGAATATTTCAGCGAATTGTCCCCATCCAAGATTAATTTTTGTCTGTATAAAGCTATGTTTTTGTTGGTTTTTTTTAAGCTTGTGCATGGACACAATATTTTCTGTTAAGCAAAGCTGTGCAAATTACTCAAATGAGCTTATCTGACCTGCCTAACAGCCTCGAACATGACATATATATATATATGCACACTTACATATGTACACATAGAGACTACACAAAAAAGATGTTAGCTGGGAGATGATACAGCATTTCCCCCCCACCCCCCCCAAATCTACCTTTTCCCTGCCAGATTTATTGAAGGATTTTCCTTGTTACCTCCTGCTGAACTATCATGGCAAGAGGACCTTGAAGATGAAGTCAAGCATGAGGTTTAACTGTACCCATTTTGGCAGCCCTAGAGGGGCCTTTTGTGCTTTTCTTTGCATTGCTCCAAGATTTTCTTCTGTGTCACCAAGGAGAGTCCTGCAAAGGAGTAAAGCAGTTTGCCAGCCTGTTAACCTGGGGTACACAGAAGAAATGAAAACCACAAATTTCCCAGGGTACCCGACTCTCTCCCTGGTGCAGAAAATCTGTCCCACCCTGAGTTCCTGAAACATGCAGAGCATCTCCAAGAGTCCTGAGGTCTGTGCTGTGGGACACCCCTATGAAGAGAAGCCACCAGAGGTCTAAAAGTGCTGAAATCTGACTGACACCACACAGAAAGGGAAAATAAATGTGAAAAAGGGTTTTAAACAGTGAACACTGACAGTAGCAAAAAAAAAAAAAGTTTCTGTTTCTCCCCCTTATAATTTTAAATCCCAAAATGATGGCATGGCCATGTATTTCATGGGGCTGTTGCTGGCCTTGAAAGCTCTTTCAGCTCATGTGGGCAAAAGGGACATGAAGGCTCTGGAAAAAGGGATTATTTATGTAGGTATCACTGCAAGCATCCCATTTCCTTGGGAAGCTCTCTGAAAGGGCTTTGCATTTTCTTTTTTTTTCTTTTTTTTTTTTTTTTTCCCAAAAGAAAAGCTTTCTGCTCTTACCCCAGAGCCTGAATCTCTGCAAACTGAGGACCAGAGTCCCTCTGCCATGTGTGTGGTGCCTTTGTGCTCTCCAGTATCACCTGTGTGTTTGGATTCTGTCCTTGGGGAGGGATTTTCCATTCAGTGATGAGGATCCTCAGTTTCCCACTGTTTTTTCCCTGCTCAATTGCTCTGATCAGCTGAGCTGTTTTTGAGACCAGGCTTGACCCCACACCAGGGATGTCTTGGCAGGGCCTGGCTGGGACCCAGCTGGAGGATCAGAGAGCAACTCTGGGCTCCCTCAGGACCCAGCACAGGGATGTGCCAAGCAAATTTTAGCTCAGCAGAGAAAATGGCCCGTGGTATGGGCTTTGCAGTGCTCGTGCCAGCTGAAACACAGCCATGAGGCTGCCTGCTTCTTGTTTGCCCAACAGCCCCCACAAAGCTGGGGGATGCCATAAGAAAAGCTGGGAAACTGTAGTACTTCATCTTCTACCCTCTTCTGCTGTCAGTGTCTAGCTTGAAGCCTGAGCATTCAAGGAAAGGCACAAGTGATTGGTGCTGGGTTTTTTGGTGGTCCCAGCAAGAGTGGAAACCCAACTCCTGGGCCCTTTGGGGGGAGTTCCCCTGCTGAGTTCTTTTCCAAGGATGAAGAACAAGCAGGACTCTCTTTCTCTCAGTCTTCAGGTTTTTGTTTATTATTTTATCTTGAGTTCAGCACTGTCTGCACACCAGACTCAGCATGCGAGAAGCAAGGCACAAAATGGTCCCCAAATTCCCAAAATCAAGGCCTTTTAAAACTGTTTAACCCAATTACTTTCTAACATGTACTTTGTTTTTACTTTTTTACCAATAACTTCTACTAATCTATGCACGTAACTTCCACACCACTGCTTTCTCTGACCAATAACTTTGTGCCACCAGTGCCACAGAAAATGGAGCTGAAGAGGGACAGGAAGGAAGAAGAGACAACACCCAAAATCCTCCATCTTGTCTCCCATTCACTCTCATATTAAAATCCTAAAACCCTAAATTCTTCACCCTGTGATAAATTACTACTATTACATACAGCTATCTAATTCACACCTGTGTGCTCTAACTCATCCCAAAGTCTTGGCAACTTTTTCCAGGGACAAAGGTTAAAAGCAGTGTTCTGCTGAGGGTCAGAGTTTTTTAAAACAGGCAGAGAGACATTCTCTGTGCCCTGGATTCCAACAGATTGGTTTCTACAAGGCCAGGCAGTGGGCACAGGTTTACTTGTGCCTAAACAGCCTGGAGATCACGGGATGGAGGTTTGTCTCTGGGCTGCTGAGGACAGTGATTCTGGTGGGGTTGCATCCAGCTCAGTGCTGTGCAGAGCTGGGGGCTGGTGGGTTGCAAAAGCACCTGGATAACATTTTACTGCTCCCTCTGAACAGAGACCAAGCCGGGGGTCCCAGCACCACATTCCCATGATGCAGGAAGATGCAGATGCTTGGATGAAATAATGATAAGAAATAATAATTATAGTTATAAATTATTATAACTGACATACTATTACTATTTATATATCCATTATTATCCTAATAATACTATTTTATTAGTAATTGTGTGATCAGTTCTGGACCCCCTGACCAACATAGGCTGAAGGCAGCCTTTCCCCAAGAAATAATTACTCAAAACTCTGACTGGAAGTCAAGAAGTGGAAAACCACAGGGTTATAGGAACTTCAGAGATAACAATGGGATAGGCTTCCATGCAGAGATAGGAAGCTCTTCTCCATCCACAGCCCAGTGCCCTCAGGGGACTTTCCCTGCAGGGCTGTGGCTTAAATCTGTCGAGACAGCAGAGTATTGCATCTATTCCATATTTACACGCCAGGGCTGGTTTTCTCCAGCAATATCTCTGTGCTGAGTAAGCCCTTGGCTCCTGTGCTCTCCTCTTGGGTGACAGTGGCTTGGTTTGGCAGGCTGTGTTTCACCAGGATGGGCTCAGCGGGTGCTGCGCTCTTGCACCGGCCACGATCTCTCCATCTGTTTGGATCTGTTCTTTCCTGGTGAGAGTTTAGTTTTCCTTGCCTTAAAAGGAGACAGCCTTCACCACTGATATATCTTCTCTCTTTGCTCCTCACTGTAGTTTTCATCAGCTGATGGCACATCTGTATTCCTGGGAAACTGAGCTGTCCTTAACATCCAATTCCTCTCTGTCTCCTGCTCTGCAGGCAGTGATGTGTCTTTGCCAATTTACCGAGGAATTAGCTGGGGATAAGGATCTGTGTACACTTTATACTTTGCTTCCCAACACACACCATTAATAAAGAGCATGTCCTTTATGACCTGAGCCTTGTTTTAAGTGAATGCAAAGTACTGGCCCTTCCCTTGGTGATCCATAGCCCTTGGAGCCATGCACTGCTGTCTGGAAGGATTCCAAGTGTTTTGGAGCAATGCACTGGAATACATCACAAATGAACCAGTTTTGCTTGTCTTAGTTTTGTCTCTGGGGATTTGGGAGGGATGGCAGGGGAGGAAAGGGATGAATATTTATTAGCTTTTAATCAAAGAAAGTGCTCTCTGTAACCAGACAGGCTACTGTCTGTATCTGATCCAAGAGAGACATCAAGATCCCTGTTCTTTGCTGTGCTGCAGCTCGTGCCCCTCTGAGCAGAGCAAATGGGTTATAAAGCACTCCAAGCCTGTCTCTGTTTAGATTTTGCTGCATCCAGATTTTCCTGGCCACGTTCACCTGGGATTCTCCTGGAAAAAACAATCACTGGATGAGTGGAGATGAACAGCAAAGTGCACGTGCCATGACCCTGAGGGAGGAGGTGCATTTTGGGTAAATTTGCACACATTTGAGCAGCCTGGCTTAGTAGAAGGTATCCCTGCTCATGGCAGGAGCTGAGAACAAGATGATTAAGATCCCTTTTTTAAACCCAAACCATTCTGTGATTCTGTGAGTCAGGCAATCTGTACACTGACTGTACACCCTGGGTATCCTGAATAACCCCTCCAGATTCCATCCTGGATACCCTGAGCAGGGAAAAATAACACCTCTCATGTACAAAGAAGACAAAAAGCAGCAGAGAACTGGAGCTGTGGAGCAGAGCTGAGCTGGGAGGCAGAGTTTTATGGAAGTGTTTGCCAGACTCAGTCCAGCTCCTGGGCTGTGTGTGACAGCCTCTGGTGCTGTAGTCTTAATCTGCTGGCAGTGGGATGCAAAGTCACTGGGGATACACCAACCCTTTGCATTGCACAGTGTCAGAATAAAAGGTTTGCATCCTGCTGCTCCATGATGCAGGAATTCTATGCAGACTCACAAAAGGGGTTTAAAGGTGAGACCCCAAAGATTGGGTCATGCTTGGGTGTGCCCACCTGAAGCCCTCCGTGTCACGAGAGGACAGGCACCAATGGGGAGCCCCAAATCTCCAAGGCAACATTCATAATTCTGCACTAGGCCAGGCACCAGGCGTTCACAATGTTGTCACAATACTGTTAAATTGTCATCAAGCTCCTTGGCACTGTGTCCTTCTCTCCCAGAGAGGGCCTGGGGACTCTTCAAGGGCTGGAATAGGGCAGGGACCAGTCCCAGCTGTCAGCATGGCTGAGGCCACCCTGGATAGGGTTTGCAGAGGAGAAGAGGGTTTGGTTTGTAGATCTGTGTTGTGCACAACTGCTCTTAGCCCCTTTTATTTACTGACATGGTTTCCTCGTTTAGCAAAATCCTGACTGTGAAGCTGAGGGACCACATATCCCACCCTCTTGGAAATGCAACTTCCCAACTAAAAACACCTGGTAGGAGCCCTGTGTTTGTGAGAGACCAAAGAGAAAATGCCAACAAACCGTGCTGCACGGATCAGATGAGATCAAGGCAAGGCTAGATCACCCCTGAGCAGTTTGGAGCTGAATTTTACCCTAAGAGACCATTACAGGAGCAAAGTCTTAGGCAAGAGCTGTCTACTTCTGCCAGACAGCTCAGGCTGCCTCTGTGGCTGCTGCCTCAGCACCTCACACAGCTCTCCAGGCAGAGAGGGATTGGCACACCAACACCTCTGTTACAGACCAGGAGCTGAGGGGTTAACTGGCTGGGAATCTTTGGCACATCAGAGAAAAAATCTCCCAAATTCCAGGGCAGGTGTTAGCTGGAGATTTCTTTTACTTCTCAGCTGGAATGTTTACCCCACCAATGCTCCAGCAGAGGACCTGGTGCAGGAGCACAGCTGCAGCTTTTTAGGCTGCCTCAGATGTGGGCTGAGGGCTCTCTCTGCAGCAGGAGGTCCTGCTGGGGGTGGGAAGGGGCTGTGTGTGCCCTGAATACAAAAGAAGCAAATATTTTTCTTATTTCCCAAAGCACACTTCTGTCAGCACTCGCTCTCCCACCTAGGAAGTGTCCATGCAGGAGGTCTTCTCCTGACCAGAGCAGACTGGGGACACTGACAGGGCAAAGCCTCTGAACATCTGGTATAAACAAAGTCAAGCCTCTGCTTCAGAAACAGCCACACAAAAGAGCTCAGGCACTTCAGTGACAATTCATGGAGCACAATTACACTGTCACTGATCACTGACTCCTTTGGGCTTGCATCAGGGCAGCTGCAGATGTCCTGCAAAGACCAGCAGTGTGACAAGAGCATCATTGCAGAGCTGAGAAAGGAAGGGTCAGATGTCCTGAGACTGATCACAGGAAAGCAATAAAGGAACCTCCAGATTTGCATCAGAGCAGTGGCAGGATTGTACCCAAGTCCAGGGCAGGGGGAAATCACATCCTTGACACTAGGAGGCCAATGAATGTCAAATTAAATTCATAATTAATGTTGCACACTAAAAAATAAAGCAAAACTTTTCAGCATCTTTGTCTTGTGGGTTTGCCTTGAGGTGCTGGTGTTTGGGATAAAGGTTTGGCAGCAGGCAGTGTGGTGGGGTCCTGCTGGAGGACACATCTCCCTTCTCTCCAAACAGCCCAAATGGATGACTGGGAGCTACAACCAAGGGCCCATCAGCACCTTCAGGAGACAGGATCAAGATGCTGAGGCACCAAGGGCAGGTCCCATGACCCCTCAGAGCCAAGCTGTCAGCTCAGCCTGAAGGTACCCCAGAGCTCTGCTGGCTCTGGCTGTTTGAGGAGCATTTGGCTCTTGTGCACAGCTGTGTCAGACAGTCCCTTCCCTGGCATTTTGGTCCTGCCTCAGCCTTCTCCTGCTGCCTTTTCTCCAAGCTGCTCCTCAGAGCTGTGTCTCCACAGCACCTTCTGCAGAGCCACACCGCAGCTCATTTATCTCCTGCCAGCGCTGCTGCCTGACAGCTCTGACTAAACAGCAGCTTCCAGCCTCCTAACAAGGTCATAGGGAATCAGAGTTTTCTGGACCAGGGAAAAATGTCAGACCCTGCTGCCCTACCACTAGCCCTTTTTTAACTCCCATTTCTCTCCTTTTGCTTTTCCAGGGGGGTTCAGGGGCTCTTTGCTATGCTGCCAAGACACTGCTGTAGCAGAGAAATGGAAAAAATCTGGGTGTTACACGAACTAATGCCAGCTTTGGAAGTTTCAGAAACTAAACTTCTCAGGGAAGAGCTTTAACCTTTGAAGTTGTGGGATGGCTTTAGCCTATTGTGGGGAGCTTTAGCCTTTACAGTTGTGGGATGGCTCTCTGTGGGGAAGGTGCGAGGCTGGGGCTGTCAGCTGGGAGAGTTTACCATGGATGTCACAGGGTCACTCCTGTGATCAGCACAGCTCCTGTTCAATCCAGGTGCACATTCCCAAATGGATTTGCTTCAGCCTATGGGATCTAGCTTTTGTGCTGGGATTTCTGGAGCTCACGTTAGGGAGCCAGCAGCGTGTGCACGGCAGTGTTGGTGACATGAGATACGACACCTGCAAAATGCCCATCAGGGGAGAGATGGCTCTGCAGGGAGCGCTCCCCTGAGAGGCTGGGGAAGGTCTGGATCAAAGCCTGGGGGTGTGTGATAATCACCTTTTAGCAGCTGTAATCCTACTGAAAAGCTTTTTCCTCCCGTTCAGCTGGAGGGCTCAGGCTCAGGTGTGAAATGTCAGACATGGGTGCTAAGCAATTGAAGAGGGTGTTGTAAAACACGCTGGGGTTTTGCTGCTGCATTTCCTTTATGCCTTTGGTGTGGCTCAGGTGCCTTTTGTGACCTCACAGGCTCTGACGTTTCCTAAACACATTCTCTGCATCTTTTTGGTAAGGTTCTTTTGACTTCCAAATGTATTGGTCGAAAAGTTTTTATGCATAAATATAGGCTTTCCTTGGCACTCCCTTGAGAAAAAAAAAAAAAAAAAAAAGGAAAAAAAAAAGAAGATGCAAATTTTGATGCAGTGTTTTACCTACTGCTTTATTCTTAAGAGGGTGATTTTATAGAATCACAGAATGCCAGATTGGAAGGGATTTAAAGGATGAGCTTCTTCAACCTTTCTTGGTGAAAGATGGCCCAGCTGAATCTTATATGTGTCCAACACTGGCGAATCCAACTCTTCCCTGGGGAGATTATTCCAATGGCTGATTGTTCTCATTGGAATGGGATGAATTGATGATACAAAACCCGAGAATAAACCAAATCAAATGCTGTAAAACACTCCATTCCTCAGGGAACAACAATCCCTCCAAGTGACCCAGAGGCAGCAGCACATCCTCTGTCTGTGGAGGGCAGAAGGACATTAGAAATGCAGGGCATGTACAGGCAGCAGGGCATTAATCATCCCCAGGGGACTTACAGACAATCCCCGTGGTGAAGAAGAGGCATCAGATGAAGCAGGGGAGGATCGAGGCGGGACACAGCCGGAGCTGGAGCAGAATGACCCCTCCCTCTCCCATCGGAGATGCTCTGTGGAATGGCTGATGTTAGTCCCACCCAAGCACGCACAGGACAGCGCCGGGCAGTCCCAAAAAAGCTTTTCTCTGGCCTGACCAGCAACTTTTCATCACTTGTCATGTACCCCTGTGCGAGTTCTCACGCTGTGTCTCTGGCACAGCGGCTGCGGCGGGGAAATGTTAATGAAAATCATCTATCAAAGGCAGGGCAGGACTCAGGGCAGAGAGATGAGGGCACTCAGGGTGAGCCTGTGCTTCCAAGTGCTGCTGGGAGAAGCCTTTGCAAGAAGCCTTGTTTTCACTGCAAGGCTCTTGTGCTCCTAGCCCACACCTGGATGGAGCGGACAGGGCTCCAAGCAGTCAGGTTTGGTGGTGGTGGTGGTGGCTTTAGGGTTGGACACCCACCTGGTTCCCAGCTGAAGGTGTGGAGAAAGGCTCTGTCCTCTTCTGCAAGGCCATGGAGATTTGGCCTCCAGTTCCCTGCATTCCTCTGTTCAGCCCACAATAAATTCATCACTTGGGTAGAAATGTAAATGTAGCCAGGGGTGGTCTGAGATCTCCTCCATGAGGGGTGGTACCATGAGGGGTGGTACCTTCAGTCTTCTGCTGGGAAGGGAAGGGTGGAGATGACAGAGAAAGAGCCAGGCACTGCAGGCCATGGCTTTTCCTGGTATGGGATGGATTGGCACCCAGCAGTGAAGAGACCCAAGTCTGAGGTGACTGATCCCCTCTGCAGCATTGAACCCTCCTCAAAGGGGTCTCAAAACCTTGTGTGGATCATACAGTGCTCTTCAGACACCCTTTATTCAGGGAAATAAAGGTGTTTTTCTTCCCTGTGGGGCCATACCTGCCTTCCTCCCACCAGATCTACACCTGGGCATTTCTTGGTGTTTTTCAGCAGGAGTGAGGTCCTGCAGCTTCTGCATCCCCTGTGAGCTTCTGGATGGGCCCTAATGGCTCTGCAACCTCCCAGACTGAGGTTCAAGCAGTCATGAGGACCCTGACTCTGCCCCAAATCCTGTGCCTAATTTAACAAAATCTGGTTGGAATTATAAAGACTAAGCCTTGCCAGCCCCCACACAGAAGTCTCACCATGATGGTAAAGTTTCAGCAGACCTTATCCACAGGGAAAATACTCCTCACCTCCCAGGCTGCACAATCTGCATTCTATGGCTCCTCACCCAGAAATGTCTGTGTTTTCAGTGCCACCTTTCAATAGCTTTGGGGAGGAAAGTTAAAAAATAGGCTTTTTTATCTTCTTCTTCTTCTTCTTCTTTTTGTTCTGACAAGCCATTGTACTTTCCTGAATTCAAAGGGGGGTTTTCAGGTAAAATGAGAATTTCCTTAGAAAATGTCAGCTTTGGTAGAAATGTTTTAATACTTTTGAAAACAACAAGCTTAAAAAACAAGCTTAAAAACATAGGGTTTTTCCCTTCTCTCTCCTCTTCACTTTCTCCCAAAAACAGGTGGGCAGGGAGGGGGAGGAAGATAGAACATTTTCTGTTTGCTTTTTCTCAAAAAAAAAAAAAANGCTATAGTTTTCACGGTTAAAAGAAAAAAAAAGAAAAAAAAAGAAAGAGAGAGAGAGAGAAAGAAATTAAAGAAATTAACACATTGCCAAGATTTTTTTTTTGGTTATTCTGTTCAGAGCATTTTTTTTTCCATGGAAAAAGACCATCTTTTTTAAACCAGCTTCAGTTGCTGTTTTTCTATAATTATACCCCAAAGTCTGGGAACTAGGGCAGAGGAGGCAGTGAGCAGAGAGAGCACTACAGTGTAGACAACCCATGTAGCAAGCACGTTGTGGGATTTTGCAACTGTCCTGTCTCAGCCATATGGCACACGGGGCTTGTTCCAGGGTAGCACTGCTTCTTCTCCTTTTAAACACCCACCAGGTTTGATGCCATTTTGCTGAAAGTTGTAAAGAAGGAAGGAAAAAGATCATGTAGCTGCCATTAGGATGAACTATCTAATTAGTGTGCAAAAGCACTTGCTTCCTGGAGGGAGAATGAATTAAATGACCTGTGGCGGAGGGTGATTCATTTCTGCTCTGCTCTTGCGTTTCCCCTCTCGTGACATGAATCACTTGTCCACCAGCCTGTGCAGGGAGGAGGGCAGAGCTCCCTCATCAGCCTGTGGGGCCAGTCTGAAGGACTCAGACCCAAGCCATCATGAGCAGCCAGCCAAATTCCCTCTTCCTTAGAGGAAGATGTTTATTCAGGTCTCGTGTACTCTTCCCGTGGCTTTTTGCCTTGTGGAGAGAGTATCACACCTCTCATGGGGTACCAGCTCTGACTGGAACATCCCCAGAGCATTTGTCTCTCACCCAGGAGGCTTCTCTGCTCTTTGCTGGTGCCTCTGAGCTTGTGTTGCTTCTTGTGCCTCTCTCCTCTCCTCTCCCTGCCCACCTGAATTCAGGAACTGGTGGCAACCTCATGTCTTTGTGGACTGTGGTCAAATGGCCAAAACTGCTTAAGGGTTTTGGAAGTTTTTGGAAAAGCCAGGTCTGAGTTGTGCACAGACAGGTACCAGAGTCACAGAAGCCTCATTCCCCCAGGGAACTAGACCAAAACTCTTTGTAAGATTGTCATGAAGCCTCCAGAAAGGTTTTGGAAGTTGTTTTAATGCAGTGCTACCCTGACGTGACTTCCCAAAGCAGAAATTACAAGAGAAATTATCATCAGTGCCTTCTTCCACACCATCAGGTTGGTGATAGAAGCAGAGGAATTCCCTGACTCTTTGCAGCATTCAGCCCTTTCCCCTGGAGCAGGCTGATGTCCATGTCATTCCCCCAGATACAGACAGTCTCTGGACCATAAGTTTGACTCAGAGAAAAACCCCAACCTGCCTCCTCCACAGGACTGATGTGAGCAGGGACCACCTTCCTCTACTACCTGGATGGAAAAGGGTGCTCAGACACTGCCTGAACCACACCAGGAGTTACAGGGATATTTTAACCTCCTTCTGAGTGAGAAATGAACTGTTCACTGGAGTCGTGTAGGGTTTAACAGGGAAAGTCAAGGTCCTTTGCTGTTTGGTGGGGCTGGGTCTTGCTGGTACTCTGTCCACATGGTGGACTTGGGCAGAAAACCTTGGAAAAACCTTTTAGGAAACAACAAAGCTCACAGATCTCCATCTGTCCTCTCCTTCCTGCTCTGGACACCCAAACACACAATCACTGGCTTGACCAGATCACACCTGGAGTCGTGGTCAAACTTGTCTCAGCTCCTCTCCTTTTGCTGAAAATATTTCTCTGTTTGCAAATATTGCTGTTTCTGAGAAGATCCTATTCTGCTGATGTACAGTGCCTGTAGATTTGGCCATCATGGTAAAACTGGACTCTTCTACCTTAAACTCCTACCTTTGTATCACGAGTGACAAAAAAAGGCACTTACAAAGGACATGGGAACGCAATTAGTAGCTAAAACACACTCTGTCATGGGAAAAATTTGAAATATGTCACCACCAGAGTTGGACAAAAAATGCTGTTGTGTCTTTTATTAATTCTCCTTTGTTCTTGTCAAAAAATATTTATGGTATACAAAAATGACATACTTCTGAAACATCCAGATGTCTGTTTCTACAGCTACTAATTCAAACTTCTGAATGGACTTGGTCTTCATGCTCTAAGGAAGCAAAATTCCTTGTTGTTTAAAGGAATTTTTTATCTACCCTCTCATCTCCAGGAAAACTCCCAGACTGCTGGGCAAAACAAGGGTTTTTCTTCCATTTTCCCACCAAAGCTGCTCCAGTTGTTTAAGAGCCTTAATTCATAGAATCATAGAATAATATCGTAGAATCTTAGAGTGGTTTGGATTGGAAGGGACCCTAAAGATCATCCTGTTCCAACTCTCCCACCATGGGCAAGGATGACACCCATTAGATCAGTTTGCCCAGGGCCCCAACAAACCCAACCTTAAACACTTCCAGGGATGGGGCAGGAGTGTGGGAGCAGGGACACTGACCTGGACACCTGCATGGAGGGTGCTCAACCACAAGGATGGGTGATGCTGTTTCATTTCACTGAACAGAGTCTTATTTTGGTACTGCAGGAAGATGAGTGCTTCCCTCACCACAACAATTACCCCAGTGAGAGGTTGGAAGTGTGCATCATTAACTGGAATTCCCAAGCCTTTCTTGATGGGATTTCTATTTGTTAACAACGTCCCTGATTAAATCCTGACATTTCCATATCTGTCTGTAAAGCAGGTGTGAGTTCAGCCCCTGGGTACAGGGAATGGGAGAGGACTCCAGGGTTTGACCTGCAGGCAGTGGAGCTGGTGAGTTATTGTTGCTGGAGTCCCGTTGGGGTGAATCAGTACTCTTTGACTCCAATATCAGAAGGCTTATATTATTTATTAAAATGACTCCATTGTTCAGACAATTTGGGCTATATGTTCAGAATTTGGGCTATATGTACCCAGGTACAGAGTTCATGTTTTTTTCTTCATGCTCCGCACCCAGACTGCTTGAATGCCAGAAAATGCTTACCAAGTCAGAGAGACAGCAATTCTCTATATCATAGGTTGAGAGAAAAAAAGCTCCCACATCCCCCGTGTGGGAGACAGGGCAGCCAGCCACCCATGTCCTTGAGACACACACAGTCCAGAGAGATTTGTTTACAGAAAATCTGCAGAGAAAAAGAGCTTTCCCATGGAAGGAAAAACTCAGCAAGTTTGTATCCAAGAAACTTATAAAATGTCCAGGTGACAGTGAGTGATGGGGACGGCATTTGGCGTGAAACCACCCCCCAAAACTGCCCACCTCCAACCTACCTGGCTCCGAGCAGACAGCTCTCAAGTGCTCCAGATGGGGCCCTGCCAGCACAACGGGCTCAGCTTGGCAGCCTCAGCCTGCCCCTTTCTTCTGACTCAGCCGACCTTGCCAAGCAGCCATCGCTTCCCTGGAACATCAAAGTCTTCATTAAACCCGGTCAGTCACGGGGCTGTGTTCCCCTGAGGGGCGTCCATGTGTGACAAGGAGCACCAGGGGATCCCCAGCCTGCAGTGGGAGGTCAGCCTGGTTTGGGAGGGGGGGCTATTCATGTCATGCCGCTTCCAATTTAGGATGTGCTCCTGGAGGCAGCGGGGTGGAAGCGGAGCTCGTACCAAGCCTGTGGGGCAGGTGCTGCAGCTGTAGGACCCCTGCGCTGTCAGAAGGGAGCTGCTGGATGGAACAGCCTCCACGTGTGACAAGGCAGCCTTTCCCCCCTGGCCTGGTGGCACGTCCCCAGATGGGGAAGTGGTCTTCAGCCGCTGTCAGCTCTGCTCACATCAGTCATGTCTCGTTGGCTTCTCTGACGGATGGAAACGGGCAGGACCCATCGCAACCGCTCCCGTCAGCCCGGGGCCGCGTCCGCAGAGATTCCCTCCAGGAGGGCACATGCTGTGCTCCCTCCTGCACCGAGACACAGGAGGTTTGTCTTCCTCTCAGGAAGGCTCCCTGGATAACGTAGGACGTTCCCAGACAGCTGATTGCTGCATCAGCTGGCACAGGGCTCTACTGAAGGAATGGTTGTAGTGACCATCCTTCCCTCTCTTTGTGTTTCAGCACTGTGAGGTCCAGCCAGGTGGGCAGCAAAAGCCGTATCTACTGTAAGCTCCAAAGCAGTTTTTTGTCCCTCAGTTGGTGTCTACAAGCGGTGTGTGGCACAGGGGGCCCCTCTATGTCCCAGTCACAAAATTGATTCCTATGGAAGTTGCTATTTCCAGAGCCCAGGAAGGGCTGTGAGTACAGAGAAGGTTTTGAGCAGGTTAAGGACAGTCTCTCCACAAGGACATATCACCCACTTGGCAGTGGGCTGTGGTGTGATGGGGAAAGCCGAGGATGGGGTCTGAATGCCTGGGTTGTTCTCTGAGATGAAACTGAAGATGGGTTTCTCCACTTGTGTGTTTAATTAAGAAAGACGCACTCTTCCCGTAAAATGTTCTTTCCATTCAAACACACTCCTTGCAACAGGTCTGTGGTGCCAGATGCTGATTTAATACATGTGCAGGAGAATCCTGACCTTAATGCGGGTCTCTTTTTTTCTCCCTTGCTGGAAGAAACGCTTGCAAGTAATGTACCATGTTACAGCCACAATAATGTTTAATGGTTGTGTCCTGTGACTGAGGTTAATGACTAGTTAGGGAAGCTTTTACACCGAGGAATAAAAAATTGTATAAAATAAAGCTGGCAAGGAGCAAGAAAGAAGGTAATGACAGATTCTGGCAGTTGCCTACCCCAACTTTCAGTCCCAAGGAGGTGGATGTTGTAAAAGCCAACCCAGCAAGTCCTTCTCAGGGCATTGACTTTGCTAAATCTTTGGGAGGGTGAACAAGACACATAGCTGTGTGCAAGAAGCCTGCTGCAGATGTGTGAGAATCTTCTGCTGCAAACAGACCTGGATATGTTTCTTTGGTACCCCGTGGGCTCACACAGGTTCCCCAGCCCCACCTTAAGCCTGGTGCAGCAAACCAAGCCACTACAAAGCCTCACAGCTATGCTGACCCAGCCATGCTCTGTGGGTCACTGTCTCCTCCCTGTGTGCCTTCAGCAGGGCTCAATGAGCTCAGGTCTCCTTTGAAGGGTCACACATACTTAATTGAAATGCTCACCTGTGTCTGTGATCGCTGGTGCTGGGCCCCAGGAGGAGACTGAGCCTCTTTGCTGGCTCCAGACCAACCCTGGGGGTTTTTGTTAAGCTTCACCCTCCTCATGGTCCCCTTTCCCAGCTGAACTTCCAGCATTCTGTTAACCAGACTCTGTTTTTCTGTCTGTGGTTGCATGCTTGCCTCCCCCCTGCTCCCTTTTTTTTTTTTTTTACAGTTGTTACAAAAAGGATTTTTTTTCTCCCTCCTTTCTTCTTAATGATTTGCTGCATTAAAAAAAAAGGGCCCTGCTGTGCCTGTACTGGTGATAAATGAGAGCCAAGGGAGAAGCCAGGGCTGGTGGGTGACCCAGGTCTCTCCTTTCCCAAGCTCTGAGCTGTGCCCAGTGTGCCAGCTGTGGGGCACTGCCCTCCCAGCTGCTGCCAGATGTGGCAACCCCTCCATCACCGCCTGCTCCCCTGTGGCAGGCACAGGGTTGGTCTCCAGAGTGGGAAGAAAGGGCTGACAAAGGGAGAAGCCATCTCTGCTCTGTTGTGGTTTTGCTGGCCTGCAAACTGGCTCCAGAGGCAGGTCCAGATCAAGGTGGTGTTGAGATTTAGTTCCAGCTGGCAACTGAGTACCACACAGCTGCTTGCTGCATTCCCCACTGCTGGTGAGGGGGAGAAGAATTGGAACAAAAAAAGGTGAAATCCATGGGTTGGTATAAGACTGTTTAATAATTGAAATAAAATAAAATGTAATAACAATAAAATATAATAATTATAATCGTAGTGAAAAGGCAGACAACAAAAAGAGAGAGAGAAATAAAACCCAAGGGAGACACGTGGTTCACAACACAATTTCCCACCACCCAGTGAGGGGTGCCAGCCTGACCCTGAGCAGCAATCAGGGTCCCCCAACCAGCTGATCCAAGTTTATAGTCTGAGCAGGATGTTCTGTGGTATGGGATGTCCCTCTGGTCCATTTAGGAATTCAAGTCAGTGTCCTCCCATGCTCGCTCCCAGCTTCTTGTGCACCTCCTCACTGGCACTGGAAAGTCTGTGATTTAGGGTGAGCATAGCTACATCAATGTGTAATCAAAATTATTCTCATCCTAAATCAAAAACACAGCCCTATATAAGCTGCTAGGAAGAAAATTAAAGATCTATACACAGCACTGTCTGGTCTGACCCCTTTGCAATGCTCCACAAAGCCCTGCTGAAGGCCAGGGATGTGCTGACCTTGGCATGACATTAAAACCTTGTGGGGATTGAGGCAGGAGGGCAGACTCTGAGGATGTGAAGTCCTGGCCAGTTGATCAGTGCTCTGTACCCTCTCCCAGAGGGTCTGAATCCAGTGTCCATCCCTGCCACAGGCATCCAGGTGACTGTGTGAGACTCACCAGGTAAGTGCACTCTGTCCTGCTCAGCACTGCCTGTGATGTCCCACAAGAGCAGCCACCCCAGGGCTAGCAGAATAAACGTCTCCAACCCTGAGAGTGCTATAAACACCACTTCCTGCCTTTGCCTTGGAGCAGCTGGGCCTCAGAGCCTCTTCTGAAAGTCACCTGAAAGGTAAAACTTCTTCCTTCACCTTGAGCATCTCATCCATGTGTGTCAGCACCGGACAGAGCTGAAATAGCCCTTGTGGATCCAGCCTATGATCAAGAGGCTTTGATATTTCAAGTGCACCGTTCAGTTTAAGCTAAAATACAAAACCTGAGGGGGAAAAAACCCAAACATCCAAATCATAACATACAACCACATCTCCTTCCTGTGAGGCTTTTGTGTGATGAGCCTCAAAGGGAGAAATTGGGTCTAGATAAGGCTGCCTCACTGGCATTCAGAGAGCAGAGTGGTTTCATTGCTGTTCACTGCTGACAGCGGCATCTTGACTGTCTTTGGGATATTTTTATTGCTGCTGGTTGTAACTTGGACACACATTGTGTGTAGTCTGCAGGATAAAAATAGCTGCAGTGCCTATTTCTGTCAGAGCAGAGCGCACCAAACCTTTGTTTACCCGTTGCCTTTGATTTAAATATAGCAGGAAGCCGAGCACTCGAAAGCAGAGGGAAGCTGTGTGACATGAAATCCACCCAGCTAATTTTAGATCACTCCCTGCACAACGCTGTGCTGGAGGTGGGTGTAGGTGTGTGATTCCACACAGGTGTAAGGGGAAGGAAGGAAGGGATTGATCCAGTGTGTGCTGTCACTAAACCTGTCACCCTTGGCAGCATCTGCCTGGATAGAGTGAGTGCCCCAGAGCTGCCAGCTGGGTTTAGGGAGAGCATTCAGCCCCCAGCATCACCCCCACCTCTGAGATGGGGTGGTGGGAGTGTGACTTGCAGGGCTGCTTGTTTTGGGAGGTGTGGTGGTTACAGAGTGAGCTTTCAGAGGGCGGTAGGAAAGCAGTGTTCCTCTCTTTTTGCAATCCCCACCTCCTGGAGTCTTGAGATTTTCGAGGACTATCTGTTTCCTTGCTTTGTGCAATATATACTTTAAGAAAACTCACAGCTTTGCTCTCTGTGGGAAAAGCTTGGAAATACAGCACTGAAGGTTTCAAAATCAGTTGCAAATGAAGGAATCAAATACAAATCTCTGTGTGTTTTTAACCTATGTTCCCATGAAATTAAACCCCATGTGATCATGAACCTTAGGCCTCTCCCTCAAGGTCTGGCAGGGATGACATTATAAGAAATAACTTTTCCTGGCAGAGGAAGAGGGTCACTGGGAATTGGAAGCAATAGTTTCTGGTAGATGAACCTGCAAGATAATCCATCCCTGCCTCAGTTTCCCAGACTTCAGAGTGGACAGACTGCCTCCTTCCCCAAGGGTCCTGTAATTACCCTGACATGAGGGAGTTGTCTCCAGCTCTGGAATTCACGTCCTTATCTCCACCAGTTCTTACTCCACAGAGGAGGTGCTCAGGTTGTTGTAGCCCCTTGGTGAGGGGCTGTGGGAATACAGAGAGAAAAGAGAGATTCAGCAGCAATTAAATCAGCTTTGCTAGGAGGGTGATTTGTATCATGGCATTCCCAATGTCACTCACATCCATTTGCTTTTAGAAACCCTCCAAGGCTCCCACCCAAGCCCTAGCATGCCAAAACACCCCAGCTGGTGCCAGGAACTGTGTCTGTGCCTGTCCCAGGTAGAGCAATGAGCTCTGCAGCACTGTCTGGCTTCTTCTCATCTGCTCAGCTCAATGACAACCCCTTGTTGAAGACAGGCAGCTATTTTCAGTGTCTGCCACTCACATATGTAAAATATATTGAAATTAAAGCCAGCTGCTCAGCTAAGGTGAACCAGCACAGGTTGATTTGCTTCAGTGGGCAGACACTCATTTACACCACTGGAAGATCTGGCCCATTTCCTGTAAAATATCTTATTTTAGAGGAGCTTTGATGCACTTGTGTTTGTTTATTTACTTATTTGTTTATAATAGGACTATATTTACTTGAATCCATGATACTCTCATGTCAGAAATAACTCTGCATATCCTCAGAGCTGTTTCAGGGAAGCAAATAAACTTTTAAAACTGTTTCAATGAATCTTTTCAATTTGACATGATGCTGGCATCACATCCAGCTCCTGTGTGAAACTCTGTGAACTTTAAAAACATCTCTGTTTAGAAAACCTATAGGAGGATGATGCCAAGGAAGCACACTTGGGTGGGACCAAGGAGGGCTTTATGGATTTCATTTTCTATTATTTTCATGCCTGCATCTTCCAGTTTGTATGTCTGTGTGGGTTTAATTGCTTGGTTTGCTTTTATTTTCTGATCTTCACCCACCCAAATGAAGCTCAAAAATCAGAGGTGCAAGCATCTTGAAACTGCAACATTTAAATTTGGGGGTTATTTCCCCAGTTAAGCAGTGTTTTTGTGTACTGAAAGGCAAAACACCTCAGTAACAGCAGCACATCCCTCAGGAGAAGCTATTCCTTGTTTTCTGGCACAAAGAGCCCTCCCCGAGCTCCAGCTGCATCCCTCTCTGGAGTACAGCATCACCCCATGGGAAACAGAAGGCGATTCAAGTAACTTCATCTCAGCGAGGGAATCGAAGATGGCCCTTGTACTCCCAAACCTGGCAGGATGGGGAAAACATCCCGCCGGGCTTTTGGCTAAATATGGCTTTTTTCAGGGCAGCCCCAGGCAGCTGGCCGCGGTTCATCCCCGAGCGCTCTGCATCCATCACATCCTCGGATGTTATTAATGAGGATGCGAGCGTGCAGCGGCAGCTCGGGCAGGCTGGAAGGGGCTCTCCCGTGGCCGGCAGGAGGCTGTGGAGTGGCCGTCTGTCCTCCAGCTGCCATTCCCTCTGTGCTCCGGGTCCCTGCCCCGCTGCCTCCCGAGGCACATCTGCTCCGCCGCGCTCCCCTCGCCGGGCTTCCAACGGTGCCTCCCGCTTCCAACTGATGGTTAAAGCATCGGGAGCTTTCCAAGGGACCCTTCTGGTGGGTTGGATGGGACCTGGGCAGCGATCAAGACAAAGGGTGTCTAGGAAATGGATGCATGTGTTGTGATTGATTCTTGAGTGGGGTGATGAATCAGGACTCAATTACTCCATTATCAGAAGGCTTATATTATTTATTAAAATGACTCCACAGTTCAGAAGGCTTTAGGGCTATAGGTGCCCATGTGCAGAGCTAATGTGCTTTCTTCTTCATGGTCAGTACAAGACTCCTGGAATGCTTAGAATTCCAAGGTAAGAATTGTCCATCTCATAGGTTAAGAAAGAGAGACAGGTCTCATCTCCTCTGTGGGAGATAGAACAGCCAGACACCCATGTCCTTGAAACCACACACACAGATTTGTTTTTACAGAAATCTGCTTAGAAGTAAGCTTTCCCATGGAAGGAAAAACTCAGCAAGTTTGCATCTAAGAAACTTATAAAATGTCCATGACACGCATGAAGTTGAGAAGAGGGAGGAAGGCGTGAAGTTGGTGAGGCTGAAAGACTCTGAGAACAAACTCGGGGCAGAATGAATCCTGCAGCAGCATTGCACAAGCCCTTGTGAGCCACCAAGCACCAGGCAGAGCAGATCTGCACCTCACCACGCAGCATCTCTGGGAAACAGCGTCTCCTCAGCTCTCACAAAAGTGGTGGCAGAGGGGAATTGGTTGGGGTAGCACCTGCAGGTGAGACATGAGACTTTTAGCTTTGCAGGGGCTGGTGGAGCAGAATTTTCTGTACCTTTTGAGTGTTCAGAGGAGAAGCATCCTGCCTTTCTTCACCAGTGCCAGGAGCAGGCACCCAAAAGGATACTTTGGGGTGTTGCTGGTGGGTTGGTGGAGTCTCTGCTTCCATGCAGAAAAAAATACAGGCTCAAAGTAGCATCATTAAAAGCCTGTGTGGGCTAAGAGCGGTGCTGGGCTGCCACTGACAGAGCTGCATCTTCTGGGATCATTCCCCAAACAAAGCTGGCAGGTGAGACTGCTCAAGAGCAGGGCAAAGACCTGGAATATCCCCTGTCCTTCTTGAGGGAAGGAAGCCCAGTGGCACTGGGCCAAGTGAGGAATAAAAGGAGCTCTTCCCTCCCAAGATAAATTTAATGTAATGAAAATAGACTTAAGAGAAATATTGCAGGCAGAACCCAAAGTAAATGGCTTCAGAAAGGGTCTAATGAGACTGGCACTCTCTTCCTTGCCACTTCAATAAGATATGAAGATTTCAGCTCATGATAGGCCAAGGGTTAACTCAGGAGTTAATGCAGATTTTGAAACAGAAGCCAGGAGTTCTGCAAATTGAAATCTATCCACTCTAGTCCCACACTCTAGCAGAGCAATTTACTGGTGGATGCATCTTCAGCAAAACCTACTTGTTAATGAAACTGCTTGGTTCACAGACAAAATATCAATGGAGAAGGGGAAATGAAAAGCTTTTCTCTCCCCAGCGCAGACACCATAAAATTAAAACTCTTCGATTGCACGCCCTAATGGCAATGCAGTAAGTAAAGGGCTGTACTAGATGGGCCATCCATATCCCTCCCCACCCTACTCACTGTCATCCTGAAAAATGCACTGAGAAAAAGCTCCTGATGTGGTGAGAGATATTTTTCCATTATCCTGGTCCCTTGAGTCTTCCCCACCACCACCAGACACCTGGGGGGGGTCTGTCCTTGGGGACATGAGGACAGATTATTGGGTATCTGCTTCTGGTTAAGGCATCCTGCTGGGTTACTCCAGGACATGTGACCTTACAGACAAATGCATTTGTGAAGCAGCTAAGGACAAGACACAGCTCTGGGTGATGCTGAGGGCTGGCAGGTATCTGACCCCTGTATCTGTACCCCTGACCCTGGTACAGGCCAGCCAGGGGGGAAATGTGGTTTCAATCTGTAGGAGCTGTGGAGCTGAATTTGGGGAGCCGATGGACGAGTGCCAATTTCCACTCCGAGGCAAAACCAGACGTTTAATCTGAACTAGTGATCACAGTTTGGCAGAACAACCGTAACTCTAAATGCCCAGCATCTGTAAATCTACTGCTTTTGATGTCAAAGGGTTTTCATGTGTTTTGCAAAGTAAAATATTGACTAAATTATGACCTATTGGAACCTCCTCTGGTGACTGCTGTGTGCTGGCAGGCGATAAAAAGGGTGGCTGAGCTTTTTTTTGCTCAAGTTTGGTTCCAGCAGATATAAAAGAAGCAATTGAATTAATTGGCTATAGAATGAGCTTCAGAGGTTGTTTAGAGTGAGCTGTGAGATGAGTTGCTGCATTAAGACTTCTTTTTTAATGCATCCAGTACAGATAAACCTACAATTTTCCACAAGTCTTTAAACAACACCAGGCTGACATAAACATTGCAGAGGTTCTGACCTTTAACCTCATGCACATGAGCCAAAGATTTCTTACAACTCAGCTCATTCAACCAGCCTTTTCTTGCTTTTCCAGCTCTTTCTCTTCCTTCACATCTGTTCAGTGTCATGCCTGAAAGGCTCTTAGAAGAAAGACCTTCCCAAACCTCAATAAATGCAGCTTTTTCTGCGCTGAAACGCATGAGAATTGTCCACAGTACATCGACCTGTCCCTGCTGCAAAGTGTGAATGCAGGGGTGTCCCCAGCTCTTTAGTAGGGTGCAAATGGTTTTGTGGTGGAAAGGCACCAGGGAATGCTGCGTTAGAGTGACTGGCTCAGGAAGAAGAGCTCTGAAAGCTGAACTTTCCTCCCTGGTGGATGGAGAAGTTTTCTTTGAAGGACAGGCCTGACCCTTGGGTTGGCTGTGCTGATGTTGCCAGGCCCAGTTCTGGTGCCAGTACTGCTGGTCAGCAGTTTTCTGAACAGCCTTTTTTTAATTAAGAAATGATCATTTTCAAAGCCAAAGCTTTGGCTTTGGGAGCAGAGTAGGAATTAAAGCTGGAGGAAAAGGCTCATCCCTTTCCCTTCTTGTGGTGTGATAACTGGGTCAGTGCTGAAAGCAGCCTCCAGTTACAGATGCTGGGATCAAACCTCCTCTCTGCCTCGCTCAGAGCAGTGATTTGAAAATCAGCCTTCACTCACCTCTTTGGAGCTTCCTTGGTGTGCAACTGTCTGGGTTATTCTGGGTTTTGCCAGAAAATGTAAAAATCCAGGGGTCCCTTGAAATGCTTGGTGGGAAAATCATTCACATCTCTAAACCCTTCTCAGAAAAGGAAAAAAAACCATCTTAAATATCTGGGACAAGATTATTTATTGTTATTATTTCAAGCCAAAATAAGGCATGACATTATATTTAATGCTGATTGACCAGAGAAGAAAATAAGTTGCTTAGGGTGTAATGCAAAAAAATTCTAACAATGCATGAGAAATCCTGTAATAACAGACCTACTTGAGAATTTGAGTGGCATGAAATGTGAAGTGTACTGTTACTTTAATTGTATTTTTATGCAGACATACTCAATTCCTATTAGTGGCAGAGTTGTGCTTACATTTGGCCAGAGGCAAAGAATTACTAGTGGACAGTTTAATCAGGATGAAAGAAGGAAAATAAAATTAATGTAGCATGTGCTGGGCTCAGACATTTGTGTTGGAAGAATTTTCACATCTGTATTGTGTGAAGCTTGGTCCTGTTTATTTTAAAAACCTGAAAATGAGGATTGAATGATTTCACACTGGAGTTATGATTGCCAGTCATTTAGTTCAAGGGTTGAGGTTACTAAATGAATAATTCCAGTTTGCCAGAAGTCTTTGTTGGTAGTCATTGGTTAAAAATCAAGGGCTGAAGATGTTGCTGCTTTACTTCTCTGTAAATCCACCCGTCCATTATTTATATAATTATTGCTTTGGAGCCAAATGTAGATGGGGATCCTGCTGGGCTGGAGAGCCCACAAATACCTGCAGCTATTTAGCAAATGCCCTGAAATATTTCATAACGCCATGAGAGAGAGCAGAAAGTGAAAATCAACTTGCCCATGTCCTGCCAGTGGGTGGCCAGTGCCTGATCTGGGAGGGGAGCCCCAAAACAGGGCTGACAGGATCAGAAATCTGTAGCTGTGTGGTTGCAGCTGAGATCATTGAGATGAGCCAGAAGGGGATTCCTCCTGTCCCCAGACAGACCCCTGAGGTGGAAGTGTCAGAGGAGGTGCCCATAGTGATGCTGCTTCTCTGTAAACAGAGGTGAAGAAGACAATGAAGACAGGAGGACTTGTAGTCTGAAAATTCTGCCTTCCAGGTTTTTGTAGCATCTAAAGGTGATTCCCACCATGCCTCCCGGACAAAAAAAAATCCCAATATTTTTAGGTTGGCTCTGCCCGTGCTACTCCTGCTGACATCATCTGACCCACCCAGACCTCCTGCTGACATCATCTGCAGTGACATTGACAACACTGTCAGTGCAGTGTTTTCTGAGAAAATAAAATTATGAAAAATAAAAAAATGAAAAAAATCTATTACCAGAATAAAGGGAAAACTGGAGAAAGTTATTCTGCCAATCGTAGAATTTGTGTTTACATTTCTATCAGCTCTGGCTTCCCTAAAAGAATCTTGTCCTGATGTGATCAATCAGAGAAGAGGAATTTTCTTTGCTTGGCCTTCATTTATTTTACCATTTAATGCTGAGTCTGTTTAGTCAGGAAGGACTTGCTTCCAGACTGCACAGTCAATGAACGATTCATCTTGTCCAAGAGCAAATTAAGCAGAGTGAATAATTAAATGGAAGCACTCAACCAATATTTCTCAGAGCTCTCTTAAACAATTCCCCACAGTCTCCTCGCATCCTCACCCCCAGACAGCTTCAACCCCTCCATTCAGCAGCCCCATGTCCAACATCCAGCCCAGCCCACGCCAGCACTAGCCAAAGGTTGTTTCCATCTGGGTGGTCACTGGGGAGGGCTTGGTGGTCTCGCTCCTGCTCCTACGGGAAAATCTTCTGGACCACAAACCTCCCTGTCCATTCCAGCAGGATTAATAAGGCCTCCTTGCTGGGAATGGGGCTGGGATTGATTGGGCAGAGGGAATGAGGTTGCCAGAGGAGATGTCTCCTCTGGGAGAGAGGGTTCCTTGTGTCAGCGTTGCCCTTCAGGGACACACAGGGCTGGCAGGATTCCTGTGTGAGCAGGAAGGGGAATGCTAAATGAGGGTTTCCAGCCAACTGATTGCATCAGGAGGCTTCAGACAAGGATGCTTAGGCCTTTCCAGGTGAGTGAGGAGAGGGATGGGTTGTGCTGTGTAGGCTGGTGCAGAGGGTGCTGGTGTTCACTGAACAGCAATGAGAATCTGAGCTCTCCTAGTTGAATTTCTTTATGGTATTCACAGCCTAAACAAACAGCAGAGGTTTCTGCAAGCATGAAGAGCCACCTCCTTCCTCACCATTTCCTTCAAACCACCCATCTTGGCAGGGCAGAGTATGATGGGTTTAATTAAAAAGTTCTCAGTCAAAGAACTCCCAACTCCAGTTACCATGGAGGCAGCAAAAGTCAAAGACCTGGTTGAGGTCTGAGATGGAAAGAGCTGAGGCCACCTGGCTTGTGCCATCACCTGAGACCACCACGATGGTGGCCTAGGGCAGAGCATGATGACAGGGTTGCTTGGTGACCTTGAAGGCATTTTGAGAGGTGAAGGGGACCCTGACAGTGATTGTTTAGTTTTAGGAAGATTCTGGAAAACAAAGACAGCAGGTAAAAGATGAAGGGGAGGAGGACTTTGCTAATCACTCAATACATGCTGTGCTTCTGTGCAATATTGTTGCTAGAGTGGGTTGGGAATTTTCAGACAAATCTATTTTCTGCAGAAAATGATGATGGTCATAAACCATTTTTCATGAGATTTAGAAACATATATCCATAGAATCATTTAGGTTGGAAAAGACTTTTAAGAACATTGAGTCCAACTGCAAATTTATGGAGTCTTGGAAATTATTTTAGGGACAGGCAGGACCTTGCTCAGATCTGCATACCACTGACCAGGTTATAATTTTTCCAAAACCTCAGTGCCAAGGGATGTGGAAATCCCAGCATCAAGTTGTGGTTTCAAAAGGACATTTGAATACAAAATGAAGCACCTCCAGCAAGCAGTTTAAGAGGCAGAGCTACTTCAGGACAGCCAAAAGCCACCCTGGTCCATTCATTATTTGGCCTGGACATATCAGCAACAGCGACTTGAGCCCCAGCATCCCAGAGTGGGGCAGAAGCAACCTGTCACCATGCTGGGTCCTGGCCAGGAGGATAATTTCATTTCCATCTTAAAGAGTGGAAGTCCTGGGTTTTGTCTCACTGAAGAATGGGGAACCTTTGGAAACAATAAAAAGTTTTAATGGGACCCAGAAACCTTTTCCCACCAAGCCCTAATTTCAACCATGTTATAACAAGCACCTCTGAGGATAGAAAAAGGGGGGAAATCTTGGTTTTCCCATAATGCTGTTGCTGTCAGGCCAGCAATTTTTCACCACTGTGGATGCCACTATCACACAATTCCTTAGCTGAAAGGGGCCCAACAGAGTGAACAATATCCCAATTGGGAAGATAAGCTGCAAGACATTATCCAGAGAGATATAAATTGTAGTAATCTATTTGTTCTCTTGCCCACGGGGTCCTCGTAGTAAACAGGGAGTGCTGGGAAGCGGGTGAGTTCTGACACATCATTTCTCATTGTTCCCAAGGGATGGTGAGCAACCCTAGTGCTGGCAAGCCAGACAGGCAGTAAATGTTTCCTAGAATACAAACAGAGAGGGAGCCAGTACATAAAGGCTGCAGGATCACTGTCAAAATGTAATCAGATGAAAAGAGAAAAGCAAAAGCAGAGACTGAGACTTGGATATGACACCTTGAAGAGGGTGAGGGAGGAATGTAATGAGAACCTGGGAGAAGGTCAAACTCACTCCTTAAAGGATTTGAGGAACTTCTTCAATAGGAGCATGCAGGGACAGGCAGGAGAGCTTTTCAGGGGTCTGTGTCTGATGCAAATCAGAGGTGGATCTCTGCTAATGACTCAGTTCATTAAGTCTGAAGATACTCTGGACTTTTGTGCCCTTTTGTTATGATCTCTCCTGCTTCCAGGTGAAGGTTAATCTTCTCAAAGCACCATCAAGAGCCAGGGAGGTTAGGCCTGGAATGGAGCCATATTCCAGCTTTGCTTCCAAGTTGGTGGACTTGCACCTTTCCAAGTGCTGACAGCTTTTCATGGAGAGGCACTGGAAGCTGGCAGCCCTGGAGCTGACCCCGTGGTCACACCACGGTCCTGGGTCCCAGTCCCTGCCTGAGAAAAGCTCTGACATCTCACCTCAGTACCTGGCAGCATCTCAAGCCAGCTTCTAAATGTGCAGAGGGAGACTTTGGACAGCTTATGGAGGCAGCAGGATGCCAGCAAGGACATTGACAGCCTGGACAACACTCTTCAAACAGGTTAAAAAATCAGTATATCCCTACTAAGAGAGAGGACAGAAGCCACCAGAGGGATTCAAGGTGGCAGATGAATCCAGAGTGTGCAGAGAGATGAAAGTGAGAGGAAAGGAGGCACCTGGAGCTGTCAGTTTGCACCCTCTCAGCTCAGCTGTTTCACTGCCCTGCTTCCCTTCTGCCCAGCCACCCCCTGCAGTTCTGCTTCCCTGCCCCAGCACAGCTCCAAACAGGCATCTGCCAGTGCAGTTTGCATCTTGATTGACTTTTGCCCGAGCCTGAGATGGGAAAACTTGTTCTCCAGCCCTCTGCTTGACTTTCTGCTTCCCCAGCAGCACCACGTTGTGCTGTGACCTTCTGAGGGACGAGGCAGGAAATATCTTCCTGGCTTAAATAACGAATCTAAAAATCAATTTGTGGAGAGGTTGGAAAGCAATGAGCATACAAATTAACCAGTGTATGAGTAATACATTTGCATCTTGTGGATCCAGTTAACTTCAGAGCAGGCAAAATTTATGACCTACTGAACTCCAAGTATGAGGTTTAAAGAAATTACTGGGAGGAGAATTATTGGGTTGGATACTAGACATCATTTCAGCCTTCATTAATGTTTTCATGTGCTCTTGAAGGTTTCTCCCTAACAGTACCTATTACTGAGTTTGGGAAAAAAAATCAGCCACTGAGATCACTTGGAAAGCACTTTGCCTCCTCCCTCTCATTTCCCCAAGTTGCATTTTTATTCTCCACAGAAACCCGATGGTCAGACAAATTACTTTACAAGTGAGAGTCTGATAACAGAAATCATCTTATAAGCCAAATGCTGATGATGTGCAGATACAATGTCAGGGGAAAAAAATCTCTTGTGTGTGTGTGTGCATGCATTTAGATAGATGGTTCTACTTTATGGGTGCATTTATGGTACTTTATGACACTTGCCCTACAGTTGTGCTTCCACAGAGCCCAGGCAGAGCTCTGATTTGGTTCAGCCTGACTATTGAGCTAATCCTAGTGGTTCTGTGAAAGGAGGGAAATTGCATGAAGCCATCAGGTCTCCAAGGTTTTTGGGGCTTGTTTGACATTTCACAGACCGTCGTCAAGCCCCTGTGAATAATTGTTATGATCCTGTCACTTGAGAACAGACACCTGTGGACACCAGCTCCATGGGTCAAAGAGGCTTATTGGTGTCTAGGGGAATGCCAAGTCACACCAGGTGTCAGATATCTGGACTCCCTACCTCTTTTTCTCCTGGGGATGCTCTCATTCAGACAGAGAGGGAGCAGCTCCTTTTCTCAGCACCTCTGCAGACAATCCCAGTCTTTGAGCATCCCCAGGGAGGAGGAGATGGGAGAGGACACTTCTCTGTTCGCTTTCATCTGTGACAAATTAGCTGCTCTCCCTGTGGCAGATGTTCCTGCTCCAGGAGGTTCAAAATGGGGGAGGAAGCAGCTTGAGGCAGGTGTGCATCTCCTGCCAACACACCTGCATCCCAGCCTGGAGGGCCCTGCACAGCCCCAGGTGGTGCTGAACCAGGGATAACTGCAGGTGGGAGGGCTTTGGGACACATGGCTTGGTCTTGGCCTAACTCTTGTGAAGTACTGTCACAACATCCTCACCCTGAGGCTTTTCCTATCTGGAGATGAAGCTCTTGACACAGATCGGGCCTGAGGGTTTTCTCTGTGTCTTGCATATTTTGGAAATGAGCTCAGACCTGTGCTACCCTGCCAGGGTGAAGGATGCTTTTCTCCTGCAAGTGCCATAATTTCCCTCCTGCTTTCCCATTTGAAGTGGGTTTCCCCCACAGTGGTGGCATCCAGCGTGCAGGTTAAGGGCAGCTGTGGTCCCCTGATCATCCAGACGTGGGGACACATTGCACCTCACCACTGTGGCCTGGGGAAGGGGACACCCCACTCCCTGCCTCCTCCCAGCACACAGCTGGGGTGTGGATGGGGTGCAGAGCTGGACCAGGGCACTGGAAAGCAATTCTAGGCCACACAGTGCTGTCTCTGGTGGCTTTTCATCTCTCCTCAACAGCAGGGAAAATCATCAAAGGGAGAAAAGAAAGGGTTTTTAAAAACAAAGCCAAATAAAAATAGGTCCCAAGTTGTAAAATTTGTATCTGAACTTCCTGGAAGCTTTGAGACTTTGGGTGGGGTTTTGTTATGCTGCTGCAGAGAAAAATGCCATATGTAAATCTCCTACAACATGAAAGATCACATTCCCTCGTGATCCAAATAGACAGAGACATATTCCTGGTGATGGTCCAAGCAGCTGCACCAGGGCAAGGATGCTTATGAAAGAGAGGATTGCTGGATATACATAACCTTGCCTGACTAACAGATTTTCAGTGAAGGGGTTTTAGAATGAAAATGTGGAAGAAACACAAGTGAAAGAACCACAAGTTCCAGCATAGGCCAGAAAAGGGTAGGGCTGCACACTGGCTACAAAAATGTGATAACACAGGAACATGGTCAGTTCTTTGGAGATCCCCTTTCCATAGAATTTTAAAGGGACTGAAAGCAAGAGGGTGAAAACCCAAGAGGTTTTTCCTCCTGTGGAAGATGTTGGAGCTGTGGACTCAGAGCAGGGTGTTGGTGTGGGGTCCCCAGGCTCTGAAAATGCCCAGCACTGCCTGGGTGCCTGAGAAGCCTTTCTGGGCTTGCTTTGGTGAAGTGAAGACTGTTTCCCACCATGGCCATATTTCACATAGCCCTCTGCCCCTCCCTGCCAGCTCCCTGGGTTAAACACAGGCCTTGGGAAGCTGAAGTCTTTGCTCACCGAGCAAATATATGGTACATGTGTGAACTCAGAGATGTGAAATGCCTTTCTGTAAGGAACAATGATGTCCCACCCTGGAAAAGCCACAAAGACATGAGGGAGGTCCTTGGGGACAAGCTGCAAAGTCCTTTTGCTAATGGACTTCAGCCCCAGCTCTGCTCCCTCTGTGTGACAGTGAGGGATGGCAGGAGCACATCTGCTCAGGTACAGCTCCTGCCTGGGCAGCAGGCACAGATTTCCCAGCACAGAAATCCACCTGAGCTTTGTTTCTGGTGTGTTGCAAAGGAGAGGATGCGACATCCATCATTTTCACAAACAGCACTGCCACATGGAGTGCATCTGTGTGGGCAGATCCTATGCACAGGATTGCAGCTCAGCCAAGGAATTTCTTCCCTGTTGTGTCTCTGGGCATTTAGACTGGGAGGTCTTTCCAGAATAAATGATCTTGCCATTTGTTTTCCATCCATGCTGTGCCCAGCACTGTGGCACCAGAGCTGGAAGCAGCAGCCCTGCGTGGTGCCTGCTGCTGGGAAGAGTGAGGAGTCTCTGCAGCTGGTACCTGACTTGCCCAGGGCAGAGTTCTCCTTGCCCAGCCTGCTCTGCCAAGGTGACACTGGCAGCTCCCTTACAGTGCTTCGTGTTTCAGCACCTATTTCTTTTAAAAGTCTCTGAATACGGCAATTTCCCACTATTCTTCGTTTTCCCACCCTTTGATTTCAGCCTTTGCATCAACCCTGCTTCAAACAGTAGCCTGCAATGTTATAATAATGCAGGAGAGACTCCCAAGGGCTGATTTAGCTTTGGGTTCCCAGTCAATAAAAGGAATGGATGTACATGCTAGTGAAAATGTCCCAGTATAAAAGGCTGGGGACAGCTGTCTTCTCCCAAATCATGTTGTTCCTGCCCTTCTGTTTGCACAGCCACCATGAAATGTGAAATCTCCCTCTCACCTGTGTCAGGTAAAGTGAAAAGCACCTTTGCCTGAGGTGTGAGCCCCTGCAGTTGATCAGTAGGTATTCATGTGCTGGCAGAGCTATGGAGAGCAGGGATCACAGGATCACAGTCCACATGCAACACAGCCTACTTGTTATCAATTTTCTCTGTGCATTTTTTTTCCCTCCCAGTGAAGAGTTGTGAACATTGTTCTGTAAATTAAATGAGAAGAATTTTTTTTTTATTTAATTAATGGGAAATTTAAAGTAGAACAAATGCTCATTTTTCCCAAATGAGGCAAGGAAAAGAATTCTTTTGAACCAAGTCCACATTAACTCTTCCATCATGCGACCCAGAGCATTCCTCAGCTGTCCTTGAAGGGAGCTACTGCTTGAGCAAAGCTCACAGCCTGGAACAACCTCATTTATGATGCAACCACTGGGGGAAAACAAAACCCCTGGATGCATCAGGGTTGCATATATCATGTTATCATGAATATATAACATTGCTGTGTGCTCAGCATTTTCAACCTGCTCATCTCTGACCACTGCTACTCACAGCATCATTCCTAACCTTGGCAAAATTAGCACTTTGCGGGAGCTTTAAGTAAGGGCTGCTGAGCTCCTGGGGCACTCTCAGGTTTGCAGTATCCACAGGGAGTGCAAAGAATCCCCTGGAGGATTCAGCTCTCAGGCTATGACACAAAGATCTGGGGATGCAGTTAAGGAAAGCTCAGCACTGGTTTGTGCTGTTCCTGATAAAGACACCACAGAGACACAAGTGATAGAAAAGTTTTTATCACACCATCTGATACTGTTGGGAAAACCAGGTAGGTTTGTGGGCACAAGTCTTCAGTGAAGTCTCCTTCTACCAAATAATTGAATGAAATTAAGTAAAGCACTCACAATTTGTGTTTTGTGGTTTACAGTTCCAGTGATCAATGCTTTAAAGGACCCTTTCTCCCCCTGCTCCCCGAGGACTCGTTGTTTATAGATTCTGGGAGCACTTAAGATCTATTAAACCTAATAGGCCTTTTCTTGAGAAGGTTGTACAGAGCAGACTCCTCTGCACTCACATTTTCAATTAGAGCACACATCAGCCCCTGGGTGCTGGGGATGAGGAATGGGAGCAGTTGCTCCATCACTCTCTTGTTAGATGGCACTTCTGGCACTCAGTCTGCCAGCATTCGTTGCCTATGAATTATGGTTTCTTTAGCATCTTAAATCCTTAGGCTTTTTGGAAGTTTTCTGGAGGTGTATTTCCTTTCCACTGATAAAATACTGCACCAGGGCTCCTGTCTGCACTGCTATGAGTAGTCCTGGATGGTAGCAGGACCAGTGGATCCAGCCAGGTGTGATGTCTTCTTAGTCCTGGCCTGCAAGTCACCACAAAACATGGACTAATCTCTCAGGAGGTCCCAGAGAGAGGGGATTTTAAGGGTGTTATTGCAGAAGTACTTTCTTGCACAGCCCTAATTCAGCACAACTGCTCTGTTCCTTAGGGAAATGCCATCCAAACTGGTGAAAAACCTCCCTACAGTCCTGTCCCCAGCAGGAGGAGGTGACATAGAGGAGTCAGAGTGGTGGATGCCTGCAGAAGTTGTAAACACTTTCAAGCCTATTTGTGCTTCACCCTGAAGTTTATTTGCCTGCTGTAAACGTAATAACAAGACAGTAACTTAAAATAATTATTCACCCATATTTGTGCAGAAGAAGCAGCTGAACTCTATGCTGGTGAGCTCTACACAGCTACAGCTGTCAGTAACCCTTGCAACACTCCCAGCTTGAGCCAGTAAGGTGGGCAATGGGCAGGAAAAGTTGGGAGAGGTAGTCTTGGGGTGAGGATGGGAACTGATGTTTAGCCTGATTAAGGGCTAAGGAGCAAGGACTGTAAGAATGGGCTGGTTTAAGTGGTAAGTTGTGAGAGCTGTTGCCAGAAGGTGTGTGTGAAGTGATTTTGGATCCATTATTCAGGCTGTGACCCTTTCCAACAAGGAAGAAGTCCTGATGCTGCATGTTGTGAGCAGGTGAGAGAGGGACAGAACTCCAGAGCAGAGAGAACAAGGGGAAAAAAGCCACAGTGCTCTGGTCAGTGTGTGGAATTCTCCAGGGGCACTTACTGGGAAAGAGAGCTGAATGAATGCACATGTCAGGTGAAGTCTGCTCTCATTCCTGATGCATGGTGCAGTTTGTGTTTGTGCCTTCTGCCACATCCCACACTCTGCCTGCTTGTTCTCCAGAAGAGCTCTCTGGGCTTGCTGCAGGGCAGACTCACCTGTGGCTGTGCATGCCAAGGGCTTTGGCAGCTGCTGCATTTAACCTGGCCACAAGAACCTCAAGGTCACCTCTTTGCTCGTGAGAGCTCACTTTGTGTGACACAACTTTGCAAGGCAGCTGTGGGGGCTGCTCACCACAGGGCCCCGGGGGGGAGAGCTGAGGTAGTAAGTCATGGTTGTTGTAACCACAATATACTTTTTCATGATTTAAAAAACACCCTACTATGTTCCCTAGCGGGGAATTTTCTGATGGATGCCAAAATATGAGAAAATGGGCACAGGGGAGCTGTTCTGAGTGCTGTGTTTGATGCTGGTAGCCCCAGGCATGTTGGACAGCCAGCCACAAGAGAAACCCCTCAACCCTGAGTTTCATGGGGTCACCAGTCTGGACACTCCCAGCTAATATTAGCATAAGGCCTCAATTTCTCAGTTCAGTGTTCTCCTGCCCTTCACTTTCTGCCCCATCTCACACTATCTGGGTCAAAACTTGCAAGAAGTGCTCATTCTTCTTACTCAGTGGCCTGTTCTGCAGTGAGAAAGCAAAGTAATTGCTGACACATCCCCAATTCCACTTCTCTGCTCCTTCACAGGGTCCCTGGGGACTGCCCAGCCTGTCCATGAGAACAGCACCAGGCAGGTGTTGGCAGCTCTGAAAGGCCAGAACATCTTCCCTGTGCCACCTGGCCAGAGACACCCCACAGCTGGAGCTGTGCCCTGAAGAACTTCCAGGGAGCCTCTCCCAGAGGTGCAGCTCAGACACAAGCTGTGCCAGCCATGCAGCACATGACTTTCATTTAATTCTTGCAGGAGTGGGATGGGTGGGAGGGAAAAGCTGCCTTTTCTGTGTCCTTCCTCACTGATGGCTGCACTGAGGCTGTTCAGGTGCCTGTGGCAATGAGGGCAAGCGGGGTTTGGGGGGCTGCAGAGCCTCTTCTGCTGTCAGTATCATCTGAAGGGGCTGAGTCCCAGCCCTGCCAGGCTCCTTGGGAGATTCCCAGGGAAGCTCCAGCTTGAGAGTCTCCAGGAAGCTGACACATTTGGAAGCCCTGGGGAAGGAAAGTGTCCCCTGGACGGCCCTGGCTGGGAATTCTGCTGGTGACTCAGCACTGTGGCATGGGGAGTGTTGCTCCTGTCTCCAGAGACTCCCTCCAGCAAAATCCTAGTGATGACAGGCTCAGAGAGAGCTGCTGCACCAGGATGGGTGGAGTGGCAGGAGATCCAACCGCAGAGCCTCCTGCCCAGGGCCAGGCATCTCCTCTCATTTCCCTCCACCAAGGCCACCATCACCAATGCTGAAGGCTTCCTACAGCTTCCTCAGGAGCAGGCTGGACAGTCTGACCTTGTTGTGGCTCCAAAGAGGGAACACAGGTCCTTGATAAGCTGCAGACCATGGCACTCTGCAGCCTGTCCTGGCAGTGGGGGCCAAGAAGAAGGGAAGAGCCATCCATTACAAAGGCAATGGTCAGTGGAGAGTAATTATTTGCCACCAAAAAAACACCTTAAAAAGTTCATCTCTTTTGCTCACTTCTGTTTTGTTAAATTTTGCTGCTTTGACCCTCAGCTGCTGCAGACCCACGTCTTGGGGTGGCTTTAAGGATGGGTGTCAGCTCTGAAGAGTGTTTGGGACCCATCCAGAGGTGCTGAGCTTTGCAGCAGGATTTCACCAAGAATGGGCACAGGGTTGGAAGGTTTGGGAGCAAAACTGCTCCCAGTCTCTCATGCAGGTTCCTTAAGTAGCAGCACAAGAGCTCGAAGGCATTGCCACATGGTTTTACTTGGCTGGCATTAAAATACACAAGGGAAGGATTTTTTTGCCTGAGAACATGCATGGGGTTTATGCAGATGGGGTGGTGACAGAAGAGTCCCAAACACTGAAGGGTTAAGGGGGTTTTGTGCTTCCTTTCAGCCCGGCTCTGCTCTGACCTGCAGCTGTAGGAAGGTGGTGAAGGGCCTTTGCCCCTCAGACACTGAGCCCAGTGAGTGCAGAGGGTGGTGACATTTTGGGAGAGTTTATGAGGTCCTGCCTCAAGGACCCTCTAAAGAAAGCTGCAAGAAAAGCAAAGGTTTGTCCTTAGCACGCAAGACTTGAATGAGAAAAGTGATCCCAGTCAAGGAGCGCTGCATCCTCAGGGAGGCCGGGATGCCTGCTTGCAGCTCCATATTTTTATTTCCCTGGTCCATCAGCCAGCAGCTGGAGGCACCCAGATCCAGGCAGAACACCCCAGGTGCCTCTGTCGGTGCTCTGGGAGCTGGCAGAGCCCACACGGTGGCACTGCGACCCAGCGTCCTGGGCTGGCTCTCTTGTTCTGTGTGGGGACAGGTGGTGACAGGAGCCGCGGGGTGCTGGGAGTGCAAATCCGGCAGCAGGGCCGGTGTGGGACAGCTCCACCCTGTCTGCATGGGCATTGAGCCCTGCTGGACATCGTGCCAGGGAGCTGAATCCCAGCTCCACCTTTCACCAAGGCACCAGCCTTCTCCAGGGCTTGGCTTTGCCTTCACCAGAGCCACATTGTCCTCCTGCTGCAGGTGACACAGGGCACGTGCTGGATTCAGGGCTGACCAGGCTGTGCCCACTGCTCCTTTTGCTGCTGCTAAGAGATTTAAGTTTAAGGAGGATGAAGACCCTGTTTCCTCCATGTAACCAAAAGGCCAAGCAGCTTCTGGATAGAGGTGAGGGTCTGTGTGTGACCTTGGCTTCTTCACCCAGAGCAGCTGCCACCAAACAGCCCCATCCTTCATCCACGTGTTTCACCTGGGCTCTGTGGCCAAGCTCTTCCACCCAGTGCAGGAGCAATGAGAGCAAACTCGATGATCCCATGAGCCACTGTGTCAAAGCCATGTCTGGCCCATGGCTCAGCCTCAGCCACGTCCTCACACAGGATGTACCTGCTGCCAGCTGAGTTTTCAGATAAAGGCAGCAGCGTTTCTGAAAAACCATTCACCCTGGAAGGATCCAGCTGGGCTTAGATATCCCTAGACTGCAGGGCCTTCCCTGGAGAGGAGCCTGGTGGGGCTCACCGTTCTTCTCTGCTCTGGAGCAGATCCCTGGTGCTTGTCTTGCCCTCAGTCACTCCTATGTGGCAACAAAACAGCTCTCTGTGCTCCGTGCCCCAGGAGGGGGTGACTGACGTGTCACCTGCAGCCGGAGCTGGGCACTTTTGTGACTTCTGCCGGCAGAGAGGACCACAGATCGTTCCAGATGAACGGAGCCCCAAGTAGCTACAATCCGTAGGAATTAACCAAGCAGTTCTCCATCATGTACATCATTTAAATCACTAAAGCTCTCCTACTGGCATGGCAGGGAGCCTATTCATGGCAGAGCAGAGCTCTCCCTTCTACCTGCACCCCTGGCAGGGAATGGGCAGAGGGGTGATCGCTCAAGGTGCTGTCCCAGTGCCTGCTCCTGCTGCCCCACCGTGCGGAGCTGGGAATAAACTCCTCGAGGAAGCATTCCATTAGCACTGTGTGCAGTAAAGCCCAGGGATGCAGATAAACGGGCATTGAGCTGCCTTCAAGGAAAAAGCCCTACAAAAACATTCCCCCCACCCCGCTCCTTTCCCATCAAGCTGTCATAGGAAATGCTGTGGAATGGGAGGTGGAAAGCACAAAGAGTGGAATGTGGGGGGTGTGGTTTACTTCTATCTGTGCTTTGGGAGGAAGCAGACTGCAAGGAAGATTTTCCCTTTGCCAGCAACTTCCTCTGGAATGAAGAGACCACAGGGATGCTTGTACCCAGAGAGGGGTAGCTTGGATGAGCAGGGTCTATTCTTGCCCCAAACCCCTTTTTCTCCCCTTTCTCTTTCCCAGGTTAAGTCAGCTCTGCTCCTAAAGGGGATGCTGTCTCTGCCAAGCATAGAATCCATCCCTGGATCCTGCCCCAGAGCCCACCTTGACAGGCTCTTCAAGCCCAGGTGAGCTGGAAGTCTGCCTGAGGCCAAGTTTGCAGGCTCAAGCTCTGGTTATAGTCCCAGAAAAGCAGAGTTGTTCCATTGCCCTCTCTTCCTGGGCAGGGTCAGCCCAGCTGCATTTCTTCCCATATGCCTTGGGCTGACCTAGGTAAAGGTTGTTCAGCCAGGATAATCCAGGAGATGTTGTTAAAGGTGCACACAGGTCTCAGAAATGGGGAGCAGTGCCCTTCAGCAGAGGGTGTAACAAACTGCTGAAGAAGTGACAGCACTTTATTGCCTCCTAACAATATGTGCCCAAAAATATCTGTCTATGCCTTGCTGCTGATCTCTAAGTCCTTGGGAAGAGCACTGCATTAACATGGGGAATTGTTTCGTGCCCCCAAGATATTTCTTGTGCTTTTGCTTTGCTCTGCACAGTGCAGAATAAAATGCCCTTATTTTATTAATGCCAGTGTGGCAGACACTTCCTACTCCCCTGAGAAAGATCTTGTCCTACGACCTAATGGTAAGATCAGAAGAATTCCCAAAAATTCCCACTACCAAGGACCAAACCGTTGATTCTGCAGTGGAAGTTGCACAGGATGCATCTATATGCAAGACCCAAGATGTCCTTCAGGGTGACATGTGCTTTGCCACAAAAAGGCTTTAAATCTTTAATGGGAAAGTGCACTTTGTTCCTTTCTACGAACACAGTAAAAGGCTTTAAATAATAGCTGTTCATGCGGCCCTGAAAAAGGTTCCTGTGTGGCTGAACTCTATAAATCTGGACATTTGCTGAGTTGATTTTGCCAAGAAACATACTAGAGCTGAAAAATGAGCTGGAGGGATAAGACAGTGGCTGCTTGCAGATGCTATGCTGCTGCTGCTGCTGCTCTGCAGAGCTTTGCTCGTCATTTAAAAAACATATTAAAGCCTTCTGTAGTAGTGGGAAGTTTACTGCTAGCTTGAGGAATTGCTGGGTGAAGCTAAAACATTCTCACAGTGGAGGAGCAGGATGAGCTTCAACCCAGTCACTGGGAGAGAAGAGAAGAGAAGGAGAGTTGAATTAGATGCAAATCCAGGTCGAGTGCCATGATTCATTCCACTCTGGGTATGAGAGCAGAGAGCAGCTGCTGTCTCTTGCTTCCACTGCTGATGAGCATGGTGTGGCTTTTTTTCTTGGTTTTTTGTTTTGTTTAGTTTTGTTTAGTTTTTCTGATATGCTGGTTTAATTAGAATGCTCTTGTTTTGCCAGTAGCACTCCCTTATGCAATACTGGTTATACCAGTACAGATTTATTCCAGGAATAAAAAACCCATCAATTTTATTTTTTTTAAATGAGGATATTTATGCAGAAAAGGAATCAAGCTGGTAACTGGAAGAGTTTAAATTCCTGTGTCTTTTAGAGATACAACTGCACAAGCAGATGAATGCTAAGAGCCTTCCAGTGCATTGGCTCTGCTTGTGATCCAACACTGAGCAGCTTCTCCATCCACCTCTGGAACCAACGTGGTGTTTGTGCCCCTGGACATCTACACATTGTATGTGTGCAATTCCATTGAGCCCACAGCTGCCCATATTTGATGAGCTGAACAGCTCCCAGACCTTGTTGACACTCTTTGCTAGACCTTGGGGGAAGATATTCTGTCCTGCTCTATGTTTTCCTGACTCTAAAATGATGCTGAGAGTACAATCCATACTCATATTCTGCAGGGAATTCCCTTGGTGTGAGAGGCTCCAGAGTCACCTGGGTCTTGTGCTTTCTTCACTCCTGACACAAGGGGATGGATCTGGGCCAGAAACCAAAAGATCTTAGCAGCTTGCCTGTACTATTGAGTCAAACTCAGATAGCAAAGTCTACCAGCATGGAACATCCCATTTTCATTTTAGTAATCCCAGTTAGCATTCGAAGAAAAGGGAGTTCACAGCTGACTCTTGGAAATGGGTCTTTCCAGGAATTGTCTGGGACAGTGCTTGTTTGCATGAGCATAAACCAGCCAGGGACTGTGCTGATGATCTAAAAGTGTGGCTCATCGAGTTCCACTAGCAGGGAACATTTCCTGGCACTGCCTAATTTACTACCACAGATCAAGCCAGAAATAGCAAGAACCCTATATTTTGTTCCCCTCCTGCTTACTTGGTAAGAGAGGTGTGTCCTCCACTTAATATATTTGAAGGAGTTATTTGTATTCTTCTGTTCACTTTGATCTCCCACATGGAATAGTAGAATGTTCATCTTTTATTATCTTATACCCTTGTTTCTGTGTAGAACTCCTGAATGCTAAATGTCTGTGCAGTCAGATGAAGTGAAACTGTCCTGAAAGAAGACTCTGAGAAACCACCCTAGAAGAACCTGCCAGGCAAGGTGTGTAATCAGTGCAGAAAGGATGCAAGGTCACAGCCAGGGATCTTAATAGCTCTCTCTTCCCTGTTCAGGGCTACTTGAACCCCTTGACATGAGGAAAAGAGACACATTATGCCCCATCCCTGAAGGTGGTCAAGGCCAGGTTGGATGGGGCACTGAGCAACTTGGTTTAGTGGAAGGTGTCCCTGCCCATGGCAGAGGGGTTGGAACAGGGTGATATTTAAGGTCCCTTGACCCAAATAATTTGATGGTTCTATGATTCCATGGTATTCAAGTTTTCAGCCAGCTTTCAGGGGCACTGGTCTTGTCTGAAACCTCCATGGAAAGTCATACCTTGGGAGCCAAGTGATGGACCAGGAAACTGGGAGCAAAGGTGGTGCAGGACTGACTGTTCCTCTTGAGTGAGGTTTCCCCACTAATACAGAAAAAATAATTTCATCCATCTTTCAGTGTTTCAAGCTGTGGAGGACTCGTTTCTGAGCCACCATGCCCAGTGACGGATTCACAGCCTGCGATCACTTTTAGAAGGCTTTGTGGGTGATTTTAGCAGCCAAAATGTGCCTGTTGTTCCAGTAAAATAACCTTCTTCATTTCCAGCCAGAGCCTTTTATTTCTCTATAAATATTGACAGGAAGGGTGACTCAAAAGATAACTGTGTCCAGGACTGTTCGCCGCAGCATTGCTGCTCTGGATCCCACTGTGGTCACTCCTCACCATCATGTTGTTGTTATGCTTGCAAGAAAAATGTGGTGAGCCAAGCACGATTCTTACATGCAGTCACATCATCTGTAAGCCAGGAGTTGATGCTACACTAAAGAGCCTCTGAGTTTGCTTTATATGAATATGTTAGGGTTTTGACCTCAGAAAAACACAAATAAACTTGGGAGGAGAGGACAGTTTTGTTGTTAAAGCTGGAATGTGTGTCAGCTCCTCTTTCCTTCCTGCACAGCGTGTGGCAGATCCCAGCCCCATCTCCAGTGGGCTTTGAGCCACCAGCACAGTGGAGCAGTTCCAAGAGGAGAGGCTGAAGGGACACCTGTGGGACAAGCCATGCTGGCAGAGAGGATATGCTTGTTAAGATACTTCCTTGAAAGGCAGAGGTGCAATTAACTGGCACTTTCTAAGTAAAAAAAAATTGCAGATAATCCACATCCAGGCACAGTGTGGATGTGATTCCCACAACATGACAGTTCAGAAATGGGAAGAGTCCTTTGTGCAAAGAGCATTTCTGCACAATTCTGGCTGTTGGGATGGAGGTGGCTGCTCCCTTCCCTGGTGGTTTTGGAGGAGAATTTAAATAGACCAATTTTCAAGATCAGGCTGTACTCTCCTGTCCCCTCCCCTTCTTCCCACTGATGTTTTTAGCTCTAAGTCTCAGGGCTGCAAGAGGTGACAGTTGCATTTTGTGGCCAAACAGCTTCCCTCTTTCAAACAAGGCAACTTTTGAAAACAAAGCACCACAGGAAAAACCTGACAAAACCAAATGCTCTTTTCATGTCTGTTTTTACAAGAGCACTGCTACTTTTTTTTTGCTGCACCTTTGACAAGACAAATAATTTCAACTCTAGCAAAGACCCAAGCCATAGTTATGCAGACTAGTCCTCTCGCTTGCTTGCTTTTCTTTCTTATTTAGAAAAGGAAAAGGAGTGTGTGAGAGGCTGAAAATACTAATTTTCCAAGTGGCCTTGTGCAAGGTGTATTTGAATACCAAACATGATCTGTAGATCTTGAACTGATGAAATATTTAGTAGTTCTTTGTGACATTGATTCAAAATCTTTTTAAGTCTGGAAAAGATGGTTCTTGATAGACACCCACGCAACACAGGGAAGAGGGCCACTTTGTGTCTGGTTTTCATCATCTGATTGAATTACAGCATTTTCTGTTAGAACATGCTCAGTCTTCATTTAAAATCCCTGGAAGATGGAGAACCCACTGTGTCCATAGATACCTTGTTGCGATGGTTCATTACCTTTACCATCAGAAGGTGTGTACATCATTTCTAGCCTGAATTGGTGTGATTAATCTTACCTAAATCTGGGTGTTTACAGTGCAGATGTCCACAGCTGAACTGATTGCCTGAGAGTCCTTTCTGATTCAAAGGGGGGAAAAAACCACTTGGTCGTGGTTTCCATCTTCCCTATTTCGCCTGTTTGCTTTAGGCTGGGAGGAATCTCCCTCTTGGCTGGGGATCTCTTGGCAAAACCAGGGCCTGGGGAACTAAACTGAGATACAATTAAACTGAACTAAACTGAGATGTGTTTGCCTACACTTAGGCAAATGCTGCCTGACGCATCTCTCTAACATCTGGCTGCTGCTAGCTCTTTCTCTGGTGTTCACCTGCAGCCCCACACAGAAACAGAAGGGACACTCAAGTCACTTTTTACTGTCCTGGATAAATTAAAGGGATTGATATTTCTGAGTATTTTCCAGATTTCTTATCACTGGAGCTTTTCCCTGATCTCCTGTGTTCCCAGACCTGTCCTGATCATGTGCAGGTAAGACAATGCTCTTGTCTTACACCCTGTACACCCTGTACACCCTGTCATATCTTTCCTCCTTTTTACACACCCAGTATTAATATTTGCCTTCTGAGCAGTGCACAGCACTGGAAATTCATTCTGCCTCCACATCATCCAGGGAAGTTGTGATCACCTACATCCCTTTACTGACTCTGCACAGAATTCTTTCCGTGAGCCTCAGTGGGCCATGAGCTCTTCATTTGTCTGTTTAATTACCTGCTCCTCTCTCCCTGCTTCATCTGTTTGTTTGATGTTGTCAGCACAGGCTATCTGGAGTGATTTCATTTTCATTTTTTGTTGCATTCTTGCTAAACCCACCAAGAGCGTGGACCTAAAGACGTGTCCCGTCTTCTGGAATTATTCTTGGGAGATGAGAATTCCCCAATTTAAATAAATTGCTGTGATGGATCATACACCACTTAGCTGAACAAGGTTATGCTGACTGCATGGGTTTGGGTGACCTGCAGCCCAACTCTTCACAGACTGAAGAAGTTTTTGCTGCTTGTTTTGAACAGATCTTCTGTTCCTTCCACTCTGATGCCCCCAATTCTTGTATTGGGAAAAACCCCTGGTCTAGTTTCACTGACATTTTACTGCTTCTGGACAAGCCAGGCACAGGAGAAAGGACTTGATTGTGAAATGGATTTGATTACTCCACGTTTTCTGCCAGCCTTGAGGCCTCAAAGAGGAGACCAGCAATGGGAGGATTAGCACACACCCTCCCCTTCCCACCACAGCCTGCACCCCTCGTGCAGATATTTTCACTGGGGTAGGTGCCATATCTAATCACACTTCCACCAGGCCAGGTTGTTTTGACAGAAAGACTCATATGAAGCAACAAAAGCCACTCAGTGAGAAGAGAAAAAAAGGCTTTTCATGGTCCCCACACTGAGTATCTGCTGTGCAACACACACACACTCCCTCCCCAACCACAGATCCTATCAGGCTGGACTGAGAGGTACCTCGCTGTTCTTCTCTATCAGCAATGCACATGCAGCGCTTTTGGAGTTTATAGACTACTTTATTTTTGGTGAGTAATCTCCAGATCTTTGCACTGCAAAAGGTCACAAATTCCTGACTCTTTATAAGAAACATGGCAGCAAATGTTATTGTGCAAAGGAGCAGAAAGCTCTAACAACTCTGGCGTGCTGTGCCAAACGGGGAAGACGTTCTGGAACCATGGATGTCTTGCTGGCAATCAAGGTAATTTCCTCTCCAAGGATGGGATATACAGAAAAATAGAGAAATCCATCTACTCTAACCTGGCTGGCTGCAAGGGCTCATAACTTTCTGCACACCAGAGCCATGACAAGTGATTGGTACATTAGTCAATGTTAAGAAATATGTGCTGCAATCAGGTTTAAGCCTGCTGGAGTCTTCTTCATCTGTAGGCATTCCTACCCAGGCATCATGGGCATCTGGACTGGCATTGCATCATCCTAAAATTAAACAAAAAAATGTGGGTCTGACAACTGGAAAGCTTTATGTCTCAACTTCATCCTCAAAAATATTGACCTCTGCCTACATTTTGTGCGGCTGTTTGTTATATTCAGGCCAAATGAGGAAGAAAATTTAATCTATTTCTGTGACACCCCCTTCTCTGCTTTACACGGTCCCTGGTTGGTGTATTCCCTTGCAGCCAAGACAGACAAAGACTGGGGAAAGGAGAACCTCTTCAAAATTTGGCTAGACAGGTGAAGCTCAGCATGTAGGTCCTCCCTGTGCCTGTGAAGGCAGAGAGGTGAGGACTTAAACACACCTGTACCAAGCCAGTCCCGAGTGTGTCCTGTCTGGAAATACCAGCCCAACATGTGGTCTCTCAGCCTGTAGCTTCTGTGGGAATCTCAAAAGCACCAGCAAAAGGAAAAGAAAGAAACATCTAAACAGTCTTTTTTCCCAAAGCCAGCCAAATGATGGTCTCCCGTCCTGTGTGATGCTGACTTCCAGCAGCTGCCCCTGCCCCTGCACTGTGCATTCCCCTGTGGGCTGTCAGCTCGGACTAGATGATGCTTAGAGGTAGGCGGGGGAGAAAAGAGAGACAAAGAAAGAATTTCACCGCCCAGCTTATGACATCCTCGCTGTAGGGCGGGGGGCTCATGCCAGGCTCTGCGCTGCTCCCCAGACAGCAGCAAACTTCAAACAATGGCACAGTCCCATCACCTCTGAGCTGGCGTTTGAATCGGAGCAGGAGTGGGGAGCTGGCAGAGAGTGGGGGGAGGGCTCGGGGGGTGTCAGATAATTTATGGGTAAGGTCTTCAAAAGAGCTCTGTTCCCACTCGGGACAATGGGAGCTACCGGGGGCTCGGCGTGCACTTACCACTCCGGTCACGTCGGCACCAAGCCCCGGCTCGGAGCGTGAAGAATACCCTTCAGTGTGACACTGACCTCTAAAACAAATAGAGTATTGCGGCGCGCTGATGGCCCATTCATCACCGGGTGACAATGGAGCCAGGCCCGTGAGCGAGCAGCGTTTGGTTCAGGGCGGTGCTGAGCGGCTCCGAGCGCTCCGTGCCAGCCCCGTGCCGCCCCCGGCACCCTCGGGATCTGCCGGGAGCTCAGGATGCCGCAGCACCGCGGAGAAATCCTGTTAGACAGCGCTCGGAGGGGCTGGGCTGCAGCGTGGGATAGCTGGAGACACCCAGGGAGGCCCCGGAGTGAGAGTGATGGGGTGGTCCAGGGTATTTTCTCACCCAGGAGTGTCTCACTTTGCAAGAAGTGTGTTCTCACTCTGGGCTGAGACAAGGGCTGCCCCAGAGGAGAAAAGATGCCTGAGGGATCTGGGTAGGGTCCTCCTCTGTGCACTGATGGAGGAGACCAAGAACTGGGAGCACCAAGTGATGAAAGGTGATGGAAAATCAGGGTAGGGAGATGGGCATGAAGTCTTGCTGGCAACGCTGTGCCATTGAGAGGTAGGCATCTGCACACAGGCCCTAAGAGGGGCACTAGAACCTTACTAGCTAACTCCTGTGCCTTCTCTTCTGCAGTCAGCAGCTCCAAGATGAATTTTCTCCAGTTGCTTCTGCTGCCCACAGCTCTCTGTTGTTGTTCCTATCCATAAGGACAGAGGAGGTGGCTGGTGGCAGGAGAAAACCACAATGTCAGGCTTCAGAGTAAGGTGCAGGGATCATTTGATGGCCCTCTATGGGGCACCAAGCCAGAGGAAGGCTTTCTTCCCCATCCCTGAGCCAGGCTGGGCTGAGCATTAAAGCTTGGAGGTGCACATGCTTACTTTGTTGGGTTTTTTTCTTCATTCACATCCTCCATCAATGGTTAATTCCCCCTGAATGAGCCTTGGACTGTCTGGTGATTGCATTTGCTGGTCACGTCTCTGGATCACAAAAGCGATCATAGTTCTACATATGTTCCTCATAAGGACCTCTGCAAATGACCAAAGTGAATATGCAGGGAGTCATTCCCACGTGCAGATTGTAGCATGAAGAGTGCAATTACAGAGATTCCTCGAAAAAATCGCCTGTGTAATGTACAGATGTGTACATTCACACTTTTAACAAGCCTGGTCTTATCTAGGCAGGCATCAGGACTGAGAGAAATGCTCCCACACATTTTCAGAGGGAGTTTCAGGGATTAATTCTGCCAAGGATTTGCCTTTCGGAGAAAGTGGCCTTGTGCTGGTGCCTGAAAGATTGTAATGTGCAACATTATCTTTCAACAGACATCTGTGTTAACAACTGAAATGAAATGATGGCACACTAAAAACTTTACTGTGCTGCTGCAAAACACTTGCCAAAAAACCCCTGATCTGCTGCTGTAGGTTACTCTGAATCATGCCTGAAAATAGCATATCCAGCATTACTTGGAAGCAGGCACACGCTTGCTAGCAAATCTAATTATCTCCTGGGAAATAAAGCACCAGTGGCTGTGTGAGAGGCTCAGAGGTGAGTGCAGGCATTGTCCCACCATTCAGGGGAGGGATATGTGGATTTGTGACTCCTGTAGGTCGTGGAATGGCAGCACCCTTGACAAGTGTGCAGTTGTCTGATCATGTGAGGATCACCCACCCAGCGCTGGCTTGGCCTGCGAGGGAGCTCAAATAAAGCAAGCAAGGGTGACACGGTGAGAATTCATGTCCTGATTTCCCAGCTCACTGCTCAGAGAGGGACAGTGTTGGAGGGTGAAATGACTCATCTGGCTGAACATGGTTGTTTCAGCACCTCTGATACCGGTGGGTGCAATTTACACCTTCCTTCTCCTCTGAGTTGTCTGGAAGGTGTCTGTCTGTCCCCAGGCTGGCACAGGGAGGCTGGTGCCGTGCACAGCTGGCTGAAGGGTAGGACACAGGGCTAAAGGACACATGGAGATATCTTACACAGGTGGAACAGCATCACTGAGGCTGCTCAGGCGCTGCAGCAAAGTTTGGATGGTGAGCACTGAATTAGGGACCAAGGGCATGGCCTCTATTCTGGAAATCTCTGTGGAAAGCTCCAGAGTGTGGAATAGCACAGGGAAAGCCACAAGGGATGGGAGATGAGAACAAAGGGTTTACAGGAGGCTGGTGATGTTTTGGAGCAGCAGCTAGAGACCAGAAAGGATGTGTAGGGCACCTGAAGGGACAGTGCATGACAATACACTGGGAACTGGATCTGGCCACAGCTATCACAGAGGACACAAGTAGAAAGCAGCTCAGAGGTTATGACATCTGCATGAAGATGTCTACAAGCATGTGGAGAACTAGGAAAGAAGATTCTGGAGAAATTTGAAATACCTGATGGCATCCCACCTGAATGCGAAGAAATTACTTGGGGTTCTTGTGGCTGGAAGCTGAATCTCAGCTCACATCAGAGGATCTTTGAGATGGTTTGGCCAAAGGCAGGTGTCTACCCCGGGAACCTGAACAACCCCCAGGAGTCTCAGCTGTATTAATTGGCTCTTTTCCCACTGCAAGGGGCCATTAGATGCCAGACACTTACCTCTAAGTGCCTAAATTGAATCTGTGGTTATCTTAATCTCAGGGAATTGCTGTTGGTGCCAGCTGCATGAAGAACTGTGAGACAGACCTGCAGAGGTGGTCACAGCACCAGGCAGGACATGATCTCTGGGGGAAGTGATTTGCATTGTGAGGCTGGGGAACAGCATGTGCTGAACAGCTCACTCCCTTCACAGGCATATCCCAAAGAGTTACAAACACAAACCACAGGGAAGGTCCCCAGCTTATTTCATCCCTTCAAAATCCCATGTGAGAACCACATATTGTCCAACACTGGCCAAAATGTTATTTCTCAGGATTATTTATTCTCAGGATTTTTTTTTTCCAGAATTGTTTCTGGAGGATTTTTTTTTTAAAATAGACCATGCTAAGAATAACCCTAGTGGGAAAGATGTGGTTTGACTGAGTGAAAAGGCAGCCCCCTCTCCTTCAAAGTTTTGCTATCAGTGCCTGAGAGGTTTATTATTAGCATTTAATCACTTAATATGTGTGAAGCCCCCCAAAACAGTGAGCAAGGTTTGGTAATATGGAGGAGAACAACATTGTTATTGTGGGGAATATTCGGTATATTTTGTACTTTTGTAAAATTCAGAGTACTGTCCAAAGCTCCCTGACTTGAGACTGGAAGTTGCTGCAATCCAAACAATTGGCTGTGAGATTGCAAGTGCTGTGGTTTTTTCCCTGTGCCATGTTCCAGGCTCATTCTCAGGGAACGTTGTGTCCAGACATCTCCTGGTCTCTGCTCTATTTCACATGAGCAAAGCCATGCCTCCAAACTTAATCCCTTGACCAAATTTCTTGAACCCTCCTATGTTTTTGGGTTTTTTTTTTGCCTGAGCACCAATGGCTCGGTTTAACCTTTTGCAATAATGCAACACTCCCTGGGATAATGCCTGAAGTCTCTGCCTGGTTAGCAATTATTTAAATACTCTGTTATGAATAGGATCAAAGCCTTCTCTTATTGAAACACTCCATTCCCGATGCCAGAAGTTGTCACCGCATGACAAATGGATTGCCTGCTCTCTTCTCACAAGTGTGCTCTAACCAGACAGGGCTGGGCAGCCTGTGGGATGGGGGAGTTTAATTAATAACAATATTTAATTTCTACAATGGAGCACTTAGGGGAGGATGAATATTGCAGCAGCTGTGATGTGCCCGCCGAAAGCGCGAGGAGTGAGAGGCTCCATCAGCAAAACGCTCGGCCGCGCGCTCCGCGTTTGCCGGCTCCCAGAGTTCCACGGAATATTTCAGCCAGGACAATTTTTATTTTTCTTTTTTTTTTTTTTCTTTCCCTCCCAGTTACTGAGCAGCATAAGTGTCATCGTTCCTCCAACTGATAGTAGCTATGGAAACTGTGACATCACCGCCGACATAGCGATACATAAAAATTCAAGCGGCTGGGGACCGGTTGCTAGGAGAGCTCGGCTCGGGAAAGTCATCGGGCAGGCAGCCAAGGGACAGGAGTCTGCTGAACATGTTGTACTTCACCCTGGTGATTTTACCCTCCTCCCACTATTTTCCCTTTCACATGCACAGCTTTTTTTTCTTTTTTCCCCTTTTTTTTTTTTCCCCCCTCACTAAATTCACCCTTAAATTATCTCAAAGATTTTTACAACAGGCTAATGAGCTGGTGGTGGAGTAGCTGCACGTTATAACAGTGTGCACAAGGTCAGGAAAGAAAGCCACATACTGTACTTAAGATCAAGTAAAAGCCATCACAAACCACCTCTGTAGCACCTGAGTTATCATAAACATGCATTTTGGATCACTTTTGGATGAGGGTTTTTCACTAAGCTTTATGTATACATAAATTAGAGTAAAAGCCTGACCGGTAATCATCAGAATTAAAGGTGATTTGAACCAAGGATGAGAAGTGACCTCTGTAGTGGGTAAAACCTCCTATTAAAACTGGTCTGAATTCAGGAAGTGGAGTGTTTCCAGCAGTCTGAGTCACACCTGGTTTCTGGAGAGCTGGTGCATCTCATCTGGTGGTTTTGGACCACTGGTGGTCAAGAGAAACAACTGAGGCAACTCTTGTAGGGCGAGATGTTAATTTTTATAAGACCAAAATTATTTTATTAGACCAAAACTGTTAGAAAAACCCACAAACTAAGGAAACCCTTCCCCAGGCTCCGAGAGGATTTATTGAGGCAGCTCATTTGCTCATTTCACCATTTTTGGTTGGCCTAATGAGGGATCTTGCACACAGATCTGGTCACTTGCTGGTGTGCATCTTTCTTGGACGTGCCTGCAATAAAGGACAACTGGTGTGTCTATGCTTGGATGCAACAGATTCAGGTTTAAATCTGTCTTTCTATGTACATATAAATAGATATAGACTTTTCTTCCATCTCAGACTGAAATGCCACTTGCTGAAGAAATTCTGAAAGTAGATTTCCACATGACCACCCAAGTACTAACAAATTACAAGATCTTAATAAAGGCAATATTCAGACTGAATAATCCTGGTAATGACCCAACAGTGAAGTGGTGTTGGAGAGCCTTGTCTAGGAATTACTCATCAAAATTATTTGGTAAAAGGGTTTTGGTATTTTTTCCAGAATCTGTGTGTGCAAAATTCTTAGAATGTAATCAGAAACTGAGAAGGAAACAGAAAGAGAAAAAAAATAGCTGTTGATAACTTATTTTCAGACAATCCCTGATCCGGGGAAATGCATGTGCCCTCAGCACTCCCAAGGCACCCACATGAACCCAGACACAACCTGAAGATGCATGGGAACATCAAAAGAAAATCAAATTGTTTTAATTTTTTTTATGAACCAAGTTGTGACCTATTAAACAGACAGTATGTCTCCTTCCAGATATAGCTGAGATCTAACTTATTCATGTTTATTTAATGTACAGGATAATGTGTATTAAGCATTGAGGCCTTCTCAACCCAGATAGTAGAAGTTTGGGTTGAAAAAGTGTCTTCTGGTGTGGAAGGATGCTTGCTGTAAGTGCATCAGGCTGCTTAATAGGTCACAGTTTGGTTCATAAGAAGGAACAGATAAATCTCCCATTTTATCTGAAGGTGTGTGTGCATTTCTATGGGATCAAGCTATCGTTTTCCCTGATGATCTTTAGGGAAGATGAAGTACTTTGGACAAGCTGCTACTTATTTCACCGCCATTTTATCTTAATGAACAAAGATTGTTCTTTAGCCATAAAGATAAAAAACAACAAAAAGATAACCAACAGTCCCTTTTAATAACTATGGCCACAGAAGGATTTGAACTTGCCTTCTCTAAAATAAGGTAGACATTTTACTGTCCATCAGTATACAAGATCTTTGGCTACCTTCCATGGGAATTTAAAGGCGTTAAATTAGCTACAGGAGGTTTTCACTATTGTTCCCAAAATGTAATGGAAGCGGATTTAAATTTACAAGGGGGAAAAGCTAATAATTAAAAATTGAACACAAGGGCTATAAAGTACAAAATGGGCTCCCTTGGACTGGGTTACAAAACTTCATGAAAAGTGCGGCTCCTGCTGTGTTATGCTTTTCTAGAATGACTTTAAAAAAGGTTTCTTAAAGGTGTTTTTTGTTGCAAATTAATTGCTTGTGGCTTCCATGGATCTTACAGCCCATAAAGATGTCCCCATTGTGGTTTCCATTGATTATTTCATCAAGGGTTCCCCCTCTGCTTCTTCTTGTTACCAAAATCACACACAAATTACAGAAGCATTGGTGAGGAAGTCGTGAGAGCTATTAATGCCCCAGATCTGTCATGCCTTAGGACTTGGGGTACAGATCACAGCAGTCTCCAGTTCCCTCTCAGATTTCATGCATTTGCCCCTTTTCCATGCCATATCCCATGGGCCACTGGCAGCCACCCAGCCCAGTAGGTGTCATGGTCCTCAATTGCATGGGCTCTGTCATTTATTGCGCTTGGGCTGTTTATCTACCTACATGAGCCCTGACAGTAAAGAAAATAAATACTCCTGGAGCTGGAGGCAGAAAGGTCCGATGGGAATGCAGGATTTGCCAGGGACCTGGAAGGTGGTGGAACTACCAAGGGAACTCATCCTCACTTTCTTCCTTCACCAGGAATTCCAAGTATGCAGGTGATGTGAAATCTCAGCACTCCCAGCTGCCTATGTAGAAATGGCACAATGTCTCAGAACACCCTTACTGGGAACAAGGGCCAAGAAAAAAACCCTTGGCTTTGGTGTGTTTCTCCTGACATGGGATTTTCCTTTCTGAGTTCTAGCATGTTCACAAAATAGCTTCCTTCCCAGAAACTTCTGCCTAAGCCATATTTTTCATTTAAGCAGTTCCATTCATCTCCTCATTCCCTTTTGCCTCAAGCCATCAGTTTGTTATTATTATTTTTAATATTTAATCATTGCCAAACGACTTCTGCATTTTCTCTGACTCCTGTCACTCTTGTCAAACAAGCAGTTGAATTGTGCTGCCTTCCAGGACTTTTTTTTCCCTCGTTCTACTTTTTCACTGAATTTTTTTCGCTCCCCTAAACTTTGCTCAGACTGGATTTTCTCCTGTCTTTTCCCTCCTAGCCTGTTTTCAACCAGAGCATATGAACTCCTGGTCTCTTGGGACAGTTGACCTGATATGAAGAACATCACATTACTGGTGAGAGGGTTCTGAAGTGCCTATGAGGAAAAGAGAGTTATCCAGGCAGCCACTGCTGTGGCTTCCATAGCACTTCATCCACAGGAAAATGTTTGAAGGGGATGGTCATTTTAAGCCTGTAGGAAAGCAGAAAATGGGACACAAAGCAGGGTGGGGTTGCCAAGGGTAATCCCCAGTGCTTACTTGCATAAGATAAGGGTGTTTATAGAAAGGTTGTGCATTGGAGCTAATCCCTGAGGGTGCAAATGTATTTGCTGATCTAAAGGATGCTTTGAGATATCAACATTAGTCAGGTCACTTGTGGCTGGAATTGAGCTATGTCTCCTACTCATCCCCTAACAAAAGGGGGCTGAGCAAGGAACAGGGAGCTTTTTGCTGAGCAAATGCAAAATCTTTGTTCCACTCCTTTGGCAGAGACTCTACTTCATCTAGTTTAGCACTCCCCTGCAAATGAGCTGCTTAAAAATATGGCTTTCCCTTCTCTTTTTGGAGAAGGACAACAAAAGTTGTAAGATTTTGTGTTTCAGCTTAAATTCCAGGAGGAGAAAAAGCAGGAATGGAAATCTGTTATTTACTGTTAGGCTGCTGCTATATACCAACATATATGACTAAGTGGCACAATCTGGGCTCAAACTTTCATTATCAATAACTGATCCTTTCTGAACACAGAAGAAAGTTTCAGACCTCGTGGTCCCTGGCACAAGGACTCAGTGCTTGCAGAGAGTGAGGACTGAAGTTGTTGCAGTTGTCAAACAGAGCTGCTGGCAGGGCTGGAGGTGTGTTGTGCAACAAACTCTTTGCTCCTTGAAGATCAGCTTCTGCTTGCTCCCCCAGCACATTAATCATTAGCTGGAGGTAGATGGAGGGGAAGAGATGTAAGTGCAGGCTTTAGCAGAACTCTTATGTGTTGAAACTGGCCATCAGTGAAGAGAGGACAGGAGATCACAGAGTCACAGGGTGTGCTCAGCTGGAAGGGACCCACAAGGATCACCGAGGTTTAAAACTGTATTTGAGATGTTTTCAATGTCACTGATGTTCAGAAAAGAGCAATTCAGACTGACTGCTAGTGCAAGCACCCCTGTGTCAGCCAGAAGGGATCACTGTTTAACTATTCAACTGTCCAACAAATGCTTTTTTCCACTGACTGGGTGGGGATTAACGATCTGGTGGCCCAGAGGTTGTAGAGAGTCTTGGTTTCTCACTGATTTCTGGAGTTCTGGTTGCACACCACACTCTGAGCATTAATGCCTCAAGGTCATCTTCACCTGGGCTGTCAGATGAGCAAAGTGGTAGAATTATCAATTCTATACAGAGCAGAACAATTGCAACCTGGAAAGTGAGCAGCCCCAGACATGGTTCTGGTGTCTCCCATGGGCTCTTTGGATTCCCATTTCTCCTCCCTCTCTCCAGTTTCCCCACATGCAGTGGAAAGATTCCAAAGGCACTTCCCCATGCAGCAGGGACACAGAGAAGAAAGTCACCCAACAATCTTTTTGACATCCCACAGTGCCATGTCCTGTCACCAGCAGCAGATGGAAGGAAGCTGCCAGCCTACATCCAAACCATCAGCTCCCAACACATCTGACTTTTCCAAACCCACATTACCTGTGTGAGATTCAGTGGAGGCAGCAGTCCTTGGACAGAAAGCCTGGGATGATTTCCCTTTGCAGAGTGTTTCAGTCAGGAGCCAACCAGACTCTTGCTCAGTATTCAGCATTTTATTTTTAATACAAAAATAAATGGCAAAATTCCCATGATCTTCAAAGGGAAAATACAGCCCTGAGTCCATATGCAATGCATTACTACTAGATGGAAATACATCCACTGGGATCTGATACTGCTGATATTCAGAGTTTTATTCTTTTAGCTGCTGTATATTATTTTATTTTATTTTATTTTATTTTATTTTATTTTATTTTATTTTATTTTATTTTATTTTATTTTATTTTATTTTATTTCATTTTATTTTATTTTATTTTATTTTATATTTCATGTTAATATTTTATTTTATTTTATTTCATATTTTATTTTATTTTATTTTATATTTCACTATATATTTCACATTTCAATATTTCAATAAATATTTTGTATTTATTTTTATTTCACTTTATTTAATATTTTATTTTATTTCATATTTCATTTTGTTTCATTTTATTTTATTTTATTTCACTTTATTTCATATTTTATTTTACTTCATTTTATTTTATTACATTTTATTTTACTTTAGCTCTACAAATAAATTCTTCAATTTACTCAAAGAAAGAAATAACTGGTCCAGCACAGTTTAGTCTGTGATTCTTTCCATAATATGAAAATCCAGAGATTTGGATCAAACCATATTCCTGAAGAGAGATTTGGGAAAAGAGGGATGGTGGTGAACTCAGCTCTACTTTGCAGCGCTGGTCCCAATTTCAAACAAAATCGCCTCCAAACGTTGCAGATGGAATCTCTGCTGAAATAGAGAGGTTGGTTTGCTGGGGAAGAAGCAGAAAAAGCCGTGTGCCATGATGAGGTGGAGCCGTGCTGGCAGGGAGGGAGGCCACAAGGGGTTCACTGAGCAGCCAAGTGCACAACCCACGGCTGGTCCAGCCCTCGTGAAACCACTGTGGCTGCCAGGTGAGTCCCACGTGGGAGGGTGGCAGCCGTGGGTGCCCCTGGAGCCAGAGCTGCATCCATGGCTGGCTGCCTTCCCCCGGGGCCTCCCCACCTGAGCACACCTGAGCACACCTGAGCACACCTGAGCACACCTGAGCACACCTGAGCTCCGTCGCAAACGCGAACACAAACACGGAGCGGAGCCTCAAAGGGGCTGCCAGCCGCTGCTGCCTGATTGATGAGCTGCTGTCAAATGCAATGCGATGGGAGGAGGTTTTCCAGCTTCCCAGGGAGACCAGGTGGCTCTGAAGAAACCTCTCTAGGTCAAGGCTGTTGATGGTAAGAGCCCCTGGCTACTCACAGCTTGGAAAATTGTACTTAGCGCAGCTGAACTTCTGAAGGAACCTGAGACCGGGAGGAAATGGGTGGGTGGTGATTCTTCGTGACCCCGTCTCCTGCAGACAGGAGCTGGGTTGTTAAGGGCAAGTTATTCCCTAATTGAGCATTACAGACATCAGTGCTGTAGCTGACCCTGCAGGCCCAGCTGGGGACCGTGGCCATGTTCAAGCACGTGAACCAAAACCAAAGTAACCGTGTGTGCTTTGAGAGACGGCGGTGAGTACAGCAAGCAGATGTGAGGATGAGGGGCAAAGCAAAAGCTGAGAGAGAGCCTCTTGCTCTCCTCTGGAGCACCTGCTTGTGGTCACAGCTGTAAGGGGAGTTCCTGACCCTGGAACTGCTCCAATCTAGTGATTTCTTTGTGCCTGGCTCAAGGCCAACGAGGGTTCAGCAGCAGGATGTGCAGTGCCAGGAGCAGAGGGGCAGGCAGAAGCCCAGAGTGTCTCTGCACTCGTTTCACCTGACAGCAGTGCAGATACACCAGCAGAGAGGTAAATGCCCCCCAGTTATCCGTGGATTTACCTCCAGGGGTCAATGCTAGAATTACAGTTTCTCAGCATAGAATCACAGAATAGCCTAAGCTGGAAGGGACCCACAGGGATCATTGAATCCAGCTCCTGGCCCTGCACAGGACATCCCAAAAATCCCACCCTGTACCTGGGACCATTGTCCAAATGCTCCCAGAGCTCTGGCAGCCTTGGGGCTGTGACCATTCCCTGGGGAGCCTGTTCAGTGCCCAACCTCCCTCTGAGGGAAGAACCTTTTCCTAAATCCAACCTTTTTAGCATCTCTGCTGAAAAGCTCCAGACCAGCTTTGCAGGCAGGATGGGCAGATGGCATCCAGCTGAAGGACTCAGTGACACCATTTGTCACAGTAAAGAGCCACCAGACCAGAAGCCACCTTCTTGGCTCATTGCAGCCCTGATACTGCAAGTGGCGAGGCCATATGCTGTCTCCCACAACCTGTGAGTCTGTTCACATCTCATCAGGACCTGTGCTGAGATGCTCTGAGATCTCCCTATTTATATGGCATGGCTTATAAGCTTCTGCATTTGTCACTCCATGTGTGAGTCTCATGCCAGGTTTCAAGTCTGGCATAGGTCTCTTTGGCTGCCCAGGAAGGTCAGGATCCTTCTTGGCCAAAACTGTCTCCCTCAGTTTTGATCATATTTTCCATTCTGGTTTTGAAGGCAACCCATCTTTCAGACAACCTTTTATAAAAACCATTTTGTTCTTTTTTTTTTCTTGGTCTCCCTCTCTCTCTCTTTTTTAAAAAATTATTTTAAATTGAACAGATCTAAACCTTCCACACACTGACCCAGACACCAACGTGGATCCAGGTGGTTGCACTGGGATCTGACCAACGCCAGATGAACACTAAGCCCAGGACTCACAGAAATATTCCCTGAGTACAAATCCTAGGACTAAATGCTCTGTGCAGATTCCCCAGAAGTGGGAGTTTTCCTCAGAGGGAAATTTTTCCTCCAAGGGCTCCGACTGCTACAAAGAAGAGCCCTCTTGCTGCAAGTGTATTTTTTAATTCACATCCCTTTACCTGTGCAGAAAATATTCACCCAAAAATAAAATATTCACACAAAAAGAGGTATTCTCCAACAATCTTTTTCAGCCAGATGTTTTCCAGTTCTCACTGCCCAGTTCTGCTTTTTGTAAAGGCTGTGAGGAACTACCAGAATAAGCGATGCTGGCATGGCTCCATCCTCCTGAACTTGTTCCAGAGGGGAATCGCTCGCATCCAGCTGCCGAACTCCACCTCTGGCGATGGAGAGCAGAGCCTGAGCTGTGCCAGCCACAGTGTCCCTCTGCCCCCCGCCCTGGCACTGCCCGGAGAGGAGCTGCTGCTCTGCCCGAGCCAGCCGGGGCTGCTGCCAGCGATGGATCCCGGCAGGTCCCCCTCTGTGTCCCTCTGGCTGAGCCACCCCCGCGGGCTCACCTAGAGCCGGGGGCGGCCGTGGCGGGTCCCCGTGGCATCCCCAGGGCTGGCAGGGCCGGTGTGCTCTCGCTAATAGGATCAGTGAGAGCCCGGGGGGGACACCTGAGGTCACCCGTGTCCCTCCGCCTGAGCAGGGCTCAGCTCATCGCAGGGGGACAAGGAGAACAGCCAGGCTTCCCCCGGGTCCCAGCCGTCCTTTCCTGCAGGGCTGGCCTCTGGAGCTGCTTCACGCCCTCCTTAAGCAGAAATCCCTGCGGAAAGAGGTTTTCGGGGAGCTGTGAGTTAAATGTGCCTCCTCCTTGGCCCCCTGCCCGGCGCTGAGGTCAGGCTGTGAGTCAGGGAGCAGGGGAAGGCAGCCAGGGGATGCTGTCATGCTGCGAGGGGAAAATTGGGCTCCACAGCCTTCCTCACGTGTGGGTGGTGCTTGGAGGTGGCTTTTAGAGGTGGGAATGCCCCCACTGAGTGACACTTCTGGGCCCTGCCGTACTCCTGCGAGTCACTGCAGAGTGGGGGCTCCAGGAAAAGGGCTCAAACACTGAGCTCAGCTTACATCCCACCCCTCAATGTCTGGGAGCACTCTGCTCTCTCTGGAATGCTAAACACAGCTCATGTACCCTTACATCAGCTGTCCAGCATGATCTGGTCCTACCAAGGGGACACACAGAACCTCTGGACCTGCCAAGCCCTTGGCTCACCTCAGCAGCCACACTCAGTGTGACAGCTTTGGAAAGGAGGAGGAAGTGTTCCAAGCCAGTTACACATTTCCAGAGACCAGGCTGTGAAAAACCAGCTCTTGGCTGCTCTGCGTGGGACCAGCTGGAGATTCTGAGGGAAGCTGGGAGCTGAGGTCGTGCAGCAGATGCTGATCTGTGCCCTTGCTGCTGTGGCTGCTACATAATGGGAGGGGATTAAGGAGCTGTGTAGGGCAGCACCCCTCCCAGAGCTAATTGAGTGACTTAATTTTGATGGGGACAAACTTTTTAGTAGGGCCTCTAGCAACAGGGCCAGGGGTAATAGTCTTAAACAAAAGGAGGGCAGATTCAGACTAAATATAAAGTAGAGAATTTTTACAATGAAAGTGGTGAGGCACAGGAACAGGTTGGCTGTGAGAGGTGATGGATGGTCCATCCCTGAAAAAATTCAAGATTTGGATGGGGCTGAGCAACCTGACCTAGCTGGAGGTGACCCTGCTCATTGCAGGGGGCTTGGATTAGATGTCCTTTAAATGTCCCTTCCAACACAAAACATTCTATGGCCCTGTCATCCTATGAAGTGCATTGGGCCCACTTTGTGTGAACCAGAGCAGAGTACACGAAAGCAAAGTGGGGACCAAGGGGTGGGACCCCCCTGTGGCAAAGTGGGAGACACTGCAGGGCTGCTCCCAGCACGGGCAGGGATTTGGTTCCACAGTGACTTTGGGAGTGACCCACGGGGAGCTGTGCAGGCACAACTGAGTCCAAAGGGAGCTGGACAGCAAGTTGCAAATAAAAAACGTGCATCTGGAATATGGAATGGCTCTAGGACTCACCAGCTTTGTCTTATTTAAAAATCCCCAAACTGAGACTCTCTGCAATCCTGACCCCCTTCAGGATGCTCTGTTTAGAGAGAATGCAGCATTCCTCTCTCAAAATCACATAAACCCCAGAAAGCAGGGATGCTGGCAGCTGCTTGGATAATTTGGCTGACTGAGCATGACTTTGATTCATTTATTTTTTGAGAGGGAAATATCTGGCTCAACTGGAGACTAATTCCCTCTCTCTCCTGAGATTGTCTTTAATAGCTAAATCTCAGTTCTCTCCCTCACTCTCATATCTCTGGAAACAATTGAATCAATTCCTTGTTTATGAAATGCCTGTGTTTATGTACAGTTGACAAAATAAACCTGTCTTCTATTTTTCTGCCGGATCTCAACAACATTAGTCTTTGAGGAAAATTTTCACTTTGTGTGTTTTTCTCAGTCTCCAGTTGCAAGCAAGAGACACCTTTAAAGAAATGGGAAATTAAGTCCAGAGTGAGATACACATTAAGGAATTCAGGTTCTGACCTAAATCTATTTTTCATCCAAACCTGAATCCAAATACACTCTATTTTCAGCAGCTGATAGCTAGAGCTGGACTTGAAACACAGCACACAGATTTCCTTATCACAGATACAGGGCCTGATGGTCTACTTTAGTAGCTGTTTTTCAGATGTCTGCTGATCCTCCCTCTATCTGAGGGGGATTTTCTGAAATCTGAGATAGATTTTCTCTGCCCTTGGTCATCTGATGGTGAGGGGCAATCCTGCTCTTTCAGGCTGAGCAGCAGGATGGCACAGAGCAGTCTTTCCTTGCAGGAAGGGTTGACCTGATCTATTCTGAACGTCTATTTTGGGTGAGAAGAATCACCGCAGGACCTCACAAAACTTTAGGGTATCAGATGGTAACTTGTTTTCATGAAGATATTCACATGTGGCCCGAAAATGCCATAATTTGGTGCTGGAAAGGCACCTCACAGCCACATCTGACAGGCACACCTGAGAGTGGGGCAGCAGGAGCTCACCATGGACAAGGAGGGCTTGGGATGCTCCATGTGGAGAACCCAAAAGTTGTGCCTCTGTGCAGCATTCCAGATGTGCTCTCCTGCTCCAGAGAGTTTTAGAGACCAAGAAATGAAAAATGCACTTGTATTGGCCCAATGTAAAAGTAACACTGGCTCAGCTCCCAAGTGGTTTAATCAGTTCGTCTCCATGCTCCAATGCCAGGCTGGCAAAACACCCCAGCTTCTCCCAGGCCCAGGGCAGTCTCCCTTGGCAAACACAGCCCAGCCCTAATGTGCATCAATTTTGGCTCTCCCATTCAACCTTTGACCCTCAACCTTGTCATGCTGCCAGCAGCATTCCCAGGGCTCAGGGCAAGTCATTGCCTGTGCTTCACACGTGTGTCCCTGAGGCTTTGATGTCACCAGAGATCTGCCTGGCACGGCTGTTCTGTCCCAGTCCCTCCCAGGAAGAAGCATGGATTTTGAAAGGAAAAACAACTGCACACACAGAGCCATTCTGGCACAACCACCATGCCTTTAATTCACATTCTCTGTTTGTTTGAAATAACACCATCATGTAGACAAGCTGTAAATTCAGTTCTGCCAAAAAATCAGGTTAATCCCTGCCTTTCTTAGTGCTCATCAGACAGAGTTTGCTCCTGGTTTTCTGGCTCTGAGAAGGAGCCTCCAACAGGTTCTCTGGTACCCTGAGGTACCTGACAGCCAGTCATGTCAGGGTACTTCTTCTGGGAAAGTAACTTAAAAAAAAAAATACTTCTCATGCCAGGATCTAGGCTGTGGAGAGTCACCTTGGGCAGTTTTTACTAACTTGTGGATTTGGAGTGCCTGGTGAGGTTGTGAAACACTTACATAGGTGGTTTTGTGTTAGAAGGAACAGTTTTAGCCAGCAGCAACAAGGAACCTCCCACATGGGAATTGAGACAAACCTTGGTTAGAAAGAGGTCACACTATTCAGGGAGCTGCTAAATGTCTTTAATTGCTTTCCACACTCGGTCCCTGCACCGTGGGTGCATTTTTTACCTCTGCAGCTGGTAACCACCAGCACATCTCACTCCTTGCCTGGAGGGACTGAGCTGCTGCTGTATGGACTGGCTGGAAACTGGTCCCAGCATGAGGGAGCTCGAAAAGCACCAGTACATTTAAATAAAATGACGTGAAAAGGAGCTTTGTCTTCTGTCTGATAGAATGTGCAGCTATTTTTACCTTGGCATATCTAATTTTTATGTGCAATCTAAGGTAAACACACCGCAGAGGGAAGGTAGAGCAGTTTCAGCAGGAAACTTCACAAAGGCAGCTCCAAGGAGGGGATAATCTTTTCCTTGTCTAGTTTGTTTGGAAAGAAAATTAAACTTGCTTGTTCTCATTGTGTGTTTATCCACTGTGTGCACATTGGTTCTCAGTGGTGCAAAGTACAGCTTTTTCTGCCTTACAAATCAGTCTATAAACATGCTCACTTGCTTTTGCTGCTTTCTTGACTTTAAGTGATTAAAAAAACCAACACAACCACAAAATCCACCCTATCTTTGCCAAAGGAACATTTTCAGCTGACTTTTGCTGTGAATAAAAGGAGAAGCTGAGCTCTGTATTGCAGTGAAAAAGACTTTATTTCTATTTCTTGTGAACATTCATGGTACAACCTGTGCAGAAGCAGGAACATTTTCTTCCCCATCTCACTGGGGTTTGTGTCACAATCAGCCCCCTCCCCTTGTTTGAAGGGAGAGATGTTGTTTCTACAAGGCAGGTGGACAAATAAATAATGTTCAGGATTAGCCAGATGTGCAGCCTTGTAAAACCCACTGCTTAAAGGTGTTTCTGGTCTGGAGACCAATAATAAAAGTGAAAAACTGACCATGCCTATGACTAATCCAGTGGTTTAGTGGATACAGAGTAAAGTGATAGTGTAGATACAAGTGCTATCTCTAACAGATGTTAAAACCCCATCTACGGGAACATTTATTGGTGTCTATGTCTATTGGCTGATTAACCATTTATGAAAATATAGTAATAACATCATAATCCTTTACTGCCTATTAAAAGTTCTGTGGTGTGAACTGTTCCTGGAAAAAGGCATCTCACCTTTCTTTAAAGAATAAGCTGATGGGATATTAATTTTTTTTAAAAAAAATTTTTTATTTCCTTGCAAATGTTCTCTGGGGTAGTACAAACCACACTGACTGACAGAAGACGACTTGTGTGAGGTATCTGCAGCTGGTAGGACCTAAGTGACACAGCCATCACTTTTCCTGCCTTCTTGGCCCTTGTTCTCACAAAACATCAGCAAGAGCGAGGCAGTGAGGTTTTGGGGTCTGCCCTCAGCAATCAGTTGTGATTTTTGATGCAAATTATCGCAGTGTGCAGGGTGAGATGAAAGGACTGCTGAGGGGACCCTGCCTGGCACCTTCCATGCATCTGCTTAAAGCTGTTCTCTAGGGAAAAGCTCCCCCGAGCTGAATCCGCTGTGCCAAAACACTTCCCTGTGGGATTTGCAGGGGCTCCAGACCCTAAAAGACTTCTTCTTACAGCCTTCTTACTTCTTACATTTCCACTTCTCCCACTTAGGGACATCACGGAAAAGAGAGGCTTTTTTACCACACAGGCAAACATGTCCTTTTGTACTCCAGGGCTGTGGAGGTGGAATATGCTTTCCCCTGTCAGTTTTTCCTCATCCCTCACCTCTCGATCCTCCTCAGCATTTCCTCCCTCTCCATGGTTACTCCACACAAACAATTTCCCCGCTGGCAGGGCCGCTGCGAAGCTGCCATGAATGCGCAGTGCAGATGCGGCCTGTGACTCACCGCGGTGACTCATGAGGAGGAGATGGTGAGGAGCCATCCCGGGGCCTGTGAGTCAGCAAGCCGGGCTGTCTGCTGAGCTCACACCTCCAGAGAGAGGAAACACATCCCGGTGACTTCTGTGCAAAGCCAGGGAGTCCTGCATGGGTGGCCTTGATGGCTAACTCAGGAGGGAACTGGAAGTCGGGGGAGGAGAAGTCGCAGTTTTGCTGTCGCTGCTGGCACGGGGACAGGGTTTGTGTAATGAGGGGGTTGTCACTGTGATCAGATGTGGGATCCCAGCCTGAGCCCACCCAGGGTGGGAGCTCAGCCCTCAGACACTGGAAAGGAACATTCTGGCACCTGAAGGAGGGCAGGCACTGCAGGCTGTGGGTACAGAGAGAAAGCCACACACCTGGCTTCCCTCTTTTAGGGCTGAGAGCAAGTTTCATATAGAGTCCATAAACCATGAATTTTCTTAAGGTTCTCTCACAACTCAGCCACAGCTCAAATGTGTCCTGAGTCTGTACAGTCTCAGCATCCTCAGGCTGCTCAGAATTCTCCTCTATTTACCTATTTTCCATTGATTCACAGACATGAGATCATCATTCGCAATAATTCAGACAGCCTGCCCCAAAATGATTAGGCTTTCATGGTGACAGATTAAAGCAAATTTTGCTCAACAATGTAATCAGTTACTACAATGGGCAAACAAAGGATAAAGCAAGGCAGATACAGCATGGGAAAGTTACTTGTGTACTGATAGGAGCTGTAGGCAAATGTTAACACAAATGGAAATAAACCCAATGTAAAACAAGGAAACGTATAAGCTTACAATCAAAAGGGAATTATAGTGTTGTTTTGTCTGTTTTTTTTTTTTTTCCCTCTCTTAAAGGATAATAGGGAAATAGTACTAGAAATTTGGCATAACTGTTGTGACTAAATTTCATGCAAGGCTGTGGCATCTGCTGGTAGAGGACATTGTATGAATGCCAGCTTGGGGACAGGAATGCAACTGGGCCATCAGATCTCTCTTTTACTTCTTAAGAAATAATTAAAAATATCCTCATCTAGCTGAAACAGATGGCTACAATCACACCATTTTGTCTTAATCTGAATAAGGAAAAAATTGTTTCCTGGCTGCATGACACTCAAGCTGTTCCTCTTAGCCTTTTCCCCAGGAAAAGCCCCAAACACTTCACACCTTTGACTTTCTCAGGCTCTTCCTACTGGCCAGACTAACTCATGCTACATTTCCCGAAGATGTCCATAAAAGGGTTAGGTTTAAACAGCATGTCTAAAGCCCTTCCAGGTAATCATTTGTAGATTGATTTGGTCATGACAGATTCAGCTCACTCCACTCTGTCTGCTGAGCAAAGCTGGGCCAGAGCTGCGATGCCCAGCATGCTTGGGCTGGCTCACATTCAGAGAGCTCTGCAGCTCAGCTCTACCTTCATCCAGGCTTCTCTGCTGCCAAAGAGGTTGGTTTGCAGAATCATCTTAAGATTCAGGATTATCTGGGGGCACATCCTTAACCCCCAGCATCCTGCAGGGAGGAGGCCATCAGGTACCTCTGGTTGTGATGCCTTGGTACCTCCAGCTCTTGGCCACAGTCTGCAGCAGTGTTGCCTCCTTTTCAGTGAAGAACTATTTCCAAATCTACATTGTCAAGCTCCAAAAGGGGTTGGCTCACAGCCCGTTGTAGAGGGGAGATAAAGCTAGATGATCCCTTACACACCATGAAATGCTCCATGAAACTTTGTAGGGGATAGAATACGAACCTCCCTTAAACAGGCTCGCTGTGACTGCCTGGGGAATGCATTTCTCATTAGAATTGCTTTTGGTTTTGATGAGCAAGGGATTCTTGGAGAGCATTGCTCCTCTTCTCCCTTGCATTTAAACCCTTTCTTCACTTCTCCACCGTGCCGTGTCTTGGCTGTTGTGGTGACACCGTTGTGGTGACACCATTGTGGTGACCCTCTTGCTATCCACCACCCTCAGAGCAGCTGCTCTGGTTCCCAGACCAAGTGTTCCTTGCTGGATTCCCTTTTTGTGGCTGTGCTCCTCTCCACATTGGCAGGAGATGGTGCCTTGCCAAAGGAATGGCTCTCTGGACAGAGATGGAGGGGCAGGAAGGCATCTTGCAACGGGGAGGGCAAAACCCATCAGCTGCTGCCAAAGCTGATGTGGTGCAGCAGCTCATGGGCTCATTTTTGTGCTTTCCAGAGGGCAATTAGCAAACTGAGAGGATGTTACGTGGACTTGGGTAGAAAGGGATGGCCTGATGCATAAAACCAGCAGGGATGAAAGAGGAAAAGCTCTCCTGGTAAAAGTGGAAGTATGCAGGCATCCTTCAGACCACTTGTCAGCCTGGGAGTCATGGACTGCTTCCAAGAGGGCCAAGAGTGGTAGCTAAGAAATATACATTATTAGGCTTTATTTTGCTTTGTAGGAGTCTGCTGCACAGCTGGAAAATGTAATTAGGTCCTTGTGCTGTAAAATGGGCTGCACACATGCTGCTCCAGGCTGAGATTAGAAGGGGAATCTGGGAAAAGGTTAGGTACAGGCTATGCTGCAGTGGAAACATGCTTGTTGTAAGTCTAGGAGGATGAGATTTGTTCCAGAAGCCACTTTCTTTTGACCCCAACCATTTTCTTGGTACATCCAAGGCAACCAGAACAGTTTGTTATAAACCTGGAACAGATCTGTGCCCCTCACTTTGAGTGGAGAGCTCAACCATTTCTACAGGCTGAAGATCAAGGATAAACTGGGAAATCGAATGAGGGAGCAGACTTTGAGGAAGATAATAGAGACAAGGAGGAGGAGAATCTCAAGCAACAGGTCCACCCACACAGGAGGTAAGAAGGGATTAGGAAACCAAGCTGAAAGAGGACAGTATGTAACATTACCAAGGCAGATCCCTCTCCTGGGAGAGGTCCCAGCTTTGCATTTCCTGTGTGTCCTGTGAGGTCAGCTGCTGCTGCTGCTGGAATGTTCCTTTCAGAGCCAGGTGAAGGATTCATAACATTTTGTTTCTCTCCCATCCAGCAAGTAAACAGAGCACACAGAGTACTGTGCTCTGGCAAGGCCTCCAAACTGGAGATAATCACCTGTCACTCCACCAGTCATTCCTTCAAGCTGCCAAGAGCTGTACCTTCATCTATAGGTTCAGATTTTTCTCTCTAGACGTAAGTGGGCACCATCAGTACATTTCCATATAAAAGAGCTCTTGTTCTTACATCACTGCTTTGATTTTGTTTGTTTTTGTTTTTGTCGTAACCTGGAGGAAATCCAACCAAGAACAATAGTAAGGTTTCAAAGCCAAGCACCCTGGTGCTAGAAGCTGCCAGAAGTCAGGCTGCTCACATCAGTTCAGCTTGGTCTTCTATTTTGATTTCTTTTTACAAGACCCTGCATATTTCAGCAGAGGGGCCCAACCTCACTCAGCACGCTGGCTGGACACTGAGTCAGGCCATAAAGCAAACACTTTTCTCTGGTGATTAATGCACACTGTGGGTATCCAGGAGAGGTGAATTATAGTCTTGGCTTTGCTACCACCTTTTGTTTGATGTTGAGTTGGGTGAGATGCTATCATAATGGAACTGTACGAGGTGGCTGAGTTATGGTGGGGGCTCGACAGCGTGAGTTATGGCCTTCTCCATTGTAGCTTTTTTGGTCTGTCTTTTGAAATCTTTGTCTTCTTGCAACTCAGCTTTTTCATAGCATGCATTGTCCTGTAGGACTGGGTAGATCCTTGCATTTTTCAGTGTCCTTGAAAGAAAACAACCCCTGGGTGATCTCTGACTGGGGCTGCTCATTGTGATCATTCTCCACTCGAGGGCGATGTGGCCTGGTCCAGTGCACACAAGAGGCAATTTGGGGGTGAAATTAAGATGAAAATAATTTGGCATCTAATTCTGGGTGTCCAGATGAGGTCTAGGCTCTCCACCACTGTAACTGCTGAAGAGTCATTCAATAGAGCCAGGGGAGCTGGGAGGGAAAATCAGCTTTCCCTAGAATGGACAGGCACCAGCAGAGCACGTGAATTGCTCCCTCTGTCCATGGGGAGGGTCTCAACTCCCTTCCCACCGCCTTTGTGTCTTTGAGGTGGCCTCAGGACCCTGGTGTGGCTCCAACTCTGCCCCAGAAGGGTCTCTTAAAGGTCCTTGCTTGCACCTGCCATCTGTGCACAGGTATGTGACCATCTTGAGACATGTCAGGTGCCCACTGAACAACCAAACCAAGGCCCAGATCTCTGCTCACAATTCTGGGAACTTGGACATTTAACTCATATGCAGGTGAGAGCACACAGCTGCCTACATTTAAGGGCCTTGTTTGCAAGATAAGCCCTGCCCAGGGTTATTTATGTCACCAAAGAAGGGAAGATGTCCAACTGGGTGTGGAAATGCATTTTTGCTGAGGGATCTGCTTGCCCACCTCTCAGGCAGACTGTGACTTGTGGGTCAGGATCTCAGATCAAGAAGAAGCTGATAAAGTTGACTGAAAATACAGATGACTCTCCACTGACAGGTTGCACAGTGAGATTTTGCTACAGAATATGTGGCAACAGGGCTTTTAAAAGATATAAATCTTTGTTTTGCAAAGGCCTGTAATAATCCCTATGGCAAGAAATGTATTTCAGGTTTCTGCAATCAAGACATACATTCTCTTTTTGTAGTCCAGGAAAGCTACACTCCAGGAATATGGGAATATGCAATGACTGCCTGATAAATGTTAGTTGATCTAAATAATTCACCTTAGTTGTGTCTGGCTTATCTGTCAGGCTGATCAGCATTTATCTTTCTTGTTTGCAGGCAAGCAGGAGAGAAATATTATAGATGGAAACATTTCAGTCCACTTAAAACTACATGAAACTAAATCAGTGTTACAGTGGCAATTGAAGCAGACATTTCTAATTAGCAGCAGCTTAAAACACAGCAAAGGTCTGTAATGAAATAAATAGATCACCATTGTCCCCAACATTAGGGAAAGTGGTGTAGGGCACCAGAAGCCTCGTAGCTCATGCATCTTCCCGACGCCTGCCTCCCATGACCATGTCCAGAGTCTTCACCAGTTCAGCTCCCTCCCTAAAGCAGTTTTTCATGCCTTTACTTGAAGTTTTTCAAACAGAAGAAATATATTCTGCCTTACTGGGTATAAGTGTCGTTCTGATGTGGCAAGAGCTGCACATGAAGGTTTGGGTCGCTGGGGACAGGAAGAGATCAGGTCCCAGGTCTGGGAGCAGAGCCCAGAACTGCACACTTTTATCTCCTTGGGGCCAGTTGAAGCTCAGGCTTGTAACAAATGTGGGGTCCCACACCTCCTCTGTGGGTATCTCTCTAATCTGATTCCTTGAGCCTGGCCATCTTCTGATGGCTGATTTAATAACGCTTGGGTTGAGCTGGAGCAGGAAAGGATTTGGTTTCTTTGAAAAAAAAAAAAAAAAAGAGGAAACTAAAGTGCTTTCATTTATGTGTTAGTGGGTTAAGGAAATGATTCTGGGATCATTTGTTTCACATGTGCCTCTATCTCATTTCTCAGACAGACAAGGTACTGCTGTTCTCTTAGCCTTTGATATGGGACAAAAGTAATAAGGAGAGGGAATTTGTACAGTAAAAACAAATTCCAAGGGAGAAATTTTAAACTGGCCTGCAGACCTCACTCCCTCACAGAGAGGCCAAGAGCTGGGCAGGGCTTGGGACAACTGGAAATTGTGCAGGCTCTGACACAGGTGACCCTTCCAAACACACTTTGAGGGACTCCCCAATTTTGTCTGTGGTCTTGCATTTCCTTCCCAGGCACACAGCAATAGTTCTGCTCACCTGCATCCCAGGGAAGCCATCCAGAAAGCCCTGGCACTGTGGTGGCTCACCCTCCAACCATCTGCTGGTAACAGCAGGAGCCTCCTGGCTGCCTTGCTGTGGGAAGCACACGGTGACATTCCTGAAAGAGGGACTTCTGCTGAGCAATTGGCCTGCAGGAACACGATTTTATCAACTGTGTCTTAAAAACTTCCACTCTAGCGCCGAAGATAATGGGAGCACACATTCCTGCTGGCCTGCTTGCTGCTGATTTGACATCATGCCACGTGGGGGAGGTGTTGGAAATAGGCAAATACTACGGAATTAAAAAAAAAAAAAATCACTCCGAGTTGAAAGGGAGGAGAGCCAGGAAAGGAAATACCTCAGGCAGAGAATTACTACTTCTGTATCAAAGCCAGCAACTCCTTACTTTAATATTTAACACCCAAGAGAGCTGAGGGGGAGGATGCTGAGAAAGGGTGAAATTTTTCAAAGGAACCCAATTTCTGGTGATTTTCCTTGGGTACATTTTTTTCAAGTAAGTATTCAGTTTGATGAGAAATGTGACTTTTGGTCATCAGAAGCACATTTACACGTCCAAACTGCAAATTGCTGAACAATTTCAGCTGGAAAGCAAAGTGTGAAGAGTGGCTGGAAGGGGAGGTGACATCAACCCCTCCCACCAAAATCCAGCACTCATTGCTGCTGCTTTTCCCACTTAAAATCAAAAAGTGTTTAACTCTGGGTCAGAGGGAATGTTTAGCTCAGGAGAAGAGAAGGCAATAGGGGTAAGGAATCTTTTTGCTGTGTTTAAGGGAGGGATATTGAGAAGACACCTGTAGCAAAGGATGATGAAATAGATACAAGCTGCATCAGGGGAAATTCATTTTGGGCATAAGAAAAAACATCTTTGTCATGAGAGCACTGAAGCACTAGAAGAGAAGCCCAGGGAGAGTGAGCAGTCTGCATCTTCAGAGAGAATCAAAACTCAACAGAGCAAGGCCTTGAACAACTGGAGATGACCTTGAACCCAGACCTGCTTTGATCAGGGCACTGCGCTGCAGACCTCCAGAGGTCCCTGACAACCCAAATTATTCTCCAGTTCTGTGAAGCTGAGATTGAACGAAATGAGGAAGAAAAGTTCCCTGTTTTCCTGTCATTCCTCTCCCTTCAGCACAGCTGGAGGCTGGCATTCATGTGCTTTGCCATGCTCTTTGCCTTTCATACTTGTACCCCATACACGGTCCTAATATCCATTTCAGCTGCTTTGCTTTATCAATTAGGCTGGTTTGAAGTTATTTCAGTCCCCAGTGATGCTGTCTGCCTCAGTGGCAGTGAAAACAATTGCCCTGCCACAAGAAGCACTCTTACTGCACTTATGGGGATGTCTTTTGATGCTGCAGGGACGGGGAAACAAGTGAGACAAGGGCCAGACAAGGTACAAGGTCCTTGTCTTGTCCAAGGTACAAGGACAAAGGAAGAAGTTATTGGGAGGGTTGAAGTGGTTGTCAAAGGGACATGACACATGCACAGGGATCTACTCCCTCTCTCTGCTGCCTTAACTCACCTTGTAGGAAGGAATGGTATAAACCAGTGTCATGACAGCTCACCTGTACCTGGACAGGAGCTGCAACCACATCTTCTTCTTAGAATGGAGCAATTTTTTTTTTTTTTCCTATTTGCAAGGGGTGTGCAGGAATCCAAGAGTCATAGTTTAGTTTTGGGGCAGGGAGATGTGGGGTCTTTTTCTTGGTGCCAACCCCTTAGGAATTTTGGAGGTTTTGGGTAGAGAACTCTTTTGGAGTTCTGGAATTGGACTCTGCATCAGAGGCAGGAAAGTGAAATGGTCCATTGCAACTGGTGATAAGAAGGCAAATGCATTTATTGTGCTTGTCACATGCTTGGATACTGTGGGGCTCCAGGCTTGATCCTACCCACTGCCTCCAGTGGGAAAGACCACAGACTGACTTTACTCGGCCTGAGGTCACCTCCCATCCCTCTTGCTACCTGGAAAGCCAGGAGAGATCCAGGACACAGAGTTAAACAAAACACTCACTGGCATGTGTGTCTTTTTCTGCACTGGCAGAAGCCTAGTTTGAGTAGATCCAGAAGGCTTTTGTCCCAAATATTTACAATTACACTGCTAAAAGGAGCTGTCGGATGTGACCTGGAGGGGTCGTCTCCACCTATTTGCCCGAGGAAGATCCAAAACAATGCAAAGGAGCTGGAGTGGGCTGCTAGGCTGGGCTCTGCCTGGGGGAGGGATGAAAGAAAAAGAGCAGCAGACACCAGATGTCCTTGATATTATTTAATCCAGCCTGCCACGGGGGCAGGAGAAGAACCTGTAACAAATGGACCAGCTGAAGTTTCTGCTGGGGAACAGCTTCCTACAGCTCTTGGAAAAGTCTGGGTCATGGAGTGGCCAATTCAAACCCTGACTTGCTGTGGGTCACTGCATCTGCTTTGACTTCACTGCAACCAGTGAGGAAAGGGGGAATGCTGGTCCTTTGTCATTTATTGGAGGAGGGTACATTTCCTCTGGAGTCTTTGAGTCCCCTGGTGGATCACAGGGAAAACCTTATTGCTGCCCAGTGCTGCTCTTCTGTGCTTTTCAAAAGAAACAGTGCAAAAATGTTCTTCCTTTTATTTGTAGAGTCTGTCCCAGTAGGACTTCATTGGTGTCTCTCCTCTTAAATTCAGAGACTTTTTCTTGGCTTAAAGGTAGCTCATAATTGACTTACAGCTGCCTCTCCACAGGATATTGCTGTATCATATTCCCTTTTATGTTGCTGCATTGTGGAAACATTCCTGTGAATTTCGGGGAAAAAGAAAGAAAGAAAACGTGAGAGTGGGATAGAAATCTACCTCCATTTGGTCCTGAGTCTTTTGCTGCTTAGCCCAAGAATCTGAAAGGATCAGGCTTTGTCCTGACAGGGATTATCATTAATAAGAGCTATTTAGTGATGTAGGGGACCTTTGCTTGGGTCTAGATAAATCTTGTTCATGAAATTTTCTTGAAAAGTCACTCTTGCTTTTGCAAATGGTGTTTGTGTCTCCTTGGCTGTTTCTAGAGGACAGTGAGAGATAGATCCTTGCATTCAGCTCTGGCTGCATTCCCATCCCAGCTCAGTGTCTTACAAGAGCCAGTCTTGAGTGCCCATGCAGAAAGTTGTGTCTGCACCTTCTCATGGCTTGCATCTCCCTGTGGATTTACTCACCACTGAACAGTGAAGGAGAAGACAACTCCAAGGCTCCAAACTCATCCTGTAACAGCTCAAAGCAAGCTAACAAACCCTGAGCAGTGGGAAGCCACTGCTAAGTGTATTAGCTACAGTGCCAGGGGCTTGCCAGCTTCGTTTGTCAGGCCAAAGCTGATCTCTGGGCATGGTCAGGGAGGCTGCTCCCCCTGGGGAATCGGGTTATCCAAGCAGGTGTAGGAGCAGGTTTTATGATGTAGTGCAAGAGCAGATGGAGGCCCCGGCACCGATCGGGTTTCTTGGCTTGGCCCTCGATCACACATCAGGGATCGCCAGCGCTGCTCGGTCTGGTTCAAATCAGATGAGAACCTCTGCCTTCTCCTGCTGCCTTCCACAGATGACACATCAAAACTGGCCCCCAGTGTGACTCTGGTGAGCTGAATGCTGTTCACCTCCATGGAGAGTTTTGCCTGGTGTGTTGTGAAGTGTCAGAGCTTGAATTCCCACTGGCACAGCGACGCACAGCCAAGCTGGTGGAGGACATGTCTTCATCACACTTCACCTGATCCCACTTCCCCTCCATGGCTTCAGCTTCTGCCTGACTATAAAAGGCTTTTTCCTTACATTCATCTGTGGGCAGGTGGAGATTTTGTGGGATGTAGGTGCACATGGACCTCGTGGAGATTTTCTGGGATGTAGGTACACATGGACCTTGTGTCTGTGGCTGTACCATGCTGCTTGAGCTTCTCCAGACTGGCAGCAATGCTTATTTGGGGCTGTTCCCTTGAACAGGCTCTCCTGTACCTTTTTTTTCTAATACACTGATGGCATGGAAGTCTGGCCTGAAAAATGCTCATGCTAGAAATCTAGACAGAAATGAAAGTGCTGAAGCATCCTCGTACATGAAAGCCTTTTCCTCATGTGATCACAAGCAGGAAGGCAGGTGACCTGGGGAAGCAGCCTCCACACAGTGACCAGCTGAGCATGGCATGTACTCCACAAGCCCCTGTGAAATGTTGCCAAGCACCATCTGCTGGTGATTCAGAACTGTCCAAGCCCTCCAAGCCATTTCTGAGTGGGCACAAAGAGTCCTGCAGCATTTTATGAAAAAGCACAGTTGTCCCAGAGCTGCATCACAAGATGACAGTGAGTACTGCCAGGTTGTGACATGAGAAACCCTGTGTGTGAAATGGCCAGTGTTATGATGCACTGATTCAGTCTTTGCACNNNNAGGACGAGGGGGAGGGGGCGGGGGGGGGGGGGGGGGGGGGGGGGGGGGGGGGGGGGGGGGGTGCAATTTCTAAGTAAATTAGAATTCCTTGAGGTTTCTGGTCAAAGTGTCATGACAGGGTGGGGAAGCAAAGGCTATCAGCATTACACAGCAGTATAATTTAAAGCCATAACTCCAGGGACTGTAGCTGAATGGCCAGGCAGGGGCTGCTGAAGAGCTGTGATATGAGAGGAGCTGACCCAGAGAGCAGCTCAGCAGGGAGGCACGTGGCTCTGGGCCTGGCAGGGTGGGTGAGTGCTTGGGAAGCTGTAGTTTTATCTCCTCTGAGATGCCTTGGCCGTGTGTACAGGACGTGGCGTGCTGCCAGGGCTGGAGACGGCGCTGCCCTGGAGGGAGCAGGGCTGTGGGGGCTGAGCCAAAGCTTTGGCTGGTCTGGTGCAGCTCCTGGCCAGGCTGGTTGCTCAGGAGCTGCAGAAAATGGAAATACTGGTGGTCTAGGGGGAGATCTTTAGGGCTGAGAGCAGCCAGGGTATGTGGGTGCATCAGCTGCATAAATGATGCAGGTCCCGAGTATGGGCTCCCACAGCAGCACAAGAGTGTCCCTGCTGTTAGATGGCCCTTGGCATGGTCCTACTGGCATTTCCCAGGTGGTTCCCAGGCACAGTCTGGGGTTATCCCAGGCTCTGGCCATCCCCAGCAGGCATCAGTGATGTGGCTGTCCTTTAAACAGGACAAGAACAGCTTAAAAAAATAGATGAGCTGATAAAGAGTCTCGTGCCCACTGTGTTGTCTGGTGCAACCAGGATAGTGCCAGGGTGCAAAAGAGGGTCTGGCAGCCACAGGACTCCTGGATTGTGCACTCGAGTCAGTCCACATCATGGCCTTCTAGAGACTCCTTTGCTTGCTTATAGTCACCTCTGAACTCTCCCTGACTTCTGTCAGGTAAACACACGCACTCCCCAGCCCTGCAGATGCTCAGGAAAATTCAAATTAGGTGGGATCTACACCAGGAAATAGGAGCTGAACTCTGCATCACTGATCTCCTGCAAAGTGGGACTTCATTCAAGCACTTCTGGTTTATCCTGATTTAAACATCCTGACCCTGGTGCAGCCCCGTGGCTCTGGAGAAGCTCCACCGTTTGAACAGCACTTTGCAAACATCCAAGTTGCAAAATTTCCTGGTGCCGCTGGGGTTGCTTGAGAAAAAGCAGTGAAAAACTGTTGCTGGCTACTGTATTACAGCCCAGCAGAGCTGCAGGCAGGCTGGCCTCATGGTGTTGTCACAGAGCTAAAATTGATGGATAATGGGGCTAACAAAAGAAAAGAAGGCTCTTCCTTGCGCTGCCTGGGGAACAGGAAACTCCGCACAGCGAGCGCGTGGAGGTGAACAAAGGGTTAAAGCCTGGCAGAGCAGCTGCTGCTGACCTTCTGGTCCCAGCACCGCTAAACAAAGCTCCTGTTACAGCTGAACTTTAGTACCAACTTCTGCAGCTCCAGGGATCCTCGCAAAAGTACACTCTGAGCCGCAGCCAGCGCGGGCTGGGCACTGGGGCAGGCAGAGCTGCAGGATTTGCAGGGTGCTGATGCCCACAGAGCCCACCCTGTCCCCCCTCCAGGCTCCCTCAAAAGCCACCCTCTGTTGTCATCTGCACTGGAGGACTCCTGGAATTGAAGGCTGCTACCAGACCAAGGTTTTTGGTAGCCACTGGTCAATATATCCACCGTTTTTCTGAATTTCCAAGCAGCCTTTTTGGCCTAGCCACCATCCTGCAGCGATGAGTTCTGGGGGTGGACTATGTGCACCAGGAAAATGTGCTTACTTTTGTGCCTAAAATGTGCTTAATTGCAAATTTTCAGTGTGCTCCTGGGTCCTCTGGCATGGGAATAATGAACAACTGTTTAATATTAATATTTCCCTTCGTATTCATGGTTTTACAACCTCTAATATCATATCCTCAGAGAATTATTTCCTTTCAGAGGAAGAATTCAAAGCCATTCAGTCTATTCCCACATGGGAGCCTTCCATAACCTAAACTTAATGCTGCAGATCCTTGCTGTCCTCCTCCATTACTTCCACAGAAAGCAAATTTTGAGGCACTTCTCAGCAGAGGTTTCACAGGTATGGTCCAGCTCTTAGTGGGACATAAAGATGTGAGAAACGTTTTCAACTCATGGCATTTCACATCCTCTGCTGGGGATGATGATGGAATTACACACCACTGGAAAAATGTGCTTATTTCTGTGTGAGACTTGATAAGAAGGATGAGGCAGACTGGACAAAACACATCTGGAGTCTCCTTGTGCCCACAAACTGTGGGGAAGAAAAGAATTTGTCCTGCAAAATAATAAATAAGACTCAGCAGACCCAGACGGGTGTGCAGACTGGTTGTGACACAGAATAAAGATACAGGGCAGAAAACAACAAGTTTGGGTTGAACTAAATGGTAATAAACATCTCGATGCTTTCTGTACAAAGCTGAGCTCAGTTGTGGTGCCCTGTTTTGACTGTTTGAGCTCAAAATTTGCCCCTTTTGCTCAAAATTTGCTTTTGGTGCACGTAGCTCCCAGTGGGGTCAGCCCCAGAGCTCTCCACTGTTGACGTTTTGCTTTTCAGGGTAAGAAGCCTTCTGTCCTTGTCCTTGCTGTCCCCAGACTGTTGGTCTTACACTGACAGGGAGGTGAGGGAAGTGGTGGGAAGGTGAGCATTGCTCCTCAGGTCTGCAAGCTCCAGGGGTGTATCTTGGGATACAAGTGGGTTGGCAGCAGAGATTTGCCTGATAGCACTCATTGACAGGGGCGTGTTTGAGGCCAACATTAAAATCAGCTCATTGTTGTTTCTTTGGCCTTGGTAAAGCAGGGAGCTTGCAAGGAAAGGAATCTTATTGCTTAAGAAGCTGAGAAACTCTTTGGACTTTCTTGTTTCCTCCCAGCCCAGTGGTAAGAAATATCTCAAAGTGGTAGAGCTCTCAAGGCCATGGCATGTGTGTGTTTTGAGTGTGCAAATTATCTTATTGGATCATTCTGGGCATGGAATTCCTGTTGTGGTGTGGCTGGTACCTTCAAAAAGCAATGAGTAATAGGGGACGTGTACACTGCTTCTCCTACAAGGTTTTACAAACTGGTTGTGGACTTATTCCATCTAAGCAGGACAATCCCTGAATCCTCTCAGCAGAGTCAGTTAACTGTCACTTTACCATATATTTTTTAAAACCCATGTGGTTTTGGCTGGGACCAAACCATGGGTGGTGGAAATTGGTTTCATCAGAGAGCCTCTGCAATATTTATTACTTGGGGAGGCTCTTCACCTTGTTCAAATGAAGTCCAGAGCAGGCTCCATACTGATGTGTGTCTCAGGATGGCCTTGGGATGGAGCAGGACCATAGCTTGGAAATCTTTGCTTACACCCCAGGAGAGAGATGCAGCCCCCACTTTGCAGGAAGAATTTGGGGTTGAGGCCATGAAGCCATGGAAGGAGATGAGTCTCTCAGAGGACGTCAGTTTGGGAACCTGGAGTGTATGGGGCAGCTCCTTCCCCTGCCAGGACACCCACCTTTGCCATCAGGATGCAAGGCAGTGCAGGGTAACCTTGCCAGTGCTCTTGGCTGAGTCACACCACCCCCGGGGCTTTGCCCTGGTTCCTGGGATTTCACCAATCCTCACCTTCCCCTTTGAAAACTTGTGAACCTGACAGTTGCTGGGGAAGTCTTGAAAGCGTAGTGCAGGCATAATGGGAAAGCTTAAAGCCTCAAAATTTTCACTAAGAGCTGTCAGTTCTTGGATTCAGAAACCTGCTGCGGGTGGGCGCGGGAGGAGGCAGGCGGTGGCACCGATGCTTTTAGCAGGAACGCTGCCAGCATTAATATTAACAGAGCCACCATGGTCCAGGACTTCATTTGCATTTGCTCTGTGACAGAACTCATCCCAGAGCAGTCTCTCACAGTGCTGCAGACGTGATGCATGAGACAACTCTGTCCCAAGAAGCTCCTGATCCCAGCACAAGGGCTCTGACTTGCAGGACCTTCTCCACAGTCACCTCACCCTGACCCTGTCCCTCACATTGCAGCTCTGCCATTGCCCATCTGGGTTACTGAGGCTAATCAATGTGGTAGTCTTATTGAAGTGGCTGGGGTGCAATTAGCTCAGCACCTCACTGAGTTTGGAGGCCCTGTGGTGCTGGTACCCACTCCCATCCCTTCATGAATCATTGGATTTGGAGAAAGGACTGTGTAAGCAGAGGTAGAGCAGACATTTAGAGAGGTGCCTGGAGCACCCTGAGCCTCTCCTCCATGGGTGCCTACCAGGAGAAATTGCTGCATCTGTGTGAGAGATTTCTTGCCTCCCCCTGCTAGATCCATGTGGAACTGGTGACAGACTGGTGTGCTGGGTTCACCTGTACCTGGGGTACAAAGAGGGTCATTCTGACACGTTTGCAAGTCCTGTACATCCTCACAGGTCAGGAGGATTTGCAGGCTCAGTTGCACCACTGCCGGTATTCATCAGGAGCTGAAATCATGGTATCAGCAGCAGTGGTGGCCAAGTTTCCAGTCTGGTTGATGCTGCCAGGACTGAGTCCTCACCCTGGACCTCTGGGAATGTGCCTGGAAACTGGCTCACCTCTGTTTCAAACCATCCATGGGCCACCCATGTGCTCTGGCAGGAGACTCTGTGCAGTGGTGTGAACTGAAGCCTGGTGACCCCCAGCCTTGGGCTTTTCCCCTGTAAAGTTGGAGAGGAGCCTTGCCAGCTTCCCAGGGCCTTTGCTGTAAATTGAAAAATTATTTTGAAGGCTACCAGGGGTCCATGTCCAGAGTGTCCCCATGGTGCTCTGTCCTAAGCACCAGGTTTGGTTTGGGGTTTTTTTTTTCAATCCCCTAAATCAATAGTCTGGTGCAGTGCAGCCTGGACTAAAAGGGAAGAAAACATTCCCAAAACGCAAACCTCCAACCTCCACAGTTGCTTTGGACACCATGAATTACCAGTAGACACATGACTAGCAGGAGAGAGGATGGGGAGAGCAGAGGTCCATTAGCAACTCCCTACCCCCAGCATATGGCTAATTAAAATTTCTAATTAAGGCACTGTGGGGGTGAGGAAAGGAAGCTCTTGGCCGAAAGTCCCCCTCCTTTTTCTGTATTTCCTTCGATAGCTTTATAAATTTCCCCCCTAAATTAACTAATTAATATCACCTAATCAGTTAATAGAATTAGCTAATTAGATTGCTTAATGGAATTTCTGAAGAGCAGATTTAGAAGCTCTTAAAGAGACTTTAATCACTTTTTATCTGGGAAGCAGGGCACCAGCGTCTGCATTCATTCAGCAACTTAGAGCGATGGCTGTTATCAGCAAAACATTTCTGAAAAATCACTAATTTGGCTTCATCCTGCTCCAGAGTCACAGCTGCAGTCACCCAGGATTGAAAGGTCAGGCTGAGCTTGGCTGTTTCACCCCTCCAAGATGCTGTTGCCTGCACTTGATTGCATTAAAAATCCCACTCTGAAGAGCTCAGCGCAGTATTTAACAGAACTAGCAGTGAGGCACAGCACTGTGAAGGTAACCCAGCTCCCTGCAGGATCTGGAGGGGTTTGTTAGCCCCTGGCTTGTTTGCTGGTGGTGCTTAAAGTGGTGAGTGATAGCCAATCACCCCCTCAGCCATTGCAGCAGCAGCATGGGCTGTGTTCACAGAGGTCAAAGTTTTCTCCATTGTGGTGTGCAAACTCATACACACAAACTCCCACACAAACACACACACAGAGCTGATGATCCCAACACTGAGACCACAGCGAGGGAGAAAAGTGTGTGCTGAGCAAAACACAGCGCTGGGTGAGCTTGTGCTTCACCCCTCTGCTGTGGGCATGGGTGGTTTGCAGCACTGCAACAGGAAAGGGTCTTCAAGGGGCCCAGGGCAGCTCCAGCAAGTTATGTAAGGCTGGCCAGTTAAGGGGGATGAGAGTGTGGCTGGGTTTGCAATGGTACCCAAATATAGGTGGTCTGGTCATGCTGGGACATCCAGGTTGCCAGAGGGGTTGTGGAGGCACCATCCCTGGAAGTGTTTAAGGCCACATTGGATGGGGCTTAGAGCAGCCTGGTCTAGTGGAAGGTGCTCCTGCCCACGGCAGAGGATTGGAATTAGATGAGCTTTAAGGTCCTTTCCAACCCAAACCATTCTGTGATTCTGTGATGGTGTGATCCAGAGCTGTTCTGGCTCTGGGCACTGGCCCTTTCAGCAGTGAAGATTGCAGGGTTTGTCCCTGCTCTTTTGGGGACACCATACATAAAAAGGAGACCCTTTTGATCCAAGATCACAGCATGATGAACAGTGGGAAAATCAGCTAGCCTGGAAGATCCCATTATGTTCATGCTTCCACACCAGGGGATAGATCCTGAATGACCCACATCACTCCTTGCTGGGTTGATGTCTCCCAGCACACCTGGCTGGCTGCAGTGCTGGGAGGGGAGGTAGGGATCTGGTCTCCACACCTTTGAGGCAGCCTCCACTCTGTGTGCAGCTCCCAGCCCTGATGTTCACAGGTTTGTTATCAGTGAGGCTGTCAACAGCCACAGCTGAACTGTGGGATGTGCAGTTCCAGAGTCTGTCTCAGGCAGAATTCAACCTGGCCATCTGGGAGACATTCAGCTGTGTCCCCCTGGGCAAACTGTGTCCAGCCTGAAGCAAAAATCAGACTGACACAGCTCTAACAGCAAACTCTGAAGGCAGTTTAATCCATGCCTGGGTTCTGACACCACAACTGAGCTGGATGCAGGAGTCAACAGCTGTGCTGTTCCTAGCAGTTGTTGCTCCAGTGATTGTGTGATCTGTTCTCACCCTGAGCGTGGTGTGAAGCAGGGGAGGATCCAGTGTCAGCTCTCACCATGAAGGTATCACTCTGCCTCTGTCAACTGTGCCCTCATAATTTAATTAAACAATTATGCTTTGTGTTAGTTGGACTCTTCATAAAATGTCACTCTCTAGGAGCCCCTAAGAGGTCACTATTTTTTATTCTCCCTCTCCAGTCTGCTTTTGTTAGCCCTCCTCTGAAATACTGAATCCAGCTCTGGGGTTCCCAATATAGGGATGACATGGACCCAGTCAAGAAGGCCCAGAGGAAGCCACAAAGATGCTTATAGGGCTGGGGCACCTCTGGTCTGGAGCCAGACTGAGAGAGCTGGGCTTGTTCAGCCTGGAGAAGAAATGACCCCATGGAAACTTTAGAGCCCCTTCAAATTCTAAAGAGTCTCCAAGAGAGCCAGACAGGGACTTTGGACAAGGGCCTGGAGTGGTAGGACAAGGGAAAATAGCTTCAAACTGGAAAAGGGCAGGTTTGGACAATATATTGGGAAGAAATCCTTTGCTCAGAGGGTGATGAGACACTGGAACAGGCTGCTCAGGGAAGTTGTGGGTGCCTGATCTCTGGTAGGGTTCCAGGTGAGGCTGCATGGGGCTTTGAACAACCTGGTCTGGTGGAAGGTGTCCCTGCCCATGGCAGGGGGCTGGAACAGAATGACCTTTAAGGTCTCTTCCAACCCAAACCATTCGATGACTTTTCAGTGGTAGCAAGGTGGGCTCCTTCTCCTGACTGTCAGAGTCAGGGGGTGGTCCAGGCAGGTCAGCAGTAAGGATGGAGCCTTTGCAGAGCCTGGTTCAGGCTCCTGCTGGGAATCACTATCAGGAAGAGCATGTCTGCATGTGCTGGCTGTGCAGGACCAGTGCTTAGAGCCTCCCAGCTGAGCTGTCTAACACAGGCACCTGAGCCTTTCTCCTCAGTCCCTCCAGCACCAAAAAAAAAAAAAAAAAAAAAAAAAAAAAAAAAAAATTTATAATAAATTCC
>VWZP01001896.1:1055123-1208552 GCA_013396995.1 Dicaeum eximium
ATTTTAATGAAATTCCCATCAAAACCAAGCCCTCTGAAAGAGCTCACTGTGCTGGGACTAAAGCCAGACACACAACACCATGTTCTCTTAATAAAGAAATCTCAGCAATTTCCCAGGGAATTTGCCCCTGTGTTTCCCCCCCGACTTGTGGATTTCCTGTGGACAAGTTGAGACCCCGAGATTTCCTCAGCAACTGTGAAGGTTTTTTTCTGCTATTAAACTTTGCAAGCCATCCCAGTCCAGGGATTACCTTATCCAGGGATAACCCAGCTCAGGCAGCTCTTTTGCTGGAGAGGGAATATGCTGTGCCATGCAGTTGTTCTCTTCTTGGGCTGAACTGGGACTAGAATGAGCTATTTACAGATGATGAGGCACCTCGTGAGCCTGGCTTCAAATCTTTAACATTTTATATCAAGTGAACAAACAATTAGAAGGGTCTTGAAGAAATGTTAATGGCTCTCTGGAATAGACAACTGGATTTGATATTAACATTGCTCTCTGTGGAGATAATGAAGCATTTTGAACATGGTGACTTGCCTCTTCCTTGGGAGACATGAAGTGAAGCCAGTGAAAGGAACCTCTGTGATCCTTCAGAGAGCAGCACAGAGATGGTGGTGCAACCCAAAATGTCAAGGTTCCTCATCCTTGAGAATCAGTTTGTGTTAAAAACACAAAGGGAAACGTTATCCAATATTCTGTAGTCCTGAGGATTAGAAGAACAACTCAAGAGGAGGGTAACAAACCTTTATTAGCACTAATATTGGCCTGAAGAGTTGCAGCCAATTTCTGGTGACAGCAAAGACTTCCCTGGCACATCTCTGGGGTGATGGTTGAACATTTCCCCCTCTGGTGCTGTGTTTCCTGGCAGGCAGGTGGGCTCAGGTTTGTCCCTGGCACTTGCAGCAGGAGGGGCTGAGCGTGCAGGTGCCTCTGCTGCAGCTGCCTTGGTAACAGGGACATGATGAGGTCCATATGGCACCAAAGCAGCATCACTGCTCAGTAACAACTCTTAACCCTTTGGGGGGCATCTCCTTCCAGGCTGAGGAGCAGGGCAGGCTTAAATCTCTGATCTGGGGCCCAGCAGTGCATCATCTCAGCTTTCATCGTGGTCCCCTGCAGATGCTCAGGGAAGAGAGGAGAAAGAAAGGAATTCTGAAGTGGCTCTTTCACCTCCCTGACGTGTGACCAGAGGTGGATTTGTACCTTCCTTATCCACAGAGTTGTGTCTGCAGCTTTGTGTTTCAGGCCTCTTGACAGACTTTGAGGAATGTGCCTGGTTTGTGAAATCTCTCCAGCCTTATGCAGCAGCTCGTGCCCCCTGGCATATGAGTTCATGAAAACAATAAGAATATCATTCCTTCTCTCTCTCCGTGGAGATTTCTTAGCCTGCTAGGTAGATTTTTGTTCTAATCTCTTGGTAATGGCAAAATTTGTTTCACTAAGAGTACCAAAATCCTGCTGGGAAATTAAATTCAAACAGTAAAATAGGCCAAAAATGCTTAAGGGTTGCTGGGTTAGTCCATCTAGATTTTTTTTTTTTTTGAAACAAAATAGGGGAAAAAAGCTGAAAAGTAGGGAAAAAATATTACAATATCTCCATTGGACACTTGAAGGCTTTAGCAGTATGTTGTATGGACTCTTTCTGAGGCAGTGTCTTTAGCTCCAGTAGCTAATGGATTATTTGTGAGAACTTGCCTAATTCCTTTTTGAGGAATTCCTTTTTCCCTTGTGCCTCTCCAGCATCCACAGCATCCTGCAGCAAGGAGCCCCACAGCCCAACTGTGCGTGGGTTAATGAACCACATCCTCCTGTTTGTTTAAGACATCTGCCTGTTAGTTTTGCTTGTTGGTCTCTAATTCCTGTACTGGTGGAGACCACGGACACCTGGTCCTTGTTTATCTTCTTTGAGTCACTGATGAGCTTTCAGACATCACATCCCTGCATTTTCCCCAGTGACTGTCAGAGACAGACAAGTCCTACATTATTGGATCATTGCACAGTGTGTTGTACAAGGAACGTTCCATAACTCTGCCTAATTTGTCCATTCCAGATGTTTCATATTCAGAAAAATATTTGTGACAGCAGATTTCATGTGAACTTCTGAAAAACACGGTAGGATGTGATCATTCTGGAGAGGTGGAGAATGTTGTGAGTGCAGTGGTAACAGTGAATGCAGTAGGAGGATGGATAGAGGTTTTAATTAAAATGCTTATGTCTAAATAATGTCTCATATTTGCACAGGCTTGCTAAGAGAAAAAAAAAAAGGAATTTTTTCCTTATTGAAAACTCCCTTGAAGCAGAATACCCCAAGCAGGGGTTGCTGAAGTCTTGCTCAGGGATTATATTCCAACCCGGCATAAAATTATTAACACTGGAAAGTTGAAATATCTCTCTCCTGGACATTCCTCCAGTGTGTCCATTTTCACAGGCTCTGACTCCTGCTCTCCTTGAACATGGGAACATTTTCTGGTTTCCCAAACTGCAAGCTTGTATTAACTTTCCCCCAGTCAGGTCAGCAGCAAAGCTGTGTAAACAAATGACCTGTAGCCATAATCTTCTTCAATTCCCCCTATTGATTTCACTTTGCTGTTTGCCTGCCAGATATTCGCAAAGCTTCCTTCGGAACTGGAGGAAACTTTGGAATGCCTTTCAGGGTGAGTCAGGGCAGGCTGGGAACAGCCTGCTGGTGTGTTGTGATCCTTGGCTGGGCTGGGAGAAGTGTGCTGGTTTGGGCTGGGAGAGAGATTTAATTTTTTTTTTTTTTTTTGGTAGTCACATGTTTTGGCTTTGTGATGAAAACGGTGTTGATAATGCACCAATGTTTTTGTGGTTGCTGAGCAGGGCTCTCAACGCCTCCAGGGCTTTCCTGCTCCTTGACTGCCTCACTGGGGGTGCACAGGGTGTTGGGAGGGGATGTGGGCAGCACAGCTGAGAGCAGCTGACCCCAGTGGCATTCCAGAGCATGCAGTGCCAGGTTCAGCATGGAAACCTGGGCAAGGAAGAGGAAAGGAGGACACTCAGAGTTATGGCATTTGTCTTACCAAATCCCATGATGAAGCCCTGCTTTCCTGGACTTCTCTGAACACCTGCTTGCCAGTGGGAAGTAGTGAATTTATTCCTTATTTTGCTTTTGCTTTACACATTAAACTGTCTGTGTCTCAACCCACGAGTTTTGTCACTTTTATTCTTCTGACTCTCTTCTCCATCCCACTGGGAGGGAAGGAGGGAGGGAGGGAATGACTGTATGGAGCTGAGCTGCTGGCCAGGGTTAAACCACAGCATAGATATGGCTGATAAAAATCCTTCAGTGAATATCACCCTTGACAGCTGATGATACTTTCATTTTGAAGTGCACATTTTGCAGTATCAAGGGGTCAACAGTTTGGTGGACCAGTCCTCTGCTGCATTTTGAAAGCCATTAATGCCATGGCTCCAAAGAGCAGAGCTGTTTTGTGGTGGTTTCCCCAGAGATTGGTCTTGCTCCACCTGTTTAAAGCTTTGTAGAGGTCATTTTGCAGTGACATAGAACATACAGGGGTAAGGAACACTTTATGGCATTACAGATGACACAGAAATTTGCAGGCTAGAGAATGAGGAAGATATGGGTTACTCAGAGATATGGATTGTGTACTTAACTGGTCATGGTTCAGTAGGATGCTTTTAGTCCAGCTAAATTGAAGGGAATCCCTCTGGGAAGGAAGAGTGCAAGGCTGTGCTTAGAGAAGACCCAGCTCTGTGTTTGAAAGCAGTGTCTTGAGGAACGACTTCAGGGTCATCGTGATAACCTCTCAAGATGAGCTCTCTCTGTGGTAATTCCATGGGGGAAAGGGAAAAAAAAGGATAATCTTCAGAGCAGCTAAAAAGGTAGGTAATAACAGCTGGGACAGGGAAAATACAGTCTTGGGAGAGAGCTGTGCTGAGTCCAGATATGCTGGGAAATCAAATGGGAAGAAGAGTTCAGAGAAACACCCAGAGATGGATGATCTTATTTGTAAATCAAATAAATCCACCCCCAAACTAGACCTCAGCTCCCTAAAGCTGGAGACAAGAGGCCACAGGCTGTCTGCAGAGAGATGGTGGACTGACCACTCTCCAGACGAGCTTTGGAGCTTATACTGGAGCTCATCTTTCAGGAAGCTGTTTTTAAGGATGGAGCTGGAGCAGTGCTGGCCTCATGGACCAGTGAGGCTCTGGCTGTGACCTCCCATTTTCCTTACTTCTTTTCATGTGTGGCAGCAGTTTCTGGACCACAGTAAGGCAAATCTGATGAGCTTCAGGCCATCCTGAAGTGGCCCAAGAAAGACTCCTGTACAGGGATTTTTGTTTTAAGGACAAACCACAGAATCACAGGATAATAAAGGCTCGAAAAGACCTCTAAGATCACTGGCTCTAGTTGTTACCTCAGTGCTGCCATGTTCTCCACTAAACCCTGTCCCCAAGTGTCACACCTACGTGCCTTTTGGACACTTTCAGGGACAGTGATTCCACCACTTCCCTGGGCAGCCTGTTCCAATGCCTGACCACTCTTTCAGTGCAGAAATCATTCTTGATATCCAATCTAAACCTCCCCTGGTGCAACTCAATGCCATTTCCTCTGGTCCTGTCACTTGTTAGCCCAAATCCCCACTTGGCTGCACCCTCCTGTCAGGGTGTTTTAGAGAGTGAGAAGATCCCCCTGGAGCACCCTTTTTTTCCAGGCTGAGCCCCTCCCAGCTCCCTCAACTGCTCCTGGTGATCCAGACCCTTCCCCAGCTCTGTTGCCCCTCTCTGGACTTGCTCCAGCCCCTAGATGTCCTCCTTGTGATGAGGGGCCCAAAATCAAACATAGCACTTGAGGTGTGGCCTCACCAGCACCAAGTACGGGGAAGAATCACTGCCCTGCTGGCCACATTATTTCTGACACATGCCAGGGTGCCATTTGCCTTCTTGGCCACCTGGGCACAGCTGGCTCATACTCAGCTGGCTGCTCACCAGCCCCAGGCCCTTTTCCTCCAGGCAGCTTCCCAGCCACCCTGCCCCAGCTCATGATTCGCTGGGCTGTGATGCAGGAGGCCACTTAGATGAGGAAATGCTCCCTCAATGCCAGAAATTCCTGTTCCAGGTGTGGGTACAGGGATGTAGGCACTCACCTGCAGTGGGTGTGCAGCCACATCCCCGGGATGCTCATCACCACCAGTGACATCCAGGGCAGCACCTGACTCTCTGTTCACTCAGGCAGGGATTTTGCCTCCTTCCCCCTGTTAGTTTGCCCTTCAAATTCTTTGAAGCACACAATTCATACAAGAGGGAGCTGCCTGCCTTTTGCCTCCCCCGCAGAACAAAAGGAGAGAGACAGAGAGAGAGAGAGAGAGGGTTGTGTGTATAAAGAAAAAGCTCCAGAAGAGCAACCTCACAGCTGACAGCTCAGCCAGGGTCTCCCCCAGGGACAGGAATGCATTATATTAACTGTGATACACCGAGGAGCCCTGTGCATACATCACTTTCCAAAATGTTTTTAAAAGTTCATTAACTTCCAGTGGAAAGTTGTGGCTGCATCAGTTGTCTCCGAGCCATTTTCGCTGACTCTCGGCCCTGGCTGGGGAATACTTTGTTGATTTAGATGGGTCTATTAGAAAGTGTAAGTCTGCTGGGATATATAAAAGGCAAAGCTTCACTCTCCTGAACATTTCCTTAGTGCAGCACTTTAAAAATTGCACGGGAAGCAGGCTTTGAATGCCTTGCTGCTTTTTAACGGCCGGACTTTCAGCTTGGATGTTTCAACTTGGTTAGTAACCTGTAAATGACACCAGTAAAAGGAATTTGAATGGGGAGGGAAGAGAAAAAGATGAGATTCATCCAACATTTCTATGGCTTCTGGGAATTTGTTTCTAAGCAGTAATAAAAACACCTGACACCCAGTGAGGTCCGTGTGCTGGAAAATTGGATGTGACCCACCTTCCCAAGGGAAAATCTGTGGGTTTGGGTTTTTTTGGAAGGGGATGGAAGGGGAAGGATCATGTCTATAATATCAGATCAGGGGTAATAATGGGGTGAAATATTATCAGAGTTGTGACCACTGCTTTTTGGAGGTGGTCTCCCAATATTGATAACTCTCCCTCAACAAATAATCAAATTTTCTGTTTTCATCCTTATCTCTTTCATGACCTCCACTGCCAAAATTTCCTCAGATTCTGTATTTTCCCTTCCTTTTTTATTCTCTTTTCATCCAATTGAACTGCAAAATTAGAAGAAGAAAGGGATTAAAAAAAAAAAAAAAGGAGATCTCAAACTGCAATCTTAATTTAAAAGCGAGAAAAATGCCAACTGTTTGCTAAATATATTTAATGCATTTATCCTTTTTTTTTCCCCTTCCTTCTCAATCAGACTAGATTTTTCTCAGTGACCAAAGGGAAACTGCTGTATGTTTGGCTGGCTCTGACATGTGCTGTACGTCGTTAAGCCTAATACATATTTATTTAAAATATTAATGTAGATGAATGAGCACTGCCTGGCTGATAAGGTGTTCAGCAGGGACTTCTGTGAACACTGTCTTCTGTTGCTCACAGAGCTTCATTCAGGAGCCTTGTTGGAAGGAGAAATATACTGGAGAGTAAAGGTTTGCTTCCTAGCCTATAGGAATTTTTTAATTACTGTTTTGACAGAGAACAAGTTTAACTGGCTTTTCAGCCACAGACTATAAGGTCATTGCTATCACAGGCCATAAAGAAGATACAAAAATGAGGTAATAAAGTATATGGGCTGTGTATGTCTGGCAATTTAACATTATTCTTGTAACCCTGTGAGTCACCTGTGACTAATTTAAAAATCCTGATGCACTTAGATGAAAGCCACAGTAAACCACCTAAATCAGAGTCTGAGAGCTGTAAATACTGGGGGTGGGGAGGAGGATGGGGGCGAGGAGGGGATCCAGGCTTTTATCTCAAAAGATGCAGTCAAGATGTGCCCTGGCCACAGATGCCTGCTCTGCACAAACATCCCAATGTGGTGCTCACTCCCTGCACGCCTGAGAGGTGCCCGAGCACTTCCCAGCAGAGAAAGACCTGAAAAAGGTAAATTCCAGAGGGTTTTGGGTAGTCACTGGCTCCCAGGGGTGAACAAAAAGTTCCAGTGAGTGCTGAATGGGCTGTGGAGGTTACTGGGTATCTGGTCCCAGCATCTCTTCATCTGCTTGCTAAAGCTGTTTTACCCCAAATAAAGGGAGGGCAGAGACATGAACTGCTGCTTCTGCTGTGCTCTGGCCAAGAGACCCCACAGTGTCAAATTTGGAGTATTGCTCTGTCCATTTCTTTTTCCCTCCATCCTTTGCCTGTTGGTTTTTCAGCAGTTGGTATTATGGAGCTGGAGGAAGGTTTTTTGGTAGGTAAACAATATTTTCAGGCAGGTGCCCAGAGCAAACAGGCATCAGGTTTGGGCTGCTGGCTGCAAGGATGTGCATGTGCCCTCTATGGCCCTTTGCCGTGGGGACTGAGCTCTCAGCAGGGTTACAGAATCATTTTGTCTTGGTGAAACCAATGTAAATCAGCTCAGCCTCCAAAATCCTCCTTGTCCCCGTGCCCCAGCTGCGTGTTCTCAGCCCTTGCCTTGCAGGAACCGATGCACAGCTCACCCTGGGGTGAGTGGGTTGGGGGAAATTAATCGGTGGGGAACTATTTGCTTGTTTGGGATGGTTTTTGCTGCCTGAGCTCTCTGAACTAGCTGCCTGCAGAGGAAGGGCAGGTGCCTACAGGGAGGGATGGGAAGCCCAGCCAGGACTGGGGTGGAGGCTGAGATTCCCAGTGATTTCTGCAAAGTTAAAGATTCAGGAAATATCCCACATCTGGAGAGAGCTCTTCCTTCCCCATCTCCTCTACCCCATGTGGGGATGCAATGAGATCTTTTGCATGCTGGTACTGAGCATTTTGTTTCCATGAAGAATAGCACCAGAGGAGCATTTTTAGTGTAATATCTCAGTAATTTTCTACCCTCAAAGTCAGGATTTCCACAGTAACTGTGATACAGAGACAAACACTGTCCCTTTTACCATTGTTTTGGGTTGTGAATTAGTACTGTGCTCTAAGAAATCCAATTTTGGAGTTCTCTTTGCAGGGAATGAGGTGAATTCCTGATGTGTAAAGCAGACAGGGAAAGGAGAGCAGATACATAATCACAGGGGCTGGGGACACTTGAAGGAAACAGCGATGGTCGATAGGTATTGATCTCCCTCTTTGATGTGTTCAGCAGCTGCAGGCTGGGGGAAAAAAGCCTTTTGTTCCTCCTGGGAAGGTGCAGGAGGCAGGTTGTGCTCACTGGCCCTGGGGCAGATGGGCCAGAGCTTTTTTTGTGTGCTCTGTGGCCCAGGGAAGGCTGGTCTGTGGTGTGAGGGAAGGGATGGTCCCATGGTGAACATCCCCAAATGCAGATTTCTGTTCAAATCTTATTGGAGTAACCCAAGGCAGCATTACCCAGGCAGGGCTCTGGTGGGATTGCACAGCCCCATGGGGCATGTGCCACATGATTTTGGAAGCCAAGTCACTCCCCAGGTGGTAATGGGGAAGATCTGCCATGATCTGCTATGCCCTGCTGGCAGATCTGCTCCAGGCTTCAGGGTGGTTCTGCTTTGGAAGGTCCCTGCCAAAGGCAGCTGCAAGAAGAGAAAGGCATGAGGACAGAGATGCAGAAAGGATGCTGGAGGATGAGCCATCAGTGCTTTCCAAAAGCCCCTCAGGGCAGGGAGGAGGGGAGTGCACTCTGTTAGAGGCCAGGTTGGTCCTCCCAGTGGCAGGAGACAAGGTGGTCCCCTGAGCAAAACCTCCTCCCTTTTTCACCCCTCCCTTGGTGCAGCCATCAGAGCCATCCTGCCTTCCCCAGACTGGGAATCTGGACCTGCCAGTTCTCCTCCTGTTTCTGATCTGGCCCGTGGTGAGATTTAGGTTGAGTCACTCCACCTCTCCCTGCTTCCCTTTCCCCTCGGTGCTTTGTCTTGTCAGACGAGCCCCTGAGCTCTCTGCTGCCAGTGCTGCCTCTTGGGTGTTTGTTCATGTGTAACACAACGAGACACCAAAACCCACCATGACCTCCAGCCCTCACTGAAATGCAGATAGCAAGGATTCATTTCAGGCAGTTTGCACAAGAAAGGCCTTGATATTCAACACTCAAATTTTTTGCTTCCCTAGGAACGCAATTTCTGCCCCCCAAAATGTTGCAACATTGGCTTCACTGTGACACAGAGTGAAAAATGTGACTTGGGAACAAGCATTACCTGAGTGTCTTCTCTGAATAATGAAGTCTGACATATGGTGACAGGGTCTTGGGGAAAGATTTCAACATTTGATAACATTTTCAGCGAAACCCTCAACATTTACAAATGTGATTTGAAAGAGAAGAGGGGGGAAGAAAAGAACTAGCTGTTTGCTTAGACTTGGTGAAAAATAGGAGAATATCACTGAAAACCTTGGTTTTGAGTCAAGAGTTATGTTTTGACAGAATCCCATATCTCATGAAGAAAAACCTCTTAATTGCAAGACATCGACTGAGCGACTCTGTTCCTTCCAGAATCCCAACAAGACACACAGTGCTGCACAAAACCAGGGAGACAGAAAAAACCTGTTCCAAGCAGCTTCCTAACGTGCAGACTCTTATCTCTCACGTTTGATTTCTTCACTTTGTAATGTATATTTTGAGAAATGGAGGCAAAGCCTAGGAGCAAAATTGCCCAGTGTGTGACTTTCTGACATATAATCAATTGTCTGCTCACTGACTACGGTCTGGCTGTGTTAATATGTCCGTGAAGTCCTTCAATTTATCAGGCAGGGCAGAAGCATCTCTGAACCTAGAGCTGGCTGGCAATAATAGAGGGGGAGCAAAGTACCCAAATATAGCCACTCTTCCCTGAAGTAACTTATCATTCAGTCTATATTCATGGATTAGCCTGTGCTGGGGTTTTCAGCCTCTGCCAAGCTTGCAAACTGTGCACTGATTTTCACTCAGGATGTGTGAAGAACAGTTTGGGTTGGGAAAATGTTAAGCAGTGTATAGTAATAAGGTGCTTCTTGATAGAATCTTTTGAAAAAAGAATCATTGGAAGAAAAACGTTTTATGGGTCAAATATACTCCTTTTTGCTGGATCTGTGATTGTCTGAATCACACAAAACCATTAAATTGTCTTATCCCGTGGGCAACTGTGACATGGGCTTCATCCAAGGAAAACCATGTGGAAATCCTTTAATATATGATTAAACCACATCAGATATGCTACTGCAGACCTGCCAGGAAATACCTTCTTAGGGCACAAACGTGGACTTGATTGAGGCTTGGACTTTAAAAATATTTGCATGTTTGGTGCTTGGCACCCATATGGGAAGCAGGCAAGGAGCTGAGACACCATGTGACTGTGGCAAGAGAGTGGCAGCAGCCAAGGTGTCCCAACTTCCCCCGGTTCCTTTTCATCTTGCTTCCAAATCCGCAGCGTTCCATGGGACGGATGTGTTTGCCCTTTGCAAACATCCAAGCTTTCCCCCCCGTTCTGCCCTTTAGCAATGGCAATCAGAGCATTTCTCTGCTGAGACCTTTATTCTTTGTTCCTTTGTTTTTTTTTTTCCTCTGCTCCCTCTTTATTTGTGTGTTTCAAGGAGTTTAGCTGGAGAGGGAGTTTCACCAGCGGAGGTGAGCTGAGCACCTCTCCTTGGTGTAGACTTTGCCAGGTGACAGCCCCCAGTGCAGCTGAAGCTTGGGTTAGATTAAAGAAAAATAGAATAGGGATTTTTAATTTCCCTGTGTGGAGCTGGGAGATGAAGAGCCATCACGAGAGAAGTTTGCCAGGGGCAGTGAGTAGATGAGAATGTCAAGCCCGGTGAGAAACTACTGAGGAGCACCGGAGCAGCATTTTTATTCAGGAGTTCTCATCTCCAGCACTCGCTGCTCCGGGCGCCAAGCTGGAGTACAAAATGAGATCCCTGGGGTCCTACCAACAGGACAACATCTAAAGAGCCTGCTCAATTACAGTCACATGGCTGCTGTCACTCCCAATCTCCCCACCTTCGTCACATGAGGGGAATGAAACGTGAGCTTGGGGACTCCACTGCCACCTGCCCTGTGCAGGCTGCAAGGTGGGAACAAGTGTTTCTTGGGGTGATGTCAGGTGTTTCTTGAATCTGCTGCTAATATGACCCTCTTCCTGCTCAGTTTGCTGTGCCATCCATCATCTTGTGGTGGCTACAGCAAGTACACCGTGTTTTGTCTCCTAAGCCTGGACTTTGTATCATGTGGCTCTTCACAGCACCTCTAGTCCTGATGGGAAATCATTTTCAAAAGCATTGACGTAATTCAAGTCATAAATACCATCTTCCAGCAGGACTTAGGATCCTGGACACCATTTCAGGTGGAATTCAAAGGGAGTTAAATCAGAGCCCTGCACAGAGAGGCTGGACATCTCAGTCCCTGCTTGTGGGGATTCCTGTGGTTACCCCAAACCTCCACAGTAACAATCTAACAAGAGTCAGAGATGCACTCAGTATCAGCATCTGTGTTTTAAGATTTAGAATAGGACAAAGGCTGATGTTATATAAGTCCATTACTTTTTTTGCACTAAGAGCATCTTCTTGTTCAAGGCACTGGTGATTCACTTCTAGTGTATATCCCAGAAGCACCCAAGCTCAAAGGGGAACAGAGGAAAAGTGTCAGAACATTTTGACATGGCTTTTCAACTCATAATTCCTTCTAATTGTTCAGTGAAAAAAAGTTATTTTTCAGAACTTAAAAAATATGTATTCTTAGTGTCCTCTGTTATGTATCTAAGAATATATGGGCTTGCTGATTCCAACCAAATTTGGTGGGATGAGATGTGTCCCAGAGTATCCTAAATTTTCCGAGGAAAAGGGAAAACTAAAGGACCCACTAAAGGAGGGTTAAACTCTTAATACATGCCCCAAAGTGGGAACAAGGCTCACCTTTTCCAATACCCATCTTTCAAGCTAACTTCCCTTTCCTACAGCAAAATCCTGGGACACAGATGCAAAGGAAGCCAGGTTTCCTCAATTTCTGCTTCCTGCCAAACATTCAGGGAGTGTCTGGCTAACAGTTGGGATTTCAGAAGGTAAAAACGAGCTGGAGACTCAAACCCCTGTTGCACATCAAAATGCCAGAGTGCTTTGGCTTTGCTCGGCCCTTCTCCCTGCAGTGGTTAACTTGAATTAGCTCGTTTGAGAATGATGCCTTTTATCTGGCTGTCACATGCATGTTCAGAGTGAACAACAGCAAGGAGAATAGCACAAGAATAAAGGCCTTTGATGGGGATTTATAGAGGTCACGTGTTTTAATTTTGCAGAGGTGGAAGTGTGCACAGAGGGCCGGCGGAATGTGTGCTTGGCAAGCACCTGGGAGTCTAGAGACCTGGAGGAAATGGAGAAACTTAGGGGAGAAGGGGAAATTCCTGAGGGGAGACAAAATAGACCCAGATGCACCTTCACTGAGTGGTTTTTCCCTTTCAGGACCAGTGGATCAAAAGGTCTCTCCCTAAAGCATCCAACAGGTAGCAAGTGCATGCACAAGCCCAAGGGAAAATTGCCCAGTTCTACCAAAATTAGGTGTCACAGGTGCTTTGAGGAGGCATTTCAGATGTTTCATCACTGGCTGGGATTACCAAATGCTGTGTTGATCCAGAGCTCTTGGATGGCTGACAAGAGCTTTTGGAAGAGGTGAGACCAGCTCCATCAGCACTGGGGGATTCCCAGCAGGCAGAGTGACCCCAGTGAGCACAGACAAGTTGCACCCTTTACACCCATCAGGAGAGGCCTCAAACCCAAAAAATGAGCAGCATTTCCCTGCAAAATCCAGACCTGAAGGGGCTGCTCAGCGGAGTAGGTGCCAACAGTGAGAACCACAGCAGATAATCCCAGTGAAAAGTAAGCTTTAGACCCCACTGATAAGCAGATCTGGTATTTCTTCTCCAGGATGTTGAGACTGGAGGTGGGACCAGCCAACACTCCTTGAAGGCCTGGAAATAGAGAGTCCAAGTGGACTTGAGGAGCTAGAGACAGGCAGTAGGTGAGTGCAGTGGAAGAAGGGATGCATTCAATGGAGAAAATACCCAGGTCCTGTATTCCTGCAGTGGAGAAGAGGCTGCTACCAAAGCCTGCTGCTGTCCCTTTTGCTTTATTAGTCCTGTCAGCAGGTTTTTGCTGTGCTGGCTGCTGGTTTCCCTCTCTCTTGAGAAAGCTGCAGCCCCAGGAGGGAGAAAGTGCACCACTGAGTTTTTCAGGACAGGGACTGGAACTGTCCATGTTGGCTGCTTTAAGGAGAGGCTGATGATCTGATCCCTGCCAGCAACATGTAGTTGCAGAACTAAACTCCGTTGGTTTGTAGCAGGCAGCTTCTTGGTGGATCCTGAAACTCTCCTGAACCAGATAACGTGCAAAGGAATCCTTTCCTCTCCCTCCCAGCCTCTCCCCCTTGCCCCAGCTCCTTGCTTGACCCCTGATGAGGTCACAGAGATGTTTCCTCCAGGTCAGTCTCACCAGGTCTGGAAAAGATACAGCAAATACCATCTCCTTCTGTCACAGGAGGAAAGTGTCCGCGGTGAGCGACAGAAAACAACGGGCAAAAGACCATGGGGCAGACACTGGGTAACAGAGAGATTTTGGGACTCTGCTCTTGCATGCTCTCCTTCCCATCCCTGTATCTCATCCCCCTTATCTCCACTGTGACTTGTGCCCCTGCCCAGCCCTGCAGGATGCTTGAGGCACAGCAATGATTTTCCTCTTCTCTCACACCAAAGGACTGCGGTGCTCACGTATCCTCACAGCAAAGAGGGCCCTGTTGGGGGCTGCTTGGCTCCAGCCTTAAAGCAATTTTTAGCAATCTGCCATCTTAAACTGTCTAATGACAGCTCTTCAAGCAATTGGAAGATTGCAGCCTTCAGTAAACTCTCCAGCTGAGTGAGAGCTGGTTTGTGCCTCCTCCCCTCCCCCTTGGCACTCGCAGTGGAAGTCAGGCTGCTCCCCATGCACTTGGCATGACATTACTGCAAAAGCAGCATTCTAGGGATGGGCTGAAGAGTGGCCAGGGTTAAGTCTATATTGTTAAATAAAATTGGTTAGGCAAAATAAAAAAAAATTAAAAATTAAAAAAAATAAAACAAAACATAACAAACCAAAAAAAAACCACCAAAAAAACCCCCAAAATAAACCAAAATAAACCAAAATAAAAAAAAAAATAACCTGCTCGTGGGCACAGACAGCAGCTGGCAGAGCTTACATGCCCATACATAACTCTCCTCCTCTTCAGGACAGGGTGGCTGCATCCAAACCACCTATCAAGGACGTGTCCCTGGATCAAACACCAGCCTGAACCTGGGCTTGTGGCAAGAGTTCAATGGCCAGAGCTTGGCCAGGACTGTGCTTCTAATGGCCTGGCTGACCACTGGACCTGTTGGGGATATGCCTCAGCTGACCAAGTTTGTGACATTTGGGTAGTCCCACACTGGTTATCATGTTTGTAGCCTTGGCTCCCCGTTGCTGTGCAGGAGGAGTGGCAGAGCAGTGTGTGGAGGGTCAGCACATACTCATGTTTGCTCTGCAGCACATTTAGAGGCTCCAGTGGGATGCCAGGAGATGTAAAACTGCAGCAGGGATCTTTCCAGTCCCATCATGGCTTTGCCATCAAACTGGCTAGAACTGGAAAGAAAATATCATAGGTTGTCCATGGTACAAGTGAGCAAATGAGGCCTGGAGAGACCCAACAACTCCTGGAAATGCTGAGGAGAGTGACCATAAGGAGCTGTGCTGTTGTTTTTCTAATAGCTGGGAGCTGGCTGAGGAGAGATGGGGCAGGCAGGGCTGGGGTTCTCTCAGCTCTAATGAAGCTGTCAGGGAAGCAACAATCGGAGCACACTCACTTCCCAAAAGTAGGCTAAATCTGGCTGAAGAGATTACATTTTTTGACACATTCAAACCTGCTTGGGAAGCTGACAGCATTCTTGCCTGAGGAAAGGAAAAATGAATAAAAGACATGGTGTATTACATGTAAGGCCAGGGCAGTATGGAGGTTATGGGAAGAAAGGCTGTGTGAGGGTGATGCTTCACCCCACAGCCATGAGGAAGGATCCTGCTCCTGCTCAGCCTGTCCACCACACTCTGCTTGGGCAGACCCCAGTGGATCCCCTTCCTGCATCACTGTAGCCATGCAGAAATTCATCCTCACTGTGGGCAATGGAAGCAAATTTCCAGGTCTCCATGGATGTCCTGATCTTCCCACAGTTGGAAGGGGAGGAAGTTTCATACCATGACAAGGAAGAGCTACAATCAGAGTTGATGTGCGAGCAGGGCATGGTGTGTCGCTGCTGGCAGCTGGTTTGGCTGGACACAAGGGTGATAAACTCAGGGAGAAGAGAAGGAATAGCACCATGGATGTGATTGGCAATGGCTTGGCACGGTTATGGAATCCAGACAAAGTACTTTTGCCAAATTGTGTACGTGAGGACTGGTGTGTTGTTCGTGGAGGTAGAGGACACTCACAGACCCGCTTTCACGCTGGTTCCCTAACTGCAACTCATTCCTGGTACAAACTATAGGGGTGTTGTCCTTCCAAAGCACATGGGAGCAGCTCCCTGTGTACCTCAGGGCCATGACAGGGAGGGGTGTGGAAGACAAAGCCAGCATGGGGGGCTCTCTGCTTGCAGTCATGGTATTGAAGGGATGCTGTGCCAGAAGCTGGCTCTGACTGCAGCTGCACCAAGGCAGACGTGCTCAGTCAGCTGGGGGACCTCACTGAGGGACCACAGCATCACTTGCTGACACCCCCTCCCCATGGGGCACAGCAGCCAAAGCCAAAGCCTGAACCCACGGAGAGTTTTGGCTCCACCTCTTCCCACTGTGCCTTAGACTCCACAAGGCAAACCATGGAATTCCCAAACTGGTGCTGGAGCCAAATAATCCTGCAGTTCGTGAAGAGATTTGATTGCACAGCCCTACTCGAGTGTTACCACCCCAGCCAGCTCCAGGGATGAGCAGAAAGTGGAGCTGGGCTGAGGCCAAGGAGACCAACGCTGGGCTGAATGTGCATCTCTGCAACCCTCGGAGCTCTGGCTTTCATCTGTATTTCTTTACAGCTTATCATGTTTGCACTAGGGCTCCGCAGATAACAATCTATTAACAGTAAAGTGAATTAGATCACTGCCTGGTTATTTCCCTCAGCTGAGGCCAAACTGCTCTTGCCCATTCAGGAAATTCGTGTTACTTTATTCTCTCTGAGCACGAAAGCATGTCACTCTAATTACCTCCCGTCCCATTCAGCCCGAGCAGCTCCGCAGCGCCTGCGAGACAGGAGAGCTGTAACCTCATTAGAGCGTGTTATCGTAAGAGATCAGACACTGGCAGGGGTTTGTTGTGACGAGCCGCTCACAGATGTTTTCTTTTGAAAGTACAAAAGGGGAAGAGGAATCTGAAGCCGGTGAAGGGGAGCCTTGAAATGACCCCTCCGGTAGCAAAGGAGCGCAAGCGAGCGCGCGGGGTCACATCTTGCTCCTGGCTCAGCCCGCAGGGGAGCTCAGAGGGGCTGTGGGGATGCAGCAGGCAGCTCAACGCCCTGGAATGGTCCTCTCCAGCTCACACAATTAGGAGAACATTTATCAAATGTGCAGGTAAACGTGTGCCAAAGCAAACAGACCTTTCTGGGAGCAGATAAGCTGCCAGCACAGGGTGAGTGGAGCGGGCTGGTGAGCAGCACTCGGGTGGATTTGTGGTGTGATGGAGCCTGGCTTTGCTGCTTCTCAATCCCGGGCCCAAACTCTTTGTGGTCTCCAATCCAGAGATGCTTAACAACTGCTTTTTGGAGTTTTTTTCCTCATGTATCATGAATGGAAAGTTTACCTTCTCCTCCAACCACAGCAAACTAAAATGTCAAGCAACCCAACTCACTACTGCAAGCCGTTCTCCAAATTAATGAAAAACAAACCATCTTTGGTTGTGTGTAGGCATTTCTCATGGGAAAAGTCTATTTTGTTCAAGGTGAGGGGAGAGGCAGACTTGCCAGTGGCCATGTGTGGGAGCAGAGTGAGCTGGCTGTGATGGGATAGGCTGTCCCCAAGCCCTGTGTCCACTGCTTGGAGAAGGAGCCTGCTCAGGGCTGGCCGTGCTGAGGGAGAGTTAGGACCAGCCCCACCACATCACTTTGAACTTTACAAGTGGTACAGCTTCTTGCTGGAAGACAGGACTTAAGTATTTAAGAAACACTACTGAACAGCTTCCCAATGAATCTAAACCTCTTCACTTGAGTCAGAATCAACTTAAATCGTCCCTTTTATTATTAGCTGTTGGAAAGTAGTTGAGGCCATTAATATTTAATGAAGCCAGTGCCCACGAGCAGCTCATGGCTGTTGCATGTGCCAGCCTTGTCTGGCAAAGGCACAAATCCTATCTTGCCAAGGGAGTCCAGGCAGATTCCGACAATTTATAGATGAAAGCAACTTAATGGGATGTTAATTTAAGCCATCAGGACAGAAGGGGATGGCGGCTTTCAGGAGCAAAAGGGTTAATGCAGAGCCACCTGACATCCCAGCCTTGGTGCCATGGGATTCATCCACTGGAGCTGCTCGGATTGCAGCGTGGGGCACAAGACCCACAGCTTGGAGATGTTTTATTTGGTGCAAACAGTTCCCTGTTCACTGCCTCAGCAGCTTCTTAATTTAATATTAATTTTGACCCCTTGTTCTCTGGCAACATTGCTGCCCCTAATGCAAGCAGAGTCAGGACAGCCTGGCAAAACATCCACTCCCTTCCCTTGCCTGTTTTGGTTTTTGGGATGCACTTTCACCCTCAGGAGACTCTGGAGTGAGAAATTAATGAAGACCCTGATCTAAAGCCCTCTGAAATCAGAGGGAGGTTTGGCTTTTTGGGTTTTGAGGGGTTTTTCCTGCCTTTGACTTCTACTGCTCCAGATTCTCAGCAATTTCTGTCAGGTGGGAGCTGATCAGCACTGGGCAGTAGCCAGGCAGTCAGGCTGAGCACCTCTGCATGCAGACACATTTTAGCAATGCTGTCTGACACACAGCTTCCAATGGAAGGTTCCATTCATCCCTTACTGATGGCTCAAGATGTGGCTCTCACGCAATACCACTAAAAACTGGGGAATTAATATAGACCAAGGTGAACCCCACAACACAAATGTGCACACACAGACACCTACAGCAGACACCAGTGCTAAAGTAATGGGCAGCTTTCTGCTGAGCTGCAGCACATATTGGTGAAACCACTTCCACCTTTCTCCCTTGGAAAAACCTGGACCAACTCTGACTTTCAGCTGCTGCAGTTGCAATTTGGACCCAGCCACACAACTGAGCTATCAATCAAGCAGTGATCTTGAATATGGCTTGAGGGGGTTTTCTGCCCCACTGGGTGCTAGGAGCTGTAGGTTTCAGCTCTCCTGTAATGACAGGAGGGACAGAAAAAACATAGCTCTGGCTTTCCTTTTTCTTCTCGCTTTTCTCCTTCTGAGTCTTCCATTGGAAACTTGTGAGTATGTCAGGGACAACCCAGGTAATGAATCCCTGAAAGGAAGAGTGATCAGACTTTAGCTGGGCCAAACACACAAGAGTTGAGGAGGAATTGTACAATTGCTCCCTGCTGTGGTGTGTGGAAAGCTGAGGAGCTCATTCTCCTCCAGGACAGATGCCATGACTGCTCACATGCAGTACCTACAACAAATACCACCTCGGGGGACTCCAGGGACCCCTGATCCCTGCAGGAGGGTGATATTTGAAGAGCAGAGAAAAGGTTGCACACAGGCACGCAGGCAGACATTGACTGAGAATGGCTGTAAGATTCAAAAAGGGAAAATCTGCTCTGATGGACACATCAAAACCCAGAAATGCCCGGGGGAGCATTCTCAGTGGCAGGACAAAAGGTGACTCTTGTGGCAGGGGAGTCTCTGAGTCTGTCCCATGGCCCTAAGTCTCCTCTCTGGCTGGAAATCTGTTGCAAAACTGTCTTTGCCTCTAAGGCTCTGGCTTCACATCATCCCAGCACATGTACAGGACTCCTTCCAACGTCTGCAAACACAAAGACTGAAAGGAGCCAGTCTGCTCCCAACCCCTTTGGGCTATTTGGGGAGCAGAGGCCACAGGGTGACAGGGGGTAGAGAATAGATGGCAAAGGGGGCAGAAGGCTGCTCAGCCCAGGGGAGCCAAGCGAAACACAGGGGCATTGAAGGCATGTACCTCTTACAGTTGTGGAGTGATTTATCGAAAGCTTAAAGACAGAATTGCCAGGCGCTCTTTGTTTCCATGGTACCATAAAAAATGGATGGGAAGTGACTGGGCTGTCTTGTAGTTTGAATGTTTCATTGGCATGTCGAGGAAACCTCCAGAGGATGCCTCGAGGGCATGAGAACCAGCTGATGGAATGTGCTAGTTTGTTAATTTAATAGGATACAGCGTTTTCCCTTAACACCGCACATGCAAATCAGGGTGGAGAATCAGGTCAGCACATCTCCCCTGCACTGGCACTCAGCTCTCACAAAGCATCTCCTCATCATCCTCTGCAGGATGCAGGGGTGCCCCAGCAACCCCTGCAGCCCTCGGCGGGATCAGGCTGCGGGAGAGGTTTTGGACTCCAAAGTGTCTAGTGGGAAATGAGAAACAGTATTTCTGTGGTGTGAAATCCAGCCTGAGAAACGTGGTGGTGTGTGCAAGGCAATACCAGCTCCACTGCCTGGAAGGGAAGGGATCGATGTGCACATCGACAGGAGTATTAAAAAATTCAGGTTGCATGTGATTCACTGGGGACTCTATCAGTGATTCCTTCTCTGTGGTTAAGGAAAAGACATACCGGATTTATTTGAGATTAGCAACCTTACTATAGAATTTTCAAACCAAAGTACTGAATGCCATATTCAGGACATGAATCTCCCAAAGCTCACAAGGTTCTTGAATCCCACAGAAAGGATATCAAACTCTAATAAACTGCATATACAAATTTGGAGTAATTTCAACGAAACTGTAGTATTTTGATCCCCATTCCAAAAGGAAGTTGGTGAATCCTAACACAGAGTATGAGTGTATGTCTGTGTGGGTGTGCATTCTAAAACCCAATGCACAAGTCCTGCCTCACCTGTCAGTAGAGGTGAATCTAATATTTCCATTGAGCTGAACTGCTAAAGCCTCCTTTTGGGAAGGGTTCAGTCCTGTCACAGACTCTTCCAGGGATAGACATAATCCAAAACTAATTGAATTCAGTGGAGCTCTGCACATTTAAACCAAAGACATTTGAACTTGATGACTTCCCTGTTCCTTCTCACTGCGGCCAGGAGGGGATCCCAGCTGAAGCTTTGCTCTAAGGCACCCTGGACATCTGGGATTGCTGTCCTGGAACAAGTATCACTTCATACCTCCTGAAGCTCATGCAGCTGTCCTGCAAAGCTGCTGTGTGACATGCTGCTGGGCATGGGCTCCATGTCAGCAACCTCCCTGCGTGGTGGCAGAGACCCCAGTGCTGGCCCTGCCGTGCTCTGGTGCCCTTTGGGAAGTGACCTGACGGATCCCAGCCTGGCACATCCCTCACCTTGCCCAGGAATGGGAAGGGGAGTGCCTGCCATGTGTGAGTGGCTGGGCTGGCCCTGCTCCAGCTACGCTGTGCAGCCAGAGGGTTTCATTTTCTGCTGCCTCTTGGCTTCGTGCTCATCTTCCTCTCTGTGTCTCCTGCATTCCCAGAGCACGTGGCTGGGTTTCACGCTCTTTTCCCCACACTGGAACTTTGCTGTTCCACCAGCCAGGATAAAAAATGGTGAGACATTCCCATCAAGCTGCAGAGGTGGGATCTCATAGTACTTTTTTTGCTTTTGGCCTTTTTTTTTTTTATAAACCAGGGAGGGAAATTACTGATTTCTCTTGAGAACTTGCTGTTATGTGGGAAGCACTCTCTTTGAACTCAAGAGTTTTGTTTTCAACCACAGAGACCTTAAGGATCCTGGAAAAGAGAATTTGTGCTTTGAGAGGAACTCCACCAACCTTCCCCGTGTCACCCCAGCTGCTCCCAGTATGAGCCAGGAGGATAAACACACAGCAAGAACTTTTTCTAGAGAAAAGGAAAAAAAAAGAACAACTGTCACAAAAATCTGACTGCAGCTCATTCCCAAACAATTCAGTGCCAGCTGCACAGCAGGAAAGCGGATCCAAAAGGACAGTTGCAGCAGTCATGTTTGATCTCTTACACGCAGAAGGCCAGAGGCTGCATCAGTGCCAATAGCTGGCAGCTGAATGGGCCTCTGCTCCTGGCAGGACAACAGATCCTAATTTAATGATTAGGTGGTGAGGAATGGACCACGCCTCTTTCTAATCAGCGATTAGGTCCTTTTGGTGCTGCATTTACTTCATCTGGCTCCCATCATGTGCTCCCCTGTGGCTACATCTATGTTATGGTGGGGAGCTGTGGGCTTCAGTTAGCAGAGCTGAGTGTCTCTGTCATTTCTGGGGCATTTCCAAGCCAGCTAAAACCAGGACTGCAAGTGCACAGCCAGACCACACAACACCCACTCAGACTTGAACCAAGTGTCTGAACCTTTTGGAATCCCTCCAAAAGTTGTTCTGCTCAGGGGTGGCATTTTAAATAGACAGTCTATGTGATAATATGCTTGGGGGCATGAGTTTTAGGTGTGTAGGGAGTGCCTACTCTGGAATAGAGGGTGGGCATAGCTGAGAAAACTTCAATTTGTCCCGATGGCTGCTTTTCCATGACATCAGGATGTATAACTACAGATTGCAAGACCTGCCTCAACCCAAGATAAATTAGCCCAATACTTTGTTTCAGCTACTCTTCCCCTGTGTAAAGCATTTTTCGGTCTGTTTGCACTGTGTTCTCATGCACGAGGTGGAGAGGGAAGTGAAAATCTATCAAAGGAGATGTTAGGAGAGGTTTTTCAGCAGTGTGACTGTGACAAGGCTGTGCTGCAGCTCTGTAGCATGCTGTCTGTGGGATGCTTCAGTACAGCCGTGGAGACAGATGGCTGGTGCAAAGTGAAAAATCTACTTGCATCAAACAAACTATCCAGCAAGCACTCGGCAGGATCCTATGCAAAGCACGGCCAATCTGCACCTGCAGGTCCATATGTACTTGTCCCATCAAGCATTCTCAACCATGTCCCTAGAGTGACAGCAAATCCACTTAGGCTTTTTTTTTTTTTCCCTTTTTTTTCCATCACCACTTCTCCTCCAGGGGTTTGGAGAGGATGTACAGCATCCTGTAGCTACCAATTCCCAACATGTGTCCAGTTTAGCATCCTCCCCGACACGTGACACTGACCTTGCTGTGTGATGGATGCCAGACAAAGGGAATTAACCATTCCTCTGTTCTTATTTAGTTAGGAAGCAGTAACCTTTCAGTGCTCTCTGATGTACCAGATATGTCAGAGCATCCCACTCTGACTTCAAAGGAATGTCACAGGAATAGGAAGCACAGAACCAGCAGCAAAGCAATTAGTTATACGATCTGGTAGGGCAGTTCCCCTGCTCCACTTCCTAATGCCACTTAATGTGCCTCTATTAATGTTAAAACATGTGTTAAAAGAGATCGGACACTGAGAAATGAAATCCCTCCTAGAAAGGACTGGACGCCACTTTGATGTGGATTCACAGCGAAAAATCTGAAAATCCACAGATGTGGGTTCAGAGCAAAGTGAGGCAAAGAAACCAACACAAGATTTAAAGCCTGCACTGGGGAACACTTTTCTCTTGCATGGATATTTCCCATGCAATTGATTTTATCTGAGTTTAAATACAAGAGAATAAAACCGCCTGAAATCCTCCTCTCACTAAACAGTGGGACACAGGCAATTGGCACTAGAAATGTAAATAGTCTAACAGCAGTGGGAGAGGCAAAGTCTGGCTTCCCTTAAATATTTCCTACAAAAACTATATTTCCTCTGTGGTAAGAAATAACCTGTGCACTGAATTATATTGATCAATATAAACTGGTTCATGCTAAATGACCAGCCAAAGGTTTCTGCTTGCATTTCTCTTGTTTGCTAGTAATCCATTGCTCTCTGCTAGCCCAGGATTTGTGCAGCCAACACCTGAATCTGGAACACTCTGCTGATAGGGAAAATATAGAGAGGATTTATGCAGCAGGAGTCCTGTCTCTAAGCCCTTCTAATATCCCAGCCCTGTCCTGCAAGGCTGGGCCCCTACTTTACACCAAGTGCGTGTTCCTCTGTTCCTCTTTCACCACATGTAGGAGCATTTCAGGACAACTTTCTCTAAGAGGAGATTTCACCTGACACCTCTGTAGGTTAAAGAGGGACAAGGAAGAAGACAGGCACCCTGCTCAGCTGTCTTGCTCCTATCCCATTGATCTGACATTGCAGAGAGCCAAGTAAATGACAAGAGCATCAAGAGCACAGGAATGCCCAGGAGTTGGCAGTCCTGGCTGGTGATGGAAATCTGTCCCTCACTCTTGATTTTTGGGAATTGTTTTGATATTGGAGCACATGCCTCTGGGGCAACATCGCTGTCCCCTGATAGGTGAGGAAGAAGGAGCGATGGGTTTTTTGTGAACAGCAGGCTCACCCTTCTGAGTCTGCACCTGCCCCAGAGGAGGGTGTTCTGCTGCCTGGTGAGGAGTGAGAGCTTCTGACACCATCCACATCCAGGCAGCTTTAGCCCATGAAGGTCTGAACCCACATTTGCATTAACAGCATTAAAAACCTGGAAATATGCTTGCACTGTCCACTGCTCTCCAATATTTACTGCTCTGGTGTTCAAAGGCTCCACAGGCTTAAAGCAGACATTGAAAAATAATAATCTGCCAAACTACAGCTCAGGGTGATTGTAACCAGCCCAATAAACCACATCCATGCTACCCATGGACAGAGGTGTGGATGCTGATCCCCTCTACATGAACCCTCAGATTTCTGTGCAACAGAACTGCCCAAAGCCTGTGTTTGGAGAAACAAGGAGAAAAGGATTATCACGTTCCCTCCTTTGGCTTTTCAGGCTGCGAGTGCTCCGGGGCAGGACCTGCTTGGTTGTTTGTACAGCAGCTCAAAGGGTGCTGGAGCTTTGCTGTTCCTTGCAGGGGCAGCACCGTGACTGGGTTAGCACGGGCTGGGTTAGCACGGGCTGGTTTATGTTTTCCTTTGTCCTTTCCATGCCCTGATTTCAACATCCAAATCAACCCTGTGGCGAGCACGGGGATGTTTTCTCGCCCTGGGTGATGGGCGGGTCCTGCAGCCAGCACAGCAGGTCCTGGTGGTTCGCCCTGTCCTTGGAGGATGCAGGGGATACCCAGCATCGTGCCAGGAGCAGGGTTGGCCCCAGCACGGGGCCAGCCTGACCCAACTCACCTCTGTGCTGCAGCGAGGAAGATGTTGATGATGCTGAGAGGGGGCAGAGCCGGTGGGGAAGAGGAGGAGATGGAGGGAAAAGACTCACACCAGCATCCCTGCAAATGAGGGCAGCCAGGGACAGCACCTGCTTGTAGGCAGGAAAAAGAAAGGGAAGATGAAGCAAGGGCAGAAACAGAAGGTTTCTTCCAGGAACAAAACCGGTGAATATGAAAGGTGTGTTTCCCCCAAAGCCATTATTTTCTGCCAGCATGTGGGAAGCACAAACTCTCTCCTTCTCGTGCAGGTGTTTAGTGAGTCCTGCAGATCACACAACAGATTAAGGCTTGTGGCTCTTCGAGCTCCCCTCCTTTTTCTCCCTAAAGTGCCCTCCATGCTCAGCTTTTCATTCTTTACGTCTCCAGCTCTAATTAGCTTTTCTCTCCTGCTGCTTCTGATGAATTGCTCTGTGGTTTTTTGATTGTTTTTTTTCCATATCTTTGGGGCCCCGTTGCTTCTTGGGGAGCTAGGCTAGAGAGTTATATTTTTCATCCCTCTCAGTCATTATGAAAAAGAATCCTCTCAGATGAGGACATTCATTAAACTGATTTGGGATGCCTGGTCTATCTTCATTCTGTGTGTTTGCATTAGTGTGGGTAAAATAATTAAAATGCCCAGGAAGTGTAGGCTGGAATAATCAGAAAGGCTGGCCCTAACCCGAGGAAATTTGGGGGCAGGGTGCCCATTTACTTTTTAATAGGTGCCTCTACTTTAATTGCAAAATATATTTGAATGAATAATTCTCTTTATTCCCGTATCTTTGGATGTCAGGGTGTGTGGAAGACAAAGGAGATGAAACCCTGGACTCAGAACTGTGTCCTCACAAACCCTGAGGTCACTGTAGGACTTTGACATTTAATAAAACCTTAATGCAGATATGGTGGAGAAGGGAGGAATCCTTATTTACCCTGTGAATTTGGACCTCTTTAAAGTTCCCAGACTCTGACTCCTCTGCACAACAAGACAACCTCAAAAATTATTTGCAACATAAAACCAGAGATGTACCTATTTAGAGAAGACAGAGTTTTAAGGCAGAAAAATGTGAAAAATATTAAACACCAGGAGATGACAGTGCCAGGAGTGGCTTTTTATTCTGATGGAGTAGACAAGCAATCCCTGGGATACACCCTACAGTGGGTGAGCACAAGGATAGGGTGGTTTTGGTGGGCATAGATCTGAGAGCCACAAAACCTCACCTTTGCCACAGCACCTCTAAGTCTGGATCAGCCACCTCCTCTCTGTATTGCTCATACCAGTCTGGCAACACTTCTCCTTTTCCTCTTCTTTATGTATTGGGTTAGAAGAGCCTTGGGGCAGGGGTGGCTTTTGGGGCACCTGCTGCTCCTCAGCCTCACGTGAGGATTGCATGGGGCTGGTGCTGCCTGTGGGAAAACCTGGCTTGGTCAGATCCCACTGAGGTCTCCTCTTGCCCATGGAGGTGAAATGGCCACAGCTTGCAGGAGCCAAAGGGAGGCTCACAGGGCCCAGGGAAAGCAGAGCACAATTAGCCTGGCCTGGCTCGATGCTGAGGTACCTTACTGGCTCTGTGCTGGTGTCCTTGGGTGAGCAGCAATGTGGGCACGTGTTCAGCAGGAGAACCAGGTCCACTTCAAGCCTTTGCTCTTAGCTGGGCTGCCTTGGGCTGAGTTACACAGAGACACCAAGCCAGGGCAATCCCAGAGACTGTTTGGGGTCACAACTGGCTGAAGACCAACCATAAAAAGGACTGTCCTGGCCAGGACCTCTGCAGCTCCTACAGCCTCCATCTGCCATGGTCTCTGGAGGGTTCTGCACCAGGCAAGCACTGCTGGTTCCCTCCCTGTGCAGGGCCTTGCACCAGGTCCCAGATGGGCACAGAGAGAATGATCTCACAGCAGGGAAGAGGCACATGCAGGTACCAGAGAGGGGTGGTGGGGCACAAGTCAGAAAGAGCAACTTTCATGCCACGTGTGGCCCAGTGCACTTTGTGCCAGCCTTTGGCTGGGTGGCCCTTGCTGAGGACATCCAATGTCCCTGCATGCATGAGCTCCACAGGTATCTCCAATAACAGCAGTGGCTTTTGACAGAGAGATTCAGCTGCATTTAGGAAAATATTTGCATCTCAGGCTGCTGTCCTTGCTCCTCAGTAGACACTTGGCCAGTGGTGTCCAGGGTTCAGCTCATCCCAAAGGAGGTGTCTCCAGTGAGGCAAATGGATAACACACTGTAAATGCTTCCCACCCTGCTCTGCCTCTTAGGGGAGCACGAATGGCTGGCTCAGGTGGAGACATCCAAGCTGCAGAGGCTAAACTGCAGCTGCCTCACGTGACAGGAAATCTGCTGGGGTCCAGGATGGCCAGGCTGGGGATGCAGAACGCCTGGTTTGAGATACCTGAGTGTCAGAAACCCATCAGCAGGCAGGCAGGAGGGGTTTTGTTTGAAAGCAGTGCAAGATGCACAAGTAATCCTGTTCCATGTGAGAGAGAAAACCCGTGAGAGTGGGTGTGTGTTTGTGCACGTCCCTGTGGGTGTGAAGGAGACACAGACACCCAGGGAGAGGGACAGGGACAGTGAGAAGCAGAAAGAGATGATTTAGGACCGTTCCCAAAGTATGTCCTGTACTTGCCTCCTCCCCAAGGTCTTGGCACCAACTGGTTTCTCTGCAGAGGAGCCAGAGGTGCATTCCTCCAAAGTGATACTCTATCAAACAGCAAAGCCATTTACTTTCTGCTGGCTCTGCAGATTTTCAGTGCCCGCAACTGCAGACCTAAAAGTTTATCTTACCAGAGGAATTTATATGGGGCTGTGAGATGGGCTGGTGTTATATGGCTCTAAGTAGTTACACGAAGCCCCTGTGGGCTAATAAAACAGTATTAATTGTATTGCTAAGGTTGCATTTTAAACATTAAATTATGGATGGCTTGATAGCATCGTGAAAGCCAGCATCTTGACATGACCTAACCATTATCTATGGAAATGGCTAAAATGCCTTTTTGCAATGTACTCTGGTTGATTTAACTCTTTGAGGTGACACAACACTAAATTATTTCCTCTGGCAGAGGGAGAGCAGGGAGGGCTTCTCCTCCTCCTCCTTCCCCTTCTTCACCATACCTATTCTCTTCCTGAGCTGTTTCTGAACTGCTTTTAACCTCCTCAGCTTACTTTAGTCTGGAAATGGCAAATGGTGGGGGGAGAAACACAAGCCCAGATCTCACACCATTCCCCACTTTGTCCCGTGCATCTCTGAGGGTGCACAGGAGAGGACCTTGGGAACAGAGGCAGCAGGAGATGTGGGATTGAAGGGGGAAGCTCAGGGGAAACCCTGACACAGTGGGAGTGGGCCCTGGAGGGGTCCCTGCCCAACTCTGCCCCCAGAGTGAAGGAACCAGCCCCTGTTAATCTAATTAAAGGGGTCAGCCCTAAAGGCCAATTACAACACAGCCAATGTCAACAGCAATTCTTCCCTCGCTGGCTGGTTTAGGGGCAGAGCTGCAGCAGAGCCTTTCATGGCTGGGAACGGCATCTGCTGATGGAAGGAAAGCAGGCAAACAAAAATTTAATGGGTTTGCTTTTATTTATTTTTGCTATTTACCTTAAGAGATTGATGGGCTCATCACTGGAGGTGACCAGCAGAGGAGCAGACACACATCCCCAAAGTGTCAGGCGAGTCCCACCCTCAGTGCCACCCCCTGTTACCCACCCTGGTGCTTTTCCCTGTCTCCCACAGCAGGTGAGGTGCAGTGTCTGCGGTGGGAGCCGGGCTGGGGCACATTCCCAAGGCAGCAGCGAGCTCCTGGCTGGCACCCCCGGCTGTGTGGGGCACAGCTGGGCAGTGGGGTGGCCGAGGGGACCCCGCCGTGCTGGCATCCCACGGCTGGCGTGTCATACCCGGCAGCTCCGTGTTTGTAAAGCTGCAGCTCTGACACGTCCCCCCTGACCCTAACCCATTCTCAGCTCCTGAGCTGCTCAGAGACCCGGCTGCAGCTCCCAAAACCCCAAGGGGGTTCAGGAGAAGCTCTTGGCTCACTCCAGGGCTGAGGCACACATGCTGGGGGAGACACTAAACACAAAGAAAAGGAGAATTATATCTTCTGCCACACTGTGCAACACTGCCCTGAGTGCAGCGGGGTCTCTGCTAGGATGGAGACCCCCATGCCCGCTTGGATTCATGCCACAAGCCATGGGACCTCCTGCCCTGCTTCATCTTCATTCAGGGAAACATCCATGCACTGGCAGACATGGAAATGAAATGCAAATCTCTGCTGGTCACAGCTCACAAAACACACCTGTGCAGCATGAAAACCACAGTCATGGCCTCTAGGAATCAGACAAAATAGGTAAAGGGCAAAAACTCATGCTCTGGTGACCTTGAGTTTTTATACTAATAAAGCTACTTGATGGCTTTTTTAACAACAAGAAAAAAATCCTTTCATAGGTTGCTGTCCCCTGACAACATTTTGACATCAGAGACCCATCATGCCTCTTGTATTATGGAGTGCTCATTTATCTTGGAAGCCCGTGGCAGCTGCTCATGTTACAAGTGGGAATTTCTTCCCTTTGTTTTCCTCAGTGTTGCTCTCCTGAACTTCGGTTCAAGGGTTGATTTAAGTGGCTCTGCTTTACAGACTGATGAGATATTTCTAGTGAGTGAAATGACTGAACGTAGCATGTTTAATGTCTTTGGTGCATAAAGCTCACCACTCATTTCTGGGTACTTCAATGAGTTTAGCTTTGTAGAGTTCATAATCTGAGGGCTGGGTTTATGTGATACAAAGTGTGCCCAAGGGAGGTGCACTGGTGCAAAATATATATAAGAATCTTATAATGTTCCCCACAGCCCCCAAAGACCCCTGTTACAAAGCAGCTGCCCTGGGAAGCCAAACTGTTACACGAATCAGCCCAGAAAAGAAAAACCCTGAACAGGAGCCCAAGTGCCCAAAAAGCCAATAATAACTGGAATATGAAGAGGAGATAAGGAAACCCTGCCACAAAATCCCAGAGGATTTATGGGAAGTGTTTGGCAGTACTGTTTACATTTGATTTATAAGTTTGAGAGCTGAGATTCTCTTCTTGGAGCACAGAGGAGCCATCCAGATGCTGGTGGGACAGAAGATGAATGCATGTACAGGACTTTTCCCCTATCCCTCTCAGTGTTCAAGGCCAGGCTGGAGGGGGCATTGAGCATCCTGATCTAGTGGAAAGTGTCCTTGCCCACGGCAGGGGGATGGAACTGGATGAGCTTTGGGGTCCCTTCCAACCCAAACCATTCTATGAAAGATCAGCTGTGTCCTTAAGGCAGCTCAGCTCTCTTGCAAGACTCACAAAACAGTTTGTTGAGCTCAGAGCTGTCTCCTTACTCAGGAAAAACCACCAAAACCTTCACTCAGCCTGAAATCCTCTGCTGGGTGTCTGGGACTGGCAGCCTCATGGTGAACAGCTCCAGAGCTGCAGCTGCTGGAGGTTTGGTTGGGGGTCTGGTTGGACACAGGGAGGATGCCCCATCCAAGATGATGCTCCTGAGGGGACAGAGCTGGTGGCAGCAGTGCTGCATTGGCTGGGCCATCATGTGGGCTGTAGAGGCTGCCTGGCTGGGCTGGGACAAGCCAGCTGGCCCTTCTGTTGGGCAAGTGGTGCGTGGCTGAAGCCTGGTCCGTGCCCAGGCTCTGCTGGTCTGGATACACAGTCTGGATACACAGAATTCAGCCAGCTGGCTCTAGGATCACCACCATGGCCTGAAGCACAGATCCTAAAGGCGGAGAAATGCAAACCAAAGAGGATGAATCCCTCCCTGACCTGCACATTGTTTGGGATCAAGGGTCAATTCCTCCAGAGGTGGCGAGAGCTTCCTGCTCTGCTCCTGCTGCTGCACCCCAAAGAGATGAAAGGCAAATCTCTGGCAAAAATTATGGCAGAACATGGCCTGAGCTTTTGCAGGAAGTTTTGGAGCCTGTTCCTTGCTGAGAGGGGGTTGCTGCAATCCTACGTGAACCGTAACACCAAGGCAGCGTCTGCACAAAGCACTGGAAGTGAAACCAGCACTCCCCACCCATCTCTATTCCCAGTTCTCAGGCTGATGGAGACAGCTTGGCTCGTCTTTGCAGCTGCAGCCTCCCTCTGTTCCCAAGGTCTGCTCGCCCTCCTGGCTTCTTCTTTGTTCTTCAGACCACCAGGACAGAGACACATGCGAAGCCAGCCCTGCCCTGGCTCTGCAGCGGTGGTCTCCATCTCCCTTCAGCACAGACTTAGGAATTTATAAGCAATCATAATTTCCTGCTGCCACTTGCTTTCACTGCACAGGCCTTCTGTGATTTGCTTGGAACCCCTGCAGATATCCATCAAGGACATGTCTTTTCCAGCTGGCATTTAATGGGTGCCTCTGATAGTGGCTGGTGGTCCATTAATCTGCTCACCCCCAGCAGAGTCTCAAAGAGATGATTTTGATTTGCTTCTTGGCCTTTTAGCAGCAGTGAGCTCATGCTTTTTTATGACCCTTAGTACCTCCTCTTCAGGTGGTGGCTTGAAATACCTTTATGGAGGGTTGGTATTGATGAGCATCTCAGTGATGACATGTGTTGTGTCTTAGTCCACCCCAGCAGTGCACAGCTGGTGACAAGGGGACACCAGTCCCATCGATGGGTGACCATTGAAATATTTAGGACTTGGGTTTGGAGCAACTTCTGAGGGTTCAGATGCTTCTCTGAAGCTAAGCCAAACCCCTTTGGCCTGGAAATGGAGCTGGGAAATATGAGATTAAGCTGTCAAGTGAGATTTATGGTTCATCCTTCTTCCAGCTGGGTCAAAAATACCACAAGTGCAGCTTCTTCAAGAGAGCACCAGTGCCTCTGCTCTCAGACAGAGCCAGGGAGGAGAGGACAGGTGGGCCTTCCTTTCAAGTCAGTGGTTGATTATTGTTTTGGGGAAGTTCAGCTGGTGTTCCTGGCCCATCTGTAGCTGGGAACTTTTGCATCTTGGTCACATTGGGAATGGGACTCAACCTGACCCCGATGATGAAGGTGACACTTTGGGACGACAGCAGATCTTGGGGACACTGCCATGGTCCTGCTGCTTGTCCTGGGTCACAAGCTCCTTACAGACACCAGATTTTGCTTCCAGCCCCCAAGCAGCTTCCTGCCTGCTCTGCCTGCTGAGCTCCCAGCTCGGATAGTGGCGATACAACGTGCGGATCACCCTCTGCTGCTGCTGGCAACCTCCACCCTCTTTCTGTTCCTGCTTAAAAACATGGGTTAGCAAAGACCTGATGTTTTAAAAGGGTTTAAGCCAAGCCCCAGCTGCTTCAGAACATGAACTAGGGGTCCATTGCGTGAGCAGCAGAGCTACCAGAGGGATGAAAGCAGCCAGTGACAGGGGACTGGGTAAAGTCACCTCGGCTGGCCCAGCTGGTGCTAGAAAAGGGCACAGATCCATGCCCTGAGCCTTCTCAGGCCACACTATGGGGCACCTTTCAGGACATTTGCATCAAGCCACAATCTCTGTCAGTGTGAATCAAATCAGACTCTGGGAATTGTGAAAAAGTGGAGAACAGAGCAGAAAATGTCATTGTGCCACTACAAATGTCTCTGGCGCATCCACATTGACTCAGGGGATGATTCAGGTTCTAAGGGAGCTTAGGCTGTTGTTGTCCATAGTTTGTGACATTTTGGTCCCACAGCACTCAGAGGAAATAAGATGTTTGGAAGAGATTCATGCAAAGTAACATGAGTGACTGAAGGCCTGGGAGGAGAGATGCTCTGGTTTGGAAAATAAATGGTCGGACAGAGCTACAAGAGAAGTCCAGAGAATTCCTGAGGGATGACTGACAGCTCATTGTCTTGTATAATAAAAGAATTAGGAACAGTGGACAAAACAAGGAGCTGTCAGGTTCAGAAGCTACATCCCCCTGCTGCCCCACTCTGGGGTGTGGGTACAGCTGTACCCCCAGAGATGTGACACAACCAGCTGTGAAACTCATGGGGTGGCACCAAACTGACCCCAGCTGAAGAGGCTGGCATGGCCTCAGTGTGGCTTCACACTCAGCTCATTTTTTAACCCCTATGTTGAAATCTTTTGGATACTGTTATATATTTCTATTATTATATAATAATCTTATATATTAAGATATATTAAGATTAATATATCTATCGTTATATTAAAATAACTATTGTTATATTATTATATTAATATAATATCTTTTATATATTATATAATTATTATTATTGTTATTATATATTATATAATATATTGTTATAATATATTGTTATATTAATATATCTATTGTTATATATTTCTATTTTTACATTATAAAGTTACAAAACAAACTAATAACCACTGAAATTAGCAAATGGATATCAGTTACCATCAGAACACATGGGTATAGCTTGAAAATTCAACTTCTCAGTGGTCCCAGAACCCCAGTTCTCATCACTTTCCATTTTTTTTCATAAGTTCATAGTGCTTTGAGAAGAACTGACACTGAAAACTCCTTTTCTGCCTCTGTTGGTCTTGTAGGGTGAATCTGCTGGTGTCCAATGGAGTGTAAACTCCAAAAGCAGTTTCTCCTGCTGGGTGGTGTTGGATTCTCTACCTGATAGCAAGAGATGAGCTCAATATTGTCACTTTTATTGTCACTTTTTATTCTTAGGACAGATGGGGGTCAGATGGGCTCAAACATTATTCTTGATAGCTGTACCATGGGGGAACTTGAGGGATTGGAGCCACATGTCCCTCCTGGTGTGGGGCAAGGTCACGCCAGTGTCATCCCAGTTTTGGTGGCTGGGGCACAAATCACTTGAAGATTTCCACGGATGGGGCTTCCACAACCTCTACAAAGTTTTTTTGGTTTTTTTTTTTTTTTTTTACGAAGTTTTGTAAATTCCATATCACAGTGGGCTTGTACAGGCTCTTCTTTCAGCCTTCAGCAGGGAGACAGAAAGATGTGAGGCAAAAATGGCTTTTCTTAACCATTCTGGATTCTGTGCATGTTTTGCCCAACCCCTTTTCTTTTGGTTTTCTAATTTTTTTTTCCTTTTCTCTCTTTCCTTTTTAAAATTTATTTTTTTTATTGTGTACTGAAGTAAAGTAGTCAAACATCTATGGAATTCCTTTCTTTCACTTGTAAGAAGCACCCCAGAAACTCTTAACCACCCTGATCTTTACTGCTTTCCAAGAAACATTTTTAATTCTTCACCATGGCACAGCTTCACGCTTCGCAATATATTTTGCTTCCTGGTTTCTCAATGGGATTTTCTAAAAACAGTGCTAAAAATCAAGAGCGCTTCTTTTGTCTCTGAACAGCGTTTTTAAAATTCTCAGTCCATGGAAAATCTCCCAACTTTTGTCTTACACAGCACAAAGACAAGAAGCGTTTGGAGGTTTTTGCTGCTGGCCGGCAGAGCCGGGTGTGAGAGCAGCTGCAGCTATCGAGAGCCTCTCCAGCAGCTGCGAGCAGGAGCTCCAAGCCAGCTCTGGCCACATCTGCCACCACACACTTGTGGGTTTTGCTGCTAAAAGGAAGTTTTAATTCCCTCGTGTCCCACGGTTTGTCCCCATCTGGGTGCAGCAGCTCCCGTGGCCAGGCCGGGCCCTTTGCAGCTGCCTGATCCCACCTGAGCCTCCTCCTCTGGGGGCAAGGGGATGCTGGTGACCCCAGAAAATGTCCCTTGGGCCAAAGGGGCTGCTCGTGGCAGATGGTCCCCGTGCACCTGGGGCCCTCCATGTGCCATGAGTGGCTGCAGCCCAGCAGGACAGAGATGGAAAGCGCAGCTGTGGAGGGGCAGCACTGCTCTATCTGAACAGCTGGAAGCATCCACGGCCCTTTGCTGTTTCCTTCCCTCACTCTTTCAATTAATTTGCTTCCTTTTTCTCCCTTTCTTTCCCTTTCTCTCTTGCTTTCCTTCTTTTGGTTTTGCTTTTAAATTTATTTTCTCCTTTTCTCGTTTGCTTTTAATTTCTTTCTCTTTTTATCTTTCTTTCCCTTTCTATTTTCCTTTACTTTTCCCTTTCTGTTTCTTTTTCTTTCCTTTTTATCTTTCTATTTATTTTCCTTTTTCTTTTTTTTTTAAGTTTTACATCTTTTTTTCTTTTTCTTTCTTTCTTTCTTTCTTTCTCTTTCTTGCTTTCCTTCTTTCCTTCTTTCCTTCTTTCTTTCCTTCTTTCTTTCTTTCCTTCTTTCCTTCTTTCCTTCCTTCTTTCTTTCTTTCTTTCTTTCTTTTTCTTTTCTTTCCTTTTTCTCTTTTTATCTTTCTCTCCTTTTCCTCTATCTTTGTGTGCCACTCTCTCCTCCTTTTCTCTCTCTTTCCCACACTTATTTAATGTCTCTTCCTTGCCCCCTTTTTCTCACCCCCCAGCCCTCTCTGGCCGTATTCCCCACACTCTCACCGAGATGCCGCTGTCTCTGCAGCCATCCCCGAGGCATCCTGGAGCTGTGGGCAGTCCCCTGGGCCAGCAGTGCCTCAAAGCTCATTTGTGAGCAGCAAGGTGCTTTAATCGAGGATTTCCCACCAGCAGCACTTCCATCCTTGCAGGCACACCGGGAGGAGCAGGAAATTACCCCAGGGTGAACCACCCCGCTGTCACCTTCCTGGTTAACCAGCCTTGTCCCAGGGCAAATCCCACTCTGGCAATGATGGGATTGCTTGGGAATCTCCCCAGCAGGTCCATTCCACCACCAGCTCCTGCCCTGTCCAGCACATTCAGGGCACAGACTGCTTTGGACTGGTGAAGAGCATCTGCATCCTTCTGCAATGGCTTGGAAGGTGGCTGGTGAACTAATTTAATATAGATTGGTCTCAGTTCTTTTAATTATGTCTTTATAGTCTTTTAATTAGCCTGAATCCTACTAATTTAAACCACTCTTGTTTGGAGAGACTTCTGCTGAGCAGCTGTTCTCGTTCAGAGCTTTCTCTGGGTTTAGGAGGAGAAGCCTGGGACATTTGCTTCTCCCCTCCAGGCTGTTTTTCTTATTTTGCTGCATCAGCAAAAGGTTGCAGAATAGAAATGGTTCCTCTGAGATAAAGGAACGTGACTTACAAACCATTATTTGTGTCTGGAACCTGTTTACAAGGTTCAGACAATAAGGAAAACCAAACCCAGGGTGTTTCCTTTGCATGCAATGCTGCTCCAGCTTCCCTTCAAACAAGGCAGGGATTAGGAACTTCAAGGACCAGGATGACAAACTCATCTGAAGGACAGGGCTCGTCCAAAATAAGAAATGTCCTGGCAGCCAGGCTAACTTCAAGGGAAAGGAATTGGAAAGAGAAGCTCCAGGAACTGCTCTTTTATTCCTGCTGCATGCCAGACTGCTGGCTGCAAACCAGGCCTGTCCCAAGGGCTGTGCAGTCCTGAGAAAAAGAGAGGTTCCCTGGTGCTCAGCACAAATCAAAACCCCAGCCCAGAAGTTCACACGAGCTTCATCTCCCTCTCCTGAGCTTCAGCTCTGGTTTCCTCTGTGAGGTGGCCCTGAATCCTCTTTGTCACTGAGCTCCAGGTGAAGAGAAAAGGGGTTTGCAAAGAAAGCAGCTTTTTACATCACTGTCATCTGGTGCTTCAAGAAGTGATGGGAAGTGAAGGGCTTGGAACCTCAGGGCTACTCCTTGGCTTACAGCAGCACCTGTCACCCTCTCAGGGCTCAGCTCTGCTCTCAGCAAGCACAGGGTGTTGCCCAGCATCAGATTTTAACAGGAAAAAAAAAAAAAAAAAAAAAAAAAAAAAAAAAAAAAAAAAAAAAAAAAGAGAGAGAGAGGAAAGACTGTGCAACAGCTGTGAGGGATTATTAGTGTGTATCACGCTGTCCTGCTCTGCAAGAATAAAGTATGCTTTAAAGTCAGGATAGGCATTATTGACTGCATTTAATTGCTTGTGTCCCATCCTGGGCAGGGGCTCCAGCGTGCCAGGAGTAATGCAAACACTCACAGGGGACAATTCCTGCTAAGAAATCAAAGTGCAAGGCAAGAGGGAGCCAGCCTGTTTTCCTTCTTTAATAATTCCTCCAAAACATTAGTCTTCCAAACGCAAACACCGTGGTCCAGGGAATTGAAATCTATCACAGCAAGGCAAGCAGACAGCCACAAGTCAGGAGGGAGGCGGGAAGAAAAGGGAGAGCCGAGAGGGAGAAGTGTCACTGTCGTGTGGCTCATTACCATGCCTGCTCTGGTTGCTGTCTGAGTTTATAATCCAGGCTCTGTGGTACCACAAGAGCTCATTAATTCGGAGCCCACACCGGTGAGTCAAACGCAATTAAGAACAATCAAAGAAATGTCATTGCGGAATGCACTTCACGGGTTTCTTTCCAAAGTCGTACCCTCTCCGTGGTTATTTGTGGTGTGGATCCACAGTGCTTCTCCTCACAGGCTCTGGTCCCTTTGCAGGAGCCCTTTGTAGCAGGGAGTGCTGGCTCTGGCGCTGCCGCCGGCTGCTGCCGGGTTTTATCATCAGGAGGAGGTTTAGCAAAGTGCAGATAAGGACCAGGCTGGAGTTTGCAAACAAGAAAAATAACTGACCTGTGAAACCCAGTGCCAGCTGTGGTGGAGGTTGCACAGTGCAGCTGGACCTACGTAGAGATAAAGTTTATGGGTGATAAGAGTGCCACGGTGGCTCATGAACACTCTGCCCTGGACACAGAGCTGGTGTAGAACTTCTTTAAACTGGTGTTGGTTGATTGTTAACTCCATGGATGAGACACTTTTATGCATTATACCTTTCTATAAGCAGTCCCTACCAGTCATTTATCTACAAATATAAGTGTCCAGCCCCAGGTCTGAGGGTGGAGGGCGAGCTGAGCAGGCAGTGCTTTGCTGTGTGGTTACCAGTAATCACGGCAGGAGGGTTGGTGGGAAAGGGGACAGACCTCCCCTCCCTCAGCCCCCCTGTGAGCCCACCACTGGGAGCAGCCCAGGTCATAAACCCAGGGTACAGAGAGGTGGAAAACAGCAAAAATTTCTAAAACAGCAAAAAACTTTAAAAATTTCCACTGACCCTCTTTTTCAAGGGGTGAGCACTTCTTAGACTAAATGTCTGTTCACTTGCCAAAACAGCTGGGAAACCAGATACTTCATGCTGCAGTACAACTAATTCCTGTTTGCTGATGCTTGGGATGCTTTTTGAGAGAACTGTTTTTCAGTTTTGATCTGCTTTCAGACAAAGCATGATTAAATCTAATTTTCCATTGAGGGAGGGGAAGGAATACATTTCTGATTATGCTGAAGACTTTCAAAGCTGCACAGGGGGATTGTCACCCTGAGAAACCTGTGCTCCGTGAGGGGAGCTCTTCTGGGGGATGCTGAGTTGAAGGAGGGGTTGGCCTTGTCTTGTGGCATGGTTGGGAGTAAAACACATGCAAACATACAGCTGTGTTTTCTAAGTCTATTCTTGCCCAAACTAAAAGTACAATACATGCTTTGGTGTCAGATAAAACACAAGATTCTCTGTTCATCCAGGATGAAGTTTGGTGGAAGGCAATGGCACGAGCAGCCCACCAAAGCTGGGATTTTCAGGAGAGTGAGATGCCATGGAGAACCAGATGCCTGCATCATGTTGACCTCTCTGCTTCCCAAAGGTGCTTCTTTTCCTTGGGTGGGCTGGATTTTGCCAGCTGCTGTCATCAGTCAAGTTTACAGCCTTTGCTGAAGCTTGAGGTGGCAACACAAGCACCCTGCCCAGCACCAGGGCGAAAGATTCACACCTCCCTGATGGTGTTGTGTTTTCTCAGGTCTTTTGCTGGTGCAGCCTTCAAATTCCTCATGAAAGTGTGAGTCTGCCTGCAGGAGGGAAATACGTGAAAAAGGGATTTAACTGCTTGCCACCTATTATTTGTCCCACGATGATGGCCAAAAACCTCAGAGGTGATTACTGATTCCTATTATTATTATTATTATTATTAATGAAACTATTAGCCATAACAATGATTTTCCATATTAAGGTAATACCTGAAGTGTAAGATCACCAGCATCCAGCCTGATCTATAAAAAAATCGGGGATATTAACCTTAAAACCAAAACTAAAACTTCAGTAGGGATTTCTCAAAGCCAACACGAAAAACAGCTGAGAAAACCTCCTCCCAGCCAGAATCAAAGCCCCTTCCTCAGCTGGCCACTAACTTTTTATTACCTTAATTTGCATTTCTTTTCCACATCAGTCATCCCCAGGGTGCCCGGTGTTTCTTGCTGCGACCTGTAGAGGGAACTGTGCAATATAGCAAAACACCAAAATGGTCTGGTGTGCCCCTTTCCAGGAAAGGGTGATCCTCACCCATCCCCTCCATCCTTAAGCAGACCTCACATTTTCCACTCTCATCATTTGATCTCAGGTGGGCTGGCACTGGGCTGGGTTTCCCAGGCAAGACAAAGTGTCCACATGCCAGCTCTGGGCAGCAGCCAGAAGATGTAAAGCACCCTGCAATCCTGCTTTTATTTATTTTTTTCCTTCTTCTTTTTTTAAATTAGAAACAGCCAGTTGGTGGAATTTGTCCATTGCTGTGACTCACGGTGTCTCCGTTTTTGGGTGCTGCCAGTAACAAGTTGGGAAAGGGCTGTTTCAACCCAGGACAGAAGTATCCAGACTTTCCAGGCCCCCAGCCAAGGGTGAGCAGAGCCCAGTGATGCTGGAGAGAGCAGCAGGCTCTGCACTATGGCTGAGGTTTGGGTCCTGTTTTATTGTCACTCATGACACTGAAATAAAATCACTTGGGACACTGTGGAACAACACAAGCTTTCCTTGGACTGTGGCAAAGTGGGCCCATGCCCACTGCCCTCCACCAGGCACTGTGGAACTCCTTGTTGGACAGTTCAAGACCACTCAGTGTTGGAATCCAGGGCACAGAGAATGTCTCTCTGCCTGTTTTAAGAAACTCTGACCCTCAGCAGAACACTGCTTTTAACCTTCGTCCCTGGGAAAAATTGCCAGAACTTTGGGATGAGTTAGAGCCCACAGGTACTAATATGTAATAGTGGTAGTTTATCACAGGGTGAAGAATTTAGGGGTTTAGGATTTTAATATGAGAGTGAATAGGAGACAAGATGGAGGATTTTGGGTGTTGTCCCTTCTTCCTTCTTGTCCCTCTTCAGCTCCATTTCTTGTAGTACTTGTGGCAGAAAGTTATTGGTTAGAGGAAGCAGTAGTGTGGAAGTTACATGAATAGATTAGAAGAAGTTATTGGTAGAAAAGTAGAAACAAAGTAGGTGTTAGAAAGTAATTGGGTTAAACAGCTTTAAAAGGCCCTGGCTTGGGTGTTTGGGGTCCATTTTATGCCTTGGTTTGGGTGTTTGGGGTCCATTTTGTGCCTTGCTTCTCACATGCTGATTCTGGTGTGCAGACAGTGCTGAACTTAAGATAAGAATAAACAAAAACCTGAAGACCAAGAGAAAGAGAGTCCTGCACTTTCTTCATCCTTGGAAAAGAACTCAGCAGGGGAACCCCCTCCAAAGGGCCCAGGAGGTTGGGTTCCCACACTTGTTGGGGCAAGCAAAAAACCCAACAACTCAGCAAAAGCCTGGGAAAACAAAAGCCACCCTGTCCATGCAAATGTGCCCATCTCTGCCCAGCACAGAGCTTGGGGTGTTCTGCCAGTGCCCATCAAGGCAAGGGGCCAGGCAGAGCTCCATCACTCTGCAGATATTTTCTGATTGCATGAGCTGTCAATTCTGTCAAACTTCAGTGTTGCTGGTGTGGCAGAGCACAGCCTGACTCAGAGCCTCTTGAAAGCAGCAGAAAGATCTGACTGAGGCTGGAAAAACCACTGGTTTGGATCCACTTTTGTACTGATACTGATGATAGGGAGGAAATGAGACCCAGGCTGGAAGTGACTGGTGCTGAGGTCTGCAGATGCACAAACCCTCCCCTGGGATTCCTCCCCTGGAGAAGTCTGTGTGTGTCCAGAAAATGAAAATCTCCTTGGGAAGGGGTAGTACGTTGTCATGGTGGATGAGTATCCTCTAGCCTGAATTTCCCCTTGGAAATGTTGGAAAAAAACAATCTAACAACTAAAGACAAACAAGGAAACAACAAAAAATCCCCCCTCCAAATATTTATTTGGTGACACATACAAAATTAAAAAACTAATTCAATTGTGCTTTAAGGCCTGCAATTTTTAACATTTCTTGGAGGACTGCAGCCTTGAGCATCCTGGGTTCGCTCTCTGCCCTACAAGATAGAGCAATGCAGAGATCTGCTCATTTTTGGTTTTTTTCTTTATTAAGAAAATCAGTATGTAAAGGTAAGGAACAAATTACCACTACCTTGCTGAGATTTTTACCTTTACTCATCAGTTCCATCCCTGTCTGTGAAGTGGAGAAAAAAGCCTATCCTGTGCCATGATCCCACTCTCTCTCTCAAGGATGTTTTTCAGATTTCCACCCCATCCCATGGGCAGTGATGTTTCTTCAGCCAGGTTGTCTGGGGCTTGGAGCAACCTGGTCAAGTAGAAGGTGTCCTTGCCCGTGTCAGGGGGGGTGGAATGAAATGACCTTTAAGGTTGCTTTCCACCCAAACCATTCTGTGATTCTGGGATTCTGTGATTTTGGGATTCTGTGATTTTATGATTCTGTGATTCTGGGATTCTGTGATTCTGTGATTTTATGATTCTGTGATTCTTCCCCACTTACAGCCATGGGACCCTCGTGGCAGTGGGACACAATTTGACTTTGGCAAGTGAATTGCAGCCAAACACACATTAATAAGAGGCTTCACAGACTGTGGTGATGATTTTTATCTGGCCCATTTTCAGGGCAGAATCAGGGGTGAGGTGTCAATCTTTCCTCCTGCTCTTAACCTGTCCAAAGGGAGCAGGAGCCCTCGCTGACATTAAAGACAACTGAGCGAAAGGGCACGAATTTAGGCCAGACTTTATATAATTATATAGGGAGGAAAACTGGGATGTCTCTTTGTAGAGGCTGGGAATGTTCCACTGGAAAACTAGGTTAGACTGAAAAAAAGAAAGAGCCTCTGTAACCCAGAAATAGCTGGGAGGTTTAAGTATAATTTTCCAGCTCTGTGTTATTATGGTAATAATTCAGGTTTGTGAAATAAATGTAGGTAAAGGTCTCCCAAGGTCAAGAGGAGAAGCAAATCACATTTACAGCTTCCTTTTCATAAAGAGTCTCTTCTCCTAATTGAAAACTCACCATTCACATGACATTGATCCCCTTCAGTGCATGGAGGAATATTTGTGTTTAATTGATCCATTTATTAATTAATAAATTTAAAAACAAGGCCATTCCTTGGAGCTGTCTGAAGCATATCCTTTCACCTGGAAGGTGAAGTTTAGGAGCAAGAAGAGCCTGGAGGTCCTTCATGTCCCCTGGGAGCTGAGATGAAGGTAGCCAGCAGAGAGCTGGGAGCAGGGGTGGGTGGGTGCTGCTCCTCCTCACAGCAAGGAGCTGGGATTTCATCCTCCATCCCTGCAGCCTTCCCTTAGGCAGAGAGTGATGGCACAGCTCAGGCTGAGCCATCTGCCTCAGGAAACCCAGAACAAGGTCACTGCGATGTTCATTGCCCTTTGAATTCACATATATTTTTTATTTGTGTGAGGCTGATGAAGATTAGCTCCCTTCACGAAGCACCGCTCCACAAAGTGCTGCACAAGGAGATACTGCTAAAAGAACAACCTCAAAACCACATCAGCTCTCATCAGTCCACAAAAACCTGCTTTTTGCTTAGAGCAAAGTGGCCAGAGCTGCCAACATCTCTGTCCTGTCATGGAGGGGATTTCTAAGAAATGTCAGTGGTGCAGGAAAGCAAGAGGAAGTCAGCACAACACTTTTCCTGGGAAGGTGAGACATTTCCCTGAAATGTCTGTACTCAAACAAGTGCTAGGAAGCTGGGCAGTGTGAAATGATCTGGTTATTCTGACACCAGACCCAAGAACTCATAGCTTTGTTGCTTTGGCATCTTCCAAACTTTCACTTCCCAAAGCTCCCAAGCAGAGGGTGCATCTCCGAAAGGATAACCAGCAAAGGGGCCTGTTCCCAAGGAATGACCACTTGGACAGTGGCTGGATATCTGGTAGCAGATTCATCATACAGACACCCTGAAGCACAAAAACTGGTGTCCAGACCTGAGACAAGAAATAAAATTCACGGCTCTACAGTCAGAGTTCAAGGCAGGAAAGCGCAATGCTAGAAATGGCTGAAACAAATTGGAGGAATTGCGGGTTATGACTAATTTGCTCGGGACTTTCTTTTTTCTTAAAGGTCAGGCCTTTACTGGGGCTCGAATTGTTTTTAACTTGGTTTCTTTAGAACATGGAGCCCTCCAAGGGGCAGACAATGTCTGGGGCAATGAGGTTGATGAGGATTTGGGAGGGGAGGAAGGATAGGAGGGAGGGCACTGGTGTTGCAGCTCAGCCAAGATGCACAGAGCCAGAGGAGAGCAGCCTCCAGCAGCCCTGCACGGGACCACTTGGGATTGGATTGCTTTTCTCCTTGGACTATTTCTCCTGAGTGTGGTTTTAGCAGCCTTGCCAAGTCCACCAATCTGCCCAGCCAAGGCTGCAGGCTGAAAAATGGTAAATAATCCCAAGCAGCACTTCTCACTTAAAATTGCTCCTGGAAGCCAAAACACTGTCCCTTCTGGTTTTTGTCCCCAAAGAGATGACAGGTGATAACTTTTTTTTTTTCTCTGACATGAAAAGATGAAACCATGTACAGTTTTAAATAGGAGAGCTCAGGCCTTGCTTCTTACAACTGATCACCTCTAAGTACATCAAGATGACATTTCTTTGGCAAACCAGAGCAAAGCTCAGACTAGATAAGGGGTGGGTGAGAAGCTAAATTCTTAGACAGACAACACCAGGTTGGATGGAGCTTTGAGCTCCAGTGGAAGATGTCCCTGCCCATGGCAGGAGCTTGAAACTGGATGATTTTGAAGGTCCTCTCCAACCCAAACCATTCTATGGTTCTATGATCTATAAAATATCAGCTTTTGAAGAAAAGGTCCTAAACCCCTAGACCTTGCAGATTTTCATTCTGCTATTTACACTGCACGTCTTTAAAGGCCAAAAGTGATTTAAAGGCCAACCAAGATTTGCCCCAGGTGGTGCAGAATGCATCAGGTGGCACAACATGAGATGTGAAATGAAATGAAATCAGAAATACCAGCAAGGTCAGCTGTCACCGTGGGACAGCAGGTAAAAATCAGAAGTCTTGGAGAATTTCCTCATCTTTTTCTCTCCTGCATCATCCCACACTGGGACAGCAGACAGGGATGGTGTGTGAACAATTTAGTGAAGAGTTTTGCTTGAGTTGGAAAGAGGTGAGTGTCGTAGCTTAAGCAAACACAGAGGACCTTGAAGCCACAGCTATTTTATCATCTGGGAGCAATACAGCTGCAACCTCAGGCCAGCAGCTGTGCTCTTGTGAGTTCTGGACCCCAAAGAAAATGGGAGATAAAAGTTGCCTTTGATCTGACTGGACTGGGTTTTTATTGCAAAGTCCCTCCATTTATGATTTACAGCAGTTTATCACTGGATGAGGATGGGAACTGGGGGAAAAGGACCAACACAGCTCGTGGGAGGGACAGGTCATTTGGAAATCTGTGTCTGAGAGCCTGTAGGATTGTCTGCTGGAACAGACAGGGAACAGAGGCTGCTACTCTCCCCCTGCCCCCTCCTTTACAAGATATAGCCATGCCTGAAATTGCTCAGTATCAGGGACCTGTCCAGAAACCCTTCCTTATCTCCTGACTAATCATGCCTGGATGAGGCCAAACTGAAGCTTGCTTCATCTCACAAAGGACTAAACAAACATTCTGGCTCCTGGTGATGCAACTCCAAGTTGATTTTTCCAGTTACTCAACTTCTCTCTCTCCCTACGTATAATGTGCTGAACTTTGAAATAAATGCCTCTCTCAGCAATTTCAGCAATTTATGTCAAGAAAATCTGGATGCATCAAAGTGAGACATAATGTTTTCTGACACAGCACAGGAATAAAGATGCAGCAGTACATGCAGCTCCCGAGCCTGCATCTCAGCTCTGCCACTGACAAGGTCTATGGCCAAGGGCAAGGTAGTTGAACTGCCTGTTCCTCAGTTTCCCTGCTGCTGAAAAGGGGTTGTGGCATTTATCCCAAGCAAAGGAAGTGGCATGAGTTCATACATTATACCTGTAACACAGTTGGGGGAAGCTGCCTGTGAATGAAAGGAAATGTGGATTCTGCTGTCTCAGCAGAGAGGATGTTTTATCCTCAATTTGTGCTAAAAAATACAGCATGTAAAGAGGTGTTGCTGATTACTCCTAAGAATCAGCAACATACATGGCATTCAAAGAGCCTTTTCCATGTGCTAGTCCTGTTCTCTTGGCTGCTTTCCAGCATGGGTCACAACCTCCTGTCTCTTAGAACTGCACTGATGCTCCTTGCCAATACAGGCTCCCCCTTCCCCACCCAAAATTCCTGTACAGAGCTGCAAGGAGCTTGGAGGGCTCAACCCCCAGAGAGATGGAGCACCCTGATGGGAGCTGAAGGCATTCTGATATTTGTGAGAGCAGGTCCCAGCTTGAGGAATCAGACCCAAACTCCTACTTTTATGCCAACAGCTCTCGCTTGAAACCCCTTGGTGAGAATCTCAGGAGCCTACAGGGTCCAAAATCCAGACAGTACTTGTGAGTTATCTATAAAAGAGGGAACTGTAGGAACTTAACATTGCCTGGAGGTGCCTTTTTTTTACCCCATGAAGGCTGGGGTTGGTGAACTTTTATCTTTTAGGCTTATATAACCTGATATTGATTCAGTTTATAGCAGGACACAAAAATACCCAGCTTTGGCCATGAAATTCCCGATGGCAAAGTGTGGGTTTGCCTCACTGCTGTGAATAGGAGCCCTCAAGAAATAAAAGTTCAGCCTGAGACATTCCAGCTGGACAACTGAGTCTTTGATGAGGTCTTGCAACAGGAATTAATTCTCTCTGCACTTTTCCACAACGTTTATTAAGCCCTTTTTAAGACAACTTGCCTTTTCACCCTTTTATCTTCACAACAACCTGACGGCACAGGGATCAGCTATTTCTTTTCTGATATATAGACAGGAAGACTGAAGTGTAGAAAACCTAAATAAATACCTCCACTGCATTCTCACAGGTTGTCTGTGGCAGAGAAACCCTCACACAGCCCTCACCAAGCCTTGGTGAATATTCAGTGGAGGAAAATATCGTCCTGGAAGGCAAAACAGAGTAACCTGTGGTTTCCAATATGCTCTGTCACCCTGTTTGGCCTCTTAGTCCCAAGGCAAGGTTCTTGTGGTGTCCTCCAGCTTGGGGTGTTTTGCTCTCTCCTTTCTTTCTTTCCAGAGCCATGAGGAACTCATGCTCCCATGGGGTTTTGCTCCCTGGGTCCAGCTCCAGCCGAGCCATGCCAGGAGAGTGGCACTTGTGCCTTTGGCTTCTGGAGCTGAGCTGCAGAGGAGGCGCTGACAGAGCTGAAGTGACCTCAGCCGACCCGAGCCGCGCATCCACAGCCTCACCCAGAGCACGGCCCCTGTCCCTCCCAGCCCAGACACCTCCATCCCTGCCTGCTCTGAAAGGCTCTGTCTCATCTGCCTGCTCCTGTAACCATCAGAGGGAATTTTGAGCCTTTGTCCTGACTCACAGAAACATTTCTTTAACATTTTCGCTGAGCACAAATGCAGTATTTAACACTAAACATTTAGTGAGGGGTGCAGTGGAAGAGGAGGGCTTGGGCAGGCTTGCTCTTTCCCTCTGCTTTTCCTGGGTGTTCTCAGGTTTTGACTGGATTTTGTCCATCTCTGGACCAAAGGTTCCCCTCTCTCCCCCAGTGAATTAATCCAAAGTAAATACACATATATGTGTGTTGAGATTTAGACTGTGTAGCTGTATGTGTGGCATGCAGGCTCTTGCCACCACTGTCGGTACAGTTATCAGAATATTGATAAATATTATTTTTATTCATATATATATATACACACACATATATACATATATAAGATATATAGTATATATAATATATTATATTATAGAAGTTATTATATATTATATATATTGTATATTATAGATATTTTAATATATATATAAATATATACATGTGTGTGTATATATATGTATATGCATATATATATACATACACACATATATATACACATACATATATATATATATATACACACACACATACATACATACATACATACATACACACACACATATATATATATATATATATATAAAAAGTGTATATATACATAAACTATAACCACACCTGAGCTGTTGTAGTAACACTCAAACTCAAAACTGATAAGTACCAAAGCCCAGGGATGGAGATGACATGGCCAGTGACCAGCACATAGATCTCAGCTTCACTTGAATAACAGAGGGATGGAGGGACTCCTTGGGCTGGTGGTTTATCCACCTTCTTATGTGGGAATAACCTGACTGGGATATTACCTGGGCTGCAGCCAGCAGGAGAGCTGGGGAAAAACACCACCAAACAAAATCTTCCCTTCCCAAAAATCCTTTAAAATGAATGCTGGAGCCAGCCTCAAATTAAAATGGCACTCAGGTTTGCTGTTGGATGCCAGGAATAATAGGCTTTGGTTTCAAGGTCTGCCAATGAGTCATTTCATGGCTACCATCATCCCAAAATGCCTTTGAGCCCTAGGGTTAACGTGACTTGTCCAGCAGGAATAATCAAAGGAAATTTGGAGAGGATATTTTGTTCCTGAGGGCATTCTGTGGGTATTCCCCTGGATCCAGCTGATGGCTCTGCTTTCCCTGCTGGGGATACCTTCCTACCACTGCCCAGAGCCTGCCCTGCTGCCAGGGCTCAAATTGCAGCTGGAGCACGGAGACAGCTCTGTGTGCTCCCATGGGCCCCACCCAGCTGCTCCTGCAGAGCCCTGGCTCAGGTGACATCCCAGCCTGGCCTCAGCTGAAAGCTGCTGCGTGTCAGAGTCTCTGGATCAAGCAAAGCAGGGCTGTAGCTGCTGTTGTCACTTGTGTCTCAGTGCCAGAGCATCAGCATCCCCTCCATGCTCCCCATCAGAGGGAGCACCAGGGCTAGAGGAGCAGTGGGTCACCAAGGGTTAAAATGCAAGGAAAGGAAGGATGGGGTTTGGGATTTGGCACATACATGGGTTTGGGTGACTCCTTCCTTCTTCCCCCTGCAGGAAAGGAGTCCCTTTCTCCATCCCCCAGCCCTCAGAGATGTTACCTGGCCTCATCACCTGGCTGCCACCAAACTAACAACACAGACTCAAGCACTGTGTAAATGGTTTCAGGCAGACATGGGCTCCTGCAGCTCTCCTGGCTGGTGATGAGGGACAGGCACTTGTCCAGAGGTGTCATGGGAGTGTGCAAAGTGCTGCTCCAACCCAGCACTGCACTGACCCTGCCCAGCAGGCTGTCCCTGAGACACCAGACAGGCTCCCATGGAATACCCAGGAGTTAGCAGGGCATGAGGAGGGTTTCTAGAGCAGTAGGACACCAAAAGGACAAATCCTCAGCCAGTTTAGCCTTGCCAAGCTCTCTAGGCTCAAGCTGCTGAGCTGCTTCTCCTCTACTGAATTTCAGGTCTTCCACAAGATTAAACAACTTGTAAGAAACACCTCTCTTCTTGTCCCCTTCACTGGTTTGGGGCTCCCCAGATCCCACATTTTGGATTAATCCAGATAGAGAGAGTCTTGGGAGGCAAAGTGCAGCTGGAGTGACCCACAGCTGTGAGTACTTGGATGAGCCCCATCTGAAACAGAAAGTTCTGCTTGAAAAGACAAAACCTGACCTGTAGCAGGAGCACAGAACAGGAATTTGTCCAGAGGTCGAGAGGAGCTGGCTGTTGTGATTTTTACCTCTTCACCTCTCAGTATCATCCTCTTGGCAGGACTTTTAATGATGAACATGATTATTTTGAATACAGAGTTGGAATGATATGATGATTTCCCACAAAATCTTCCCATCACAGGTGCAGACAAAGCTCCTGATCCCCCAGGTCAGAGCTGGCTGGTTGCCACAGTGTCCTGATGTGATGCCACTCTCTGGCAGTGCCAACTCAGAGCTGCCTCTGCTTTCAGAGGGAGCAGATACCCCCTTCCATGGCCAGGAGGACAGAAAAGGGACCTGGAGGACAAATGCTGGAGTTGTCTTGGCCCTCTCTTATCTCAGATATCACATCAGCATCCTGCTCTAGGGTTTGTTCAGACCTTAAACACTGAAGATTTCTCAATTTTAAATATGAGAAGAGAAATTCTGGAGGGCAAGTGTGTGATGTGTATCTCACACACAACTGGCTTAATTGGACTATGAATTGATAATGAATCAACTCAGAAAAGCCAGGTAAAGGAAATGCTTTAATTATCCTCTCTGGACCCAGACCTATCATATATTGGTGACTCATTTGGTCCTTGCACTGTCTCAGCCTGGTTTTACTTTCACCACACAGGGCCAACACTTTGGGCTCTGCTTCTCTGACCTGGCAGTCGTTCACATCCAAAGCAGCAGCCTCATGCTCTGTGGACACAGGTGGAATATAGAGCCCAGCCAAGAGATTCCAGGGCACACAAGCAAAATCCCAACGCCCTGTAGCAGTGGGAAGTGCTCAGCTGCTTTGGGCCAGAGTCCCAGGCAGAAAGCTCAGCAAGGAAAGGGAAGCATTCCAACAGGAACATTTCAGAGAGAGCTTCCTTTTGGCTTCCTCTCTGCAGAAAGTTGATCTGGTTCACCTAAGGCACCCCAGCCACGTGTGGGCAGCCTTACAGCAGTCAGGGAGATTAAATCCAGCCCTTTATTATCCACACAAAACCCGAGTTCCTTCAGCAGACACTGCAGGGCTTGTGGCACAGGGACGAGCCACTGGAGTCCAGCCAGCTCGTGGCTGGGTTTTGCATGCACAAACACACTGGCTACAAGTCACCAAAATCTTCCCAGCCTCTGATTCCCACTGCTCCCTTCCCTTAGCTTCAGCATTCCCAACAAAGCTTCTGTGAGTCCAGCTATGAACAAACTTTACATGAATCCAAAACACCGTGGGTTAGAGAAGTGACATCCAATTAGACCCAACAGTATTAATCAGCTTGAGTGTGGCAGCATCTTTAACAACACTGCCACTGCCACTTGTGTTTAAGAAGTTGTTAGTGTGGGATTTCCCTCTGGGTGCCTTTTCATTGTCACTGCACTTGTTTTGAAACCACAAGGTTGCTCCTGAGAACAGATGGTGACTGGGGGCTCTCTCAACTTAGCTGTGAGGGGAACCCAGCCAGGGCCTCAACTGCTGGGACAGTCTTCCATCTGCAGGGTCTTTCCTTCCCCTCAGCAGCAGCTGAAGAAAACCCATGTCTGATAGAAAATAAAGATGAAATAAAGACCTGCCCTGCAAAGCTCCCACTGGCCTAGTGGAAGGTGTCCTTGCCAGATGAACTTTAAGATCTCTTACAATCCAAACCATCCTACAGTGTCAAGGAGAACTCTGTGTGGCTGAAGACTAAAGGGAAAGCCCTAGATGTGGGAAGTGCTGGGTTTGCCAGGATTCCATGGAGCATGCAAAGTTACAGCAAAAAGTGCACCCCATGCACACAAACACACTCTCCTCTGAGTTAGGACCTCAACCAACACCAAATCACCCTCACTGGGGTTTTTATTAGCCTGGCAGCAAACCTTGTTTAGCTACAGGGCCAGCACCTGGGTCATGCTGTCCAGATGTCAAGGTGGGGCTTTGCAGTATCAAAGTTTGATGCTTGAATCCGACCTGAAGAGTGACAAGTAGACCTCGTGTGGGATGTGAGAGCAGAAGGAAAGTCCCTTGTACTGAGGAACCACAGCCCACAGCACCACCCCACACTCACAGCACGACCTTGATCCCTGTCCCCTGTCCTCACCCCCCAGTCCTCATGCATGGCAGTGCCACAGCTCCTCTCTACCTGGATCCATCCCTGCTGTGAGCATCTCCCTAAGGAGTGCAGCATCCAGATCAACAGTGATGGCTTTGGAAAGGGACAGGTCCCTGCAGACAGCGATGCACAGCCCTCAGAGCAGCCCCCTGCACAGATATTCCTCTGCCTTGCACTTGGGGACTCTGCTTACAATTGTTTCCCTCAGTTAAGTGCTCGTATTACATGGCTAAATCAGGTTCTGTGGCTTGTAATGCAGATTTGAAGTCATCTCCTAAACCTTGCCTTTAGGGGCATGAGGACACCTCACGAGCAGGCCAGCAGCAGCAAACTACACATTTCCTCCATGCACAAAGACCCTTCCTCCATCCAGCCTTTCTCCCTTAGAGAAGTTTCAGCCAGGCAAAACTTCACCTCAGACAGCCCTGGGGAGGCTGGGAAGTTCTGCAAATACAAAATGTTGGGATTAACAGCCATGTTCATCAATAACAGGTAATGTGACCTGACAGGTATTGATTGGGCAGCACGGTGTCACATTTGCTCTGTATGTAGGTCACCCAGGCACAGACACTTCACATAATTGTGTCCCAGCTGAGCACCCTGAGCACAGGGCATCCCTTCTGGGTCACTCCTCTGCCTCCCTGCCTGCTCTCATCCCAGCCAAGAGATCACCTTCATTAGTGCCCAGCACTAATGACATTCCCATTGATGTCTGGGGCAGGGAAATTGGCATTTTTCAAAGTGCAATCATAAGGTCATGTGTCTGTTTTTAGAACATGTGTCATGTTCTCCATGTCTTCGCCTCCCCTCTTGCCCAAGCCCATTTTACATTTGCTCTGCTTCTGGGAAAAATGGGAAATGAGCTGGGGATGAAGGGGAGCTGCAATTACTGAGGTGAGTGTGCTTGGGTGGGACAGACCTGGGGAAGGTATGGATGGGAAAGGTCTTAGGCCAGCAGGGTTGAGAGATGTGAATTTTAGGGTTAGAGTGGTGAGAAGGGAGGGTGGTGGGACAGGACACTATGGAATGTCCCTGCCAGGATGTTCTTTGAGAGCAAGGGTATGTAGCTGCCCTCAATCCCTCCATCTCTCCACCACTCCAGACCTCCATCCCTCCAGCTCTCCAGCCCTACATCCCACCACCCTTGCACTCCTCCATCCCTCCATACACACACACAGAGGAATGATGTCCCACTGCCTCACAAGGAGCAGTGAGATCTCCATCTTCCCACTATTTTTAACCTCCAGCAGGAGAACTGAAAATGTCCCAAGCTGTGGTTTCACTGTTGGGTGATGGCCCTGCCTGTGCACCAACCCCCACTGCCTGGGCAGAAGTCAGGAATGAGCTCTTGGTTTGGCATTTCTATTAAACCACCTTGCTGTGTCATTTTTTCTATTAAACCACCATGCTGTCTCCTTTTTCACTCCCCTCTCTGCAACCACAACAACCTTCAAGCCAGCTTGTGAGGGAAGAGGAACTCATGTTGACATTTTTTTTCCTTTCTCTTGTGGTTCCTCAAACAATTAATAGAGAATGTGGGACTTGTGCACTTCCCACTTAGGAAAAACCGAAATAAGTCTATGGGGAAATTCTTTGGGTTCCATCTTGCAAAGTTAACCAGATAATCCCAGAAATTGGGCGTCCTGGATCTGTCTCCTGAGTAAGGAAAACTAGACATCCATCTCCACTGGAAGAGGCTCTGCTTTGTACAACAATAGCAATAAGACAAACAACATTTTTTTTTCTCTGTGGTTTTATAAGCAGCCAGAAAACAGGAAGAATTTTTCATGACAAGTTTTGCAGAGAAATGTAGTGGTTTAAGATTTGCTTTTACAGTGCCAAGGAGCAGGGGGAGATGGTGGAAAGCAGTAATTTGAAATATTTCAAACCACTCAGACATTGTTTATTTTATATCTAACCTTCCTGAAGCACTGCAGATGCCCATGGAAAGGAGAGGGAAATCCAGCCCAGGCTGCTCTGCAGAGAAACCTCGTATTTTACAGTCTGGTCTTCTGTTACAAGTCCCCAGATGCGAGCTCCAGGGATGGGAATGGGTCCTGCTGGAGCTACTGGGCTCTGGGACCATCAGAAATCATCATTATGGCTTAGTGGTAACAAGGTCATGTTCTCAATACCTGTTATTGGCGTTATGCCTGATCCAAATCTTGTGTCAAAACACAGAAACCAGAAGTCTAAAAAGTCACAATTTCTCCTGATATCTCCTTGCTTTAAATGGTGCAGATGAGAGCTGCTCTCTGCTTTTCTGAGGGCATTTTATGGCATCATCCTTTGGTGGACTTGGCAATGTTGGGTTAAAGGTGGACTCGATGATCTTAGAGGTCTTTCCTAGCTTTGGTGATTCTGTGTTTCTATAATCATAAGGCTGAAGAAAAGACACATTCAAGTCGTGATTTTTGGATTGTAGACACTGAGGAGCTCATTAGCATCCTCGTTAAACTCACTGTTGGATGGTGATATTAACATGAGCGATTAACAACATTATGGATATTTTAACATTGGAAATTAAAAAATGAGTCGTTGATCATTTTCCAGACTGCAAGGTTGCTTCAAGTTTAGAAAATTTGTATGTTCAGGCTTTTAAGATTTCTGCCCAAATGGGAGGTCTCAGCAGCTTCTCTTAAATAATTGAAAGAAAAATTCCAGGATCTGGGCAATGGAAAAAAAAAAAAAAACCAACAAAACAACAAAACCAAGAGATGACAGCCTGGGAGCCTTGAATCCTGCCATGACAAAGATCAAAACACTGGATTCCCATACTGCAATCTTGATTACAGGAGGCTCCAGTGGTTTATTTTGCCTTGCAGAATGTTTGTTGAAGGGAGGAGAGTTTTCCATGGATGTGTCCCAGAGCTCTGTGTGTGCCTGGTGCATGCTGGAGAGGCAGCTCAGTGTTTTTACCTGCTGTGTTTGGCTTGTGTAAAAACAAAGGGAAACCAGCAGCACCATGTAAGGCTCAGAAGCAAATGGCAAAATAAAATGCAAAGACTCGTTTTGGGATAGGGCTGTGGGACTGAGCTGAAATCTGCTACACACCTTGCTCTAGTCTTAACTTTTTTGTAATTCTGGAAGGGATCAGAGAGCAAAGCTGTTGACTTCACTATGTGTTTGCAGGTCAGGCTGTGGGGGAAAATCCCTTCCATGCTCCATTTTTTTATGCCAAGGAAAAAGAGAGCAACAGGCTACACTCAGGACAGGGAGGGATTTCTCTGTTCTGACATGAGGAGGAACCACTCTTCTCCATGAGTGACTCAGCACAGAAATGGGATAGGGATGGTGTCCCAAGCAGGGTGAGCACCTGGACACAGGGCTGGGGGGATGTGTGGTGGCACTGGGGTCTCACAAGGCCCAGAAGCACCAGCACAGCTGATGAGAACTGTCACAACTGCTGAGCTGTTTGCATCTGGGATGAAAACTTCAGGCTCTGAGGGGACCCTGTTTGGCATCTCAGCCTCAGCAACAGACAAACAACACTTGCAGAACATGCTGAGTGATATGGGATAAGAAACCCTGAAGGAGGATTTCAGAAGGGTGTGCAGCCCTGCTCAAAGCACTGCAGAGCCCACTGCCCCTTTTCCTGGTCTACATCACCCCTCAGGGCTCCCAGCCTAAAAACCCAAAATGTGGAGCACAATGAAAGCACAAAATAATGGGGGAAGGGAGGGCCATGTCTTACAACCTACCAAACTTAACATCAGTGCAAAGGATGAAGGACTCTGGGATAGATGGATGGATGGATGGATGGATGGATGGATGGATGGATGGATGGATGGATGGATGGATGGACAGGCTGGATTCAAGAGATCTAGCCTTGGAACTGATTTGGGTTTTGATACACATAATATATGGCCAGGTCCCCAGTTAAATTCAAGTGTACCTTTTGTCATATGGCTTTGAAAACATCCTGATCCTTCTCATTATAGACACACACATGCATATACACACATATATATATACACATATATACATACTTAAATCCAATTATTTGGGGAAAAAATTCTCTGAGGTTGCATTACCCCAGAAGTGCCATAGCAGGGCCTCATCATCATCATCATCAGGTTGTCATCATGACCTAAATCAGCCATTTAAGTGTGCATTTGGAAGGTCATGAGGACTGGAGCAGCCTTGGCACTTCCTTCAGTGCCCTCATGGTTCTGGGCTCTGCATTAACATCATCTAGAAGAGACCCTCACTGTCTCTCATATAAAGGGAAATTTTACTAACCCAGTTTTTATGAAGAAAGAAAAGGAACAAGACAATTCTTACTATTAATGTGTGTCTCTTTTTTGCAGTAGCTACTGCAAACATTTATGTTTCATAAAAACACATTGAAGAAAGGATGTCAGCCTTATATGACCTACCAGAGCTGGGAGCCAGGGCCAAGATTAGGACTCCAGTTCTCAGCTCCCAGTGCTGGATTCTCCTTATTAAATGACACCTCATCATTACAGTAATGAGATCATCCCTGTTATTTAATTACATTCTCCTTGTTGCTGCAAATCCTTAGTGTGGCAATCCAAGCACTTGCTTTCTAAGGTTAGCAGGAACACACAGATTTGTTTCCTGCCTTGCAAGTGATGTGTATCACTTGCATCTGGCCTGACATCAGCTTTTTCCTGCTGTGGCCCTGGAAAAGCTGAACTCACAGCATGCCTGTGCTCTGAGCAGTGACACTGCCAGCACTCACCTCCCTGTTCAAACATTCAGATGAGAGTTTGATTTTGTGAACCTGTGGGATTCCTCAAAGGCTGCTCACACCAGGGAAGTGAATCATGTACAGGATCTTCTGGGGCTACAACCCAATTGCTTGCTGCAAAGATGTTGCTTTTTGGGGTGCAAGCCAGGAGGAGGTTCCCTGCTGCAAAGGGGTTTGGATGTAATGGGATCTGACTCTTTGTCCAGCTCTCCTTGGCTTTGTACAAGAGACCCTCTTGCCTCCATCCTATTAAATCACAGCTCCTGAGAGTGAGGAGTTGCTACCTCTGGGAAGACCTGCTGCTTCTTGTGCTTGCACTGCTGTGGCAGAGTCAGGGCAGGTTTTATTACACGTAATTAACTCCTGATACATGGGGGTAAACTAGGGGTCAAGGGGGAGGATTTATTAGCAAAAATCTTGTGTGCAGGGCTGGACTCCAACACAACTTCATTTAAGGACCAGGCACAGGGGTGGCAGCAGCAGCACCACCACCACAGAAGGAGCACACGTTAATTAAAAGTTATTAAACACACCATTAAAAGTTATTCTGTGAAAAGAAGAGCACTGGAGGAGAAAAGCCTGGGATGACTTCTTGGGTGATGGCTCCAGGCTGCTCCCAGCTCTGCCTGCAATTCCCCAGCTCTCCCAGGGATGGCTTGGAGTTGCATTTTTGGCAGCCTCTGTGGCCCTGGGCGAGACTGGAGATGGCTGAGTTTCTGGGTGTGAGGAAAGGCAGTTGTGCGAGTCACGGCACAGCTCGTGCATGGATCATCACCCTGCCAGCTCCTGCCAGCCCTGGCTACCAGGGCTACCAGCACTTCACAGCATGACCCCTGTTTGCCTTGGCACTGTCCCCTCGGGTACGTTGGCATTCCCAGTGAGGCAGCCCGGGTTCTGAGGAATGTCTGTGATTTACATGCTGAACATTTTGGCCAAGGAAGAATTTAATCCCAGCTGGGGAAGATCTACAAGTTTATGTCTTAACTGCACAAACATTCTTTTATAACTTCTTTCACTTCTCATATCTCAGGAAATTAGGTCTCATCTCACTTTTACATTCATTTTCAAGATGTGTTTAACTAGGTTGCCTGAGAGAAAAACAAGCAAAGCTTCTTCCTCATTCCATGTGATAGTTTTCCATCTCTGCCACTCCTGGCTGGACAGTGCTGCTTGGTGTGCCTGAACAGATGCTCCAACTTCTCTTTCCCCCAACCTTTCACCACTTCATTACAACTTTGCTCCATGCTGTCAGAAAGGAGCCAATAGCTCCCCAGGGCAGGGCTGTGTATCTCAGCAGACTGGGAGGGTCTAGCATACTTTTCAGTGTTGGAATAATTAACAATTAAATCCTTAATTAATAGCTCACATGTATTTCCACCGGCATGTGAAGCACTTTTCAATGGCCGGGTGAGTAAAGGTTCCTCCCATATTTCAGTCCAGAGTAATTATGCTTGAAGAAAAAAAAAAAATCAGAGGCAGTCCCTCCTACATCCCTGAAATCTGGGGAGACTTCCTGTTAGACAGACAGATGCTGCCTTTCCTCGACATCTGGAGGAGGGAGCTTTGGTGCTGATGGTGGGAAATGTTCTTGGCTTGCTCAGGCTGCTATCTGAGACAGCGACTTTGCCATATCTGTACTCCCACCAGTCACTGGGACTGCAAGAAACCATGGACTGGGAGAGAAAAGCCACTTAGCAACTGCTTTAGGATGTGCAGTGGGGGGGAAACATACCATTAGTATTCCCAGTAAATCTGCAATTGTTCTAATTGCTCAGCTCCTTTGCTTTCTCTCATCAGCACATGAACTTGTGCCCTTGGACAGGTTTGAGCAGTGATGCTAAATTCCTATGAAACATAAAATTGAGGATGGAAAATACCCTGCTTCTATTTATTATAAATGCAACTCCTGCAGAAATGTGTTTCAACACCCCTGTCACCATTTTCCAGAATAGGGAGAAGGGAAGAGGGAATTTTACGCACGCACAAGTGCAAAACCAGCCTTTTACCTGCGCGGGGTGCTCAGTTTGTATGCAAAAAACCCCCTGATTTGCTAAAAACATCATCTCCCACTAGAAATGAAAGGCTAAAACAGCTTGGTGGAAAATTTTCAGCCAGCCCAAGTGTCAGTTCCCAAGCCTGAGTTTAGCTATCCTGTGTGGGACAGATAAACCCATCAGACACTCTGATCCTGAGGTGATATGGCCGTGTACTGCCTCAGACAAACAGGTTGACTCAAAGTCCGGAGTTTAAAATGTGTTTGACTTCAGTGCAATAAAATCAAAAGGGAAACAAGAAACCTGAAGCAGCACTGCCATCGTTAACCCGTGGTGCTGCTGCCATCAATGTCATTTTTGTGTGCCTGGAGTGCAACTGAACTCCTCGGGGTGGTCTTTTATGTACCTGTAAAGCAGTGTCTACATGTACAGCACTCTGTAAATAAATAATGCACAGCAATAACCCTTAATAAAATAGGCTGGATGTTGGGGCAATTTGGCTGTTCAGCTGTATTGCTGCTGACAATTCAGAGGGCTGATTTATGGCTTTGAGGTCATTCTGGGAAATATGATACCATGGTTTTGTCATCCTGTTGCCATGTTTTTCTGATTATTTGTATATTTTTATGTTGAGCAAAGCAAGCACCATTCCATTATGCAGACTTGAAGTCAGAGGAGAGCGTCAGAGTCTTCTTTGTGCTCCAGCTGTTTCTTGCCAAACCAGTGGTTTTCCATTTGTGGTCTGTGAGTAATGGTGGGTGTAAAGGCGATTTCAGAAGGGTCTGTAAAAGGATTTATTTTCCCAGAGATCTCCACAAGCTTCTGGCTTCAACAATATCTCAGAAAATATTGAAACCTATTTTGAAGGTGTCAAGGAGCGGGGCCCTCCTCGTGTTCATCAGCACCATCTGCTTGCATCTTGCTTTCCACTTGGGTCTCTCTCTCTCCAGACCTCTGGATTTCATTTTGGCTTTGTCTGTTCAACAGCAGAGCTCTGTTTTGAGAGCTGCTCTGGTGAGGTGGTTTGTAGCCTACAGCTCTGGGATGCCTGGTAGGACAGTGATTATTACTGAGGTTTTCACTATATCCTCACTGTATCTTCCACTAGCAAGATGGAAATTAAAGGAAATTCCTTGAAGATCTTGGGGTGGACTCCATGAAGAAGGCTTAAAAGCCCAACAGTCTCTGCCAATGTGGTTCCCTTTCCTGTTCCCACATCTAATGATTTATTTTTTTAAATTATGGAATAGTTTCGTTTGGAATGGACTTTTATGATTGTCTTTTCCCAACTTCCCTCTCTGGTGAACAGGGACATCTCAGCTAGACCAGGTTGCTCAGAGCACTGTCCAAACTGATCTTGAATGTTTCCAAGGTTGGGACATCCACCAACCCTCTGGTGCCAGTGTTTTACCACCTTAAATGTAAAAAACTTCTTCCTTGTCTCTAGTTTGAATTTACTCTCCTTCATTTTAAGACCATTACCTCAGTTCTATCACTACAAGCCCTACTAAAAAGTCCTTCTCCATGTTTCTTCTATGTCCCCTTTAGTCATGAAAGGCCTCAGTAAGGCCTTCCCAGAGCCCTCACTTCTCCACAGGTTGTGAGCAAGGCATGCTGACCAGGCACCTGTAATTCTGTTAAATCATTGCAACCACCAGCATTTCCTACCACTCCTACCTTTAGGGGTTCAATTTTATTAGGTAAAGCTCTTGAGTAGGTCTGAAGATGGAGAATTTAATCTGGACTTGTGGATTGGGACCACAGCTGGGCTGTCACAGTGGGACAGGAGAGCTGGGTGAAGAAGCAGATTGAAAAGCATCATTGGGCACCCATTTAGGCAGCAGTAGCAGAAACCTCAGTACCCTTTGCTCAGGTAGCTGTTACTGGGCACCAAACTGATCAATAGTCAGTGAGCTGTAGGAGATGATTCATCATGGCCTGAAGAAGATGAATCATGCCCTACACCTCTGCTTCTGCCCACTGACCATGGGAACCTTGAGGCACTAACACAGCTGAGAACGTCTGGACCTAGATGGGACAAATATCATCCTCACTGACTCTTCTAACCTCAGGTTCATGCCTGTCACATCAGCTGGTCCCCACAAGAAACTCCATCCTCAGACCCTGAAGATCTCTTGCCTCCACTCCTCTGTTTGAAGGGCTCTGAGAGCCAGCCAAAAACTTCATTCCTGAGACAATTAGGAAAAGGCTTCTGATTTCCATTTATGTCTCACTTTTGTTTTGCTAGGCAGAGCAAACCAAACAACTTTAGTCTCCTGTCACCAGACACTGCAGCCAGCTTTCCGCTGCACCTGCTCCGGTATAAAGTTGCATAGTGACAATTCCCCATCAGCAGTGATGTTTGGAGATCTCTATCAAGGCAGGTGCTCAGCAAATGGCCTCTTTGTAGGGGGAGTACCCCACTCTGCTAATTGCCAGCACAAGAGCCATAGGACACATTGACACCAGGCTTTGCAGCCTAAGGCTCTTCATGGGGTGAATGTAATCTTCTCCTGCACCTGTAAATGCGATTTAAGAATGTTATCAGGCAACTAAACTGAGTGCAGTACAAAATATTTCTGCTCACCTAATGAGCTGAGCAGGGGGCACTTTGAGTTGCCTTTTCAGTGGTGTGGGTAAGCAAAATCATCACAAGTAGAGTGATAGCGAACACCAGATTGACCTGTGCTCCTGCAATCTGCTGTATCAGCAAGTACAGGAAGCTGGAGGTGGACAGCAGGCAGAGACTGTGATTTGTGAAGGAGATGGAGCTTTCATGTGTTTGGTCTCTTAATACATCCTCTTCTAAGTGGAGAAGGTGCTTCTCACTGTACTCCTTTCTGGCATTACTCTGAAACTCCATTTGGCTGAAGTTTGCCTTTATCATATGAGTTATAGAGATGTGCAAGCGTCGACTCACAAAGATTATAAAATGTCTTCTAGAAATTAGCTTATCCCACCTCTACTTCTCTGCTGCATTTAACCATTAGGAGGGATCATCATAACAGGCATTAGCAAAGCGACAGACAGGCAGAAATCTGCCTCCTTAGGTAGAATGACTTTCCCCTTTCCACCTCCTCTCTCAGACTATTCAGCTACATTAAAAAAAAAAACCAAAAAAAAAAAAAAAAAAAAAAAAAACCCCAAAAAAAAACAAAAAAAAAACAAAAAAAAAAAAAACCAAAAAAACAAAAACAAAACCAAAACAAAACAAAACACGTCTGAGCTTTGCAGCTTGACTTGCATGCTTGCTCACAACCAAGGAGCTGAAAGGCCTTGGTTTTGAGAAAGTGAATATGAAAAAGCACCTCCTTGGGCAAGAGGAGATTTGCAGTCTTTGTCATCTCGTGGGCCACGTTCATTTGTTACTGATGGGGAAATGCATCCACTGGATGAGGGAAAGAGATGATCCCCAGCCAGCTTCCGTTTGATGGCTCCTGCCAGGCATCTGCAGGAGGTATTTCTTTGTTGGAAGCCAAATGGGTGCCACAGATAAGCTTTCTCAAAGGCATGTCCCTTTCAGATCGTGCTCTTCCACCGGTGGCACGCTCTGAAATGAACCCGGCTGTGCGCGGAGCCTGGCTCCCGGACGCGCAATTCCTGGGCCTCGCCAACTTTCCCCTAAAGCTTCGTTATTCCAATAAATCACAGAGCTGAGTTATGGGGCTCTGTTTGGTGGGGGCTGCTTTTAATTGCAGTTTTAGGAACTGTGGGAAAGCAGAATTAATGCCATATGTCTTTTAGGCTTTCGGACCAGTCGCGAGGTCTCGCTTTCAGTTTTGGCTGGGATTCAAACATCACAGGGAATTTTCAGGTTCCTCTGTGTCAAGCCACAGCAAGAGGGGGGGAAGGGCAGGAGGGGAGATGATGGCAGGGTGAGGGAGGGTGCTGCTGTGTGGGGCTGTGCTGCTGGCCTGGAGAGGCAGAGAGGAGGGAGAGAGGGCTTCCAGAGGCAAGGAGAAGCACTCCAGGTAAAATCCAACTGCTCCTGGCCCTCAGCACGGACAAACAAGGCTGAAACTTGTGACAAAGGGCAACATGCTGAGAAGGGGAGTGGAAGATGAAGTGCTGTGGTCTTTTCCCTGGATACTGTTTTCTCTCATGCTCCTTCTTTCACTGATTTTCCTTCCCTTAATGCCCCCAGTGCTGAGGAACGTGGTGCCTTCACTCCTCTCCCTGCTGAAGTCAGGCTGCGCTGTGGACCTGCATTTATAAACTGAGCTTGGAGAAAGTTCAAGGTAGGGTTTGCATACCACAGGACTGATTTTGTGAACCCAGGTAAACCCCTAGGATGATGGGAGAAATGTCCCAAGAGAGCCAGGCTTCCTTCAGCTGTTTGAAGCCTCCTGGTCCCAGCCCCTGTGCCCACTGTCTCTGGTACTGGTTCTTGGTAGTTCCAGTTGCTCTCTGTTCAGGGAGGATGTGGCCATACCCAGCACTCCAGGTCAGTCTCTGTCTGATAAGATTTTGTACTCATACACACTTAGCCACAGGCGTTTGAAGATCCTCACACTGCTGAGGCTGATAAGGGGTAATTTTGCTTTTTCTCATGCAAATCAGCTGACCCCCTGTCAGGTGATAGAAGTGACCAAGCCTTTACCCTCTGAAAGCCCAGTCCAGGAGTGTGTTGAAACATCCTTCCCCTCCCAATCTCACCAGTGGTGCACAGAGCAGTTCTTCACCAGACACAAAAATAAGAGCACTTCTGAGAAAACAAAAAATACAGCATTTTGTAAGCTCTGGGCATGTGGCAACTGAGGCAGGTGAGAGGATGAATGGTGAACAAGGTCCCAGCAGAGCACAAAAGACACAGAGGCACCTCTATTTTTCCCACTGTTGCTGGGACCTTTGATGTTTGAACAGAATTATGAACACACTTTTCTCTTTGCTTTTCTCTTCTGACTTGATTTTCTTTCAGGTTTAAAATATCCTGAAAGCAGCATAGGCTACCCTCCTAGTCAGAATTGTGGAGGGGAGGAGACAACTCTTGTCCAGGTGGGAACCCATCCAGCACGTGTGGCCTTGCAACCAATTGTTTGGAGCACACTAATTAGTCATCAATGGTAAATAACAAAAGGATGACTCTGAGCCAGAGGTAAATAATTAGTTACCTTGTTTGTTAAATGGTATGAGGAAAGAGGGATCTGTCAGATGGCTCAGCTCTGATGAGGGGGAGAAAATGTGTAACCTCACAGTGAATATATGGATTTTCCAGGTCTGAGGATGATGTTGCCCAATGTAGATGTTGTCAGCAGTGTTACCAAAACAGCTCACTCTGAAATTTATCCAGCAACCAAAAAGCACCTGCCTGTAATAACAGAAGAGTTGTGATGTGCATTAAAAAGGGTCCGAGGGATTTTTTTCTACCAGCTCTGACTAGGTGTAAATACCTGATTGCTTCTAGGCCTTGCCAATTATTGGAAGTGATGTAATTTTTGTGGAAAAATAAAGACCTCACATCAAAGAGATGCTTAACATTGTTTTTGACAAAATCACTCTCTTAAAATGCATACACAAAAATGTTCATGAAAAGCTTTCAGTGAAACATTTTAGCATATTCCATTTTCTCAGTTTTACTTCAGCAATGTTAAAATGTTTTGGTGACATAGAGAGATTTTGTTTCAACTTGTTTTAAATCATTTTGCATTGCATTGCAATATTAATTATTTTCGATGTGGGTTATATTTTATTGTGCTAGGATTTATGCTGCACCTCCCTTTGTTACGTTTAATTTTGACATTATCAAAGTGAACTGTTTCAGTTGTATCAGACCAAATGGCTTTTACATTATTTCTCCATCAAACATTTTTAAATTTTATGGGTTTTTGTTCAGTTTTGCAATGATAAATTGGAAGCAAATTTGTGTGTTTCATGAACGACAAAAATTCTAATATCCAGCCAAGTCTGTCTGTGTGTTTAAAAGGAAACTGTATTTTCTGGGCATTAAATCAGCAGCTTTGGAGAGCTGGTCTGTCTCCCAGCTCCCCCAACACCCTGGACATGTCATTTAGGGCTTGACTACATGAGAAAAGTGACTGTAACAGGTATCCATGATCACCCAGAGCGCATTCACTCCATATGAAAGATGAATTATTCTCTGCAGCAGCTCTCCAACCTGTATCATTCACCCTAAACTCGAGGTTTCACCCTGTGTGAAATGTCAGTTGAGGTCAGATGAATCTTCCTTCACGCTGACTTCCAGAGAAGCCCAAGGTGAGCACCCAGCTGAGGATGTCCAACATTCTTGTGATTAATGCCCCTGCTGGTGGCATTAATTCAACCTGGTGCAGTGAATTTTGGCCCAGTTTTAGGACCCACACACAAAGGTTTTGGCTACACTGATGCCCCTGTGTCTGCAGCCTCGGTGGGGCAAACAGAAGCTGCAGCCTGGACCCCAGACAGGGCTTAAAGCAAAGCACCACTTCCATCATTTGGTCTGGACAAGCCTTACAAGTGGCATGGAATTTTAAATTCCCATCAAAATGTAACTCCTCAGATCCCTCCCTACACACAAAATCCCTCAGTCTACCAGCCACTCCTGTTTGTCAGCTGCAAAATGAGCATTATGCTAAGGCTGAGGAGCAGAGGGTGAGCGGCCAGGACAAGGAGGGACAACCAGGACCACAGCAGATGTTCTTCCATCCTGTCTGGTCTGAGCAGCAGCCCCAGCTGCTTCTCTGGAGAGGGTGAAAAGAGGAAGAGCTGTCAAAGACAGACAACCCAGGGGTTTCAGTTGTGCATTTCAGTTCACCTCAAAGACCTCGCTGCCTTGTTTTTGCAGTGCCTTTGTCTTATTTTCCTTCACACACAAGTGTCCTGAAGCACCTTTGTCTGGGGAACCCCTCAGGAGGTCTGCAGACCCGACTATCTACTCCCTCCTCCCCTCCACATCCAGGATGGGTTTGTAAATCACATTATTGAGACAAGAAGTGTGATGGGCTATTTGCACTCCCCTTTCCAGCCCACCTTGCTATAAAATGGTCAAACCTTGGCCAAGGCTGGCAGACAAACCACAAACCTCTTCTATATTTTCTGGCTTGTTTTTGAAGACTGTGCAATTCTTTGCACACTTTTTTTTTTTCCCCCCAGCTTCTTGGGCTTGTTAAATAACAAAACAAAAGATAAAAGTTCAAATAAAGCTGCAGCTGCTCGGCACCAGCCCAGCTCTTTATCACCAAAGGGATGTGCAGGCAGAGAGGGGCAGCATGTGGCTTCTCTCCTGTGACTCAACAAGGGAAGAAAAGCATCAGAAGGGGCTGATTTTGAATCTGTCACGAAAAATTGTTTGACACCTTGTGTTCCTTGTCTTTCAAAGTGATCTGGGCCGCTACCCTCCCTTCCTGCCCTTCCAATTCAGCAAACAGCTCTCAAATGGGAGGTGTTTTCTGCTGCTTGCAGTAGTATCTGCTCCATTTCTGGGATTTCTCCTCTTCATAGCTGCTGCAGAATGGCATTGGAGCTGCTGCTCTGGGTCACATCAAAGGCAGAAAAGCCAATTAAATACTATTTCCCAGCAGCCTGATGATCACCAGGCTCCTTCCCTTCCAGCTGTTGGGCACTGGATGAGGCTTGAGCTGTGTCAACAGCTCCACAGAGGTTTTGCTTCCCCCAGGCAAAAGGTGCATGTGGTTTTCATGGAGAAATTGGAGTATGAATGGGGTTGGACACACTGCTGCTCTCTGCTTGGGCCTGAATCCCTTGACATCTGGGTCCCACAGGTTAAAAGAAACAAGGAAGTCACACAAAGGCAACAGACTAGCAAGAGCTGTGGTTGCATGAGACAGCAGCACATTTAAGCAGGTTTTTTACCTCTTTTCCACCCAAGCACAAATGATGAGTATGCAGAGCAAAAGGTCACAGCAAAGAGCACCTTTGGGTTGACCAGAGCCACAGCATCACAATGTAAAGCAAGACAAAAGAGCAGATTTCTTCCTCCCTTGTTACTCCAGATCAGAGGTAGACAACAGTGAAATCAATCCTAAAGGACCTGGGATGGGGATAGCTCTTTGAGCAAACCTTCCAGTCTGGCCAAGGAAAAAAAAAAGAGAAATTTATTATCAGATTACATCCAAGCCCATCCCATGCCCCAGTGTTTAGCAGGTGTTTGACTCTGCGTGCTCTTTTTTACCTTCCACCCCCCAGTCCTCCCCAGATTTTACAAACAGCCTAAGGGACATTAACATTTACTTTAGAACCTTAATTATTAATGGGGGAAATTTATTTGGACAACCCATGAAGAATTTATCTCCCCTTTCTGAAGGATGAGCTATGTCCAACTTTTCTCCAAACAAACTTTCTCTTAAAGCACCAATCTATGTAGGGACACTCATTTTGAAATAAAAATGACTGAATTTTATGAAAGATTGATTTTCACCAGCAGGATGAAACTCAGTTTTTCAGAAAATGTGCAACACTTGCACTGATGAGACAAACAGTCCAAAAACCAAATGTCTTTATTTTTGTGCAGAATTTACATACAGAAACGTCTCCAGAGCTTTTACTGCGTGACTTAGAGAAAACTTAATTTGGGGCTTCCATTTCCTCTTCTATAAAGTGAGTGGAATGCTATTTATACATTTTTTCAGTTTAAATAGCATGGAGCAGGTGCATCAACTCCACATGTGCTGCAGTCCTGGGATTTACTCAGTGGGCATCAGTGGGAAGGGGATCAATAACTTTGGATGGGACATGAAGCTCTCCATCACTTTGGATGGCTGCAGACACAGAGGTTTGTCATTTAAACTATTTTAATAGGCCATGGAAAGAGACAGCCACCCCGCCAAACTGCCTTATTTTCATTATCTCAGGAAAAAATTAATCAGGGCTGTTTAATACGTGCTGCTCACCCTCATATTTATTATGTGGGGGATTTATACATTATTAAAATCCTCACATTTGTCCATTAGTCCTGAATCTCAACACACCACTAACAATATTTTTTAGACCTCTAGAGCCCCAACCACAGCAGTGCCTTATTGGGGTGTCTGCCACCCCCATGGCAAAAGCTAAATTATTAATGGTAAGTATGGAGTTAAAATCAGGCTGGGTTTTACATCCCTGCTGCTGTGAGCAGAGAGGTAATTTCAGAGGGAAAAACTAAAATAGCACAGCACAAATTAAGATGAAACCATTTTCCCTGGCTACCAGGAAACCAAAACCAAACAAGGGTTAACTGGGCAGAGCCAGCACTGACTGTAAGTGGGAGGCTTGGGCTTTATTTTATTGTTGTCAATAATTTCCTTCCTTTTACTTTCTGTAGAGGAGCGCAGAGTTGTTTACATTAGGCTCAACTGTGCCCCACTGAGATATATATTCCAGAAGAAACTTCAGGAGTAATGGACAAAAGCAACTGAAGGGACATGGATGATTTCTGGTGCCAACAGCAAGGCCTTGTGCCATTTTTTCCCTTTGAAGAACATGGTGACAATGCCAGTTCCACAGTTCTTCTGGTCCATCTGTAGGGTGTCAGAAGGAGGGGTAAGCCACTCCTTCATGACGGGACATGACATGCCAGTGATACACCAGATTATTTTCTTTAATCATACTTGTATTGCAGAAATAAGTAGGAGACACTTGGCTGGAGGTGTAGGTCCCAGAGGTAATGAACTGGAGCAGATCATGCCCCTTGCTGCACACCTCTGCTCAGAAGAAGGCTCTGTGCCAGTTTCCATTTTTGCGTATTGCAGGGTGGGTTTCTTTCCTTCAGAGCAGTGGGATGGAGGCAGCGAAGCCTGCGTGACTCTGCCTGAACCACTCCCTTTCTTTATACATTTCCTTTCTTCCTCCTATTTGGCTGTCTGGGCTAATTAGATTATTAAAACACGTGCCTTTTGTGCAGCTCCGGGGACGGTGGGGACCTGACCTCACCAGCGGCTCCACACACAAATGCTCGCTCAAAGGAAGGGACGAGTTCCCCACAGCCACCTCCACCCTGTTCCCCCCTCTGCTCCCTGGGACCTTGTTTATCTTAACGCCAGCTGAGTTTCCCAGGGAAACCCAGCACAAGGCATTTGCCAGATGATCCCTTTGTGCAGCTGAGCCGAATTCGCTGCGGGGCGGTTTTTGCCAAAATCACAAAGGGCTCGTGGCTCCTTTCCCGAGGCTGCTCCTTCAGGGCATCCCTGCGTGGCCTTTATGGACACAGGCTCGTGGAAAAGCTGGGAACCTCAGCAGGAACCAAAGCATTTCCCACTCCTGGCACATCCAAAAGTCAACGCCTCATTGCTACCCTCCCTCCCGGGTTTCTGCACAGCCGGCCAGAGGCTTTATTTATGGGCTGGGATGCTCAGCAGCGAAGTGGTTAGAGCTCTTGGCATCGGGGGGTCATAATTACCCTTCCAAGTTAACACCCATTGAGATGAATGGGAGCACACCCTTTTCTGAGGGTGTTATTGTTGCAGTCTGCCTGGCTGTGGACTCAAAGGCGAGAGTTTACCTTGGTTTGCAACCAGAAAGGCTGGGAAGCGCCTCTCCCTCTCTCTTGCTCTCTTTTTGTTAAATAGGAAAAGGGAAAGTTTGCTTTTGCAGATTTGCAGGGTGGGGAACATGGGGGAATGGTGAAGCCATATAATTTGAGTCTGGTGGTGCTGAGCATCTACGAAGTTGCCTGGCTTTGGAGAGCAGGAAAGGGCTGGAGCGCTCTGGGAACCAAGCTCCTGGGTTCCTGTCGGCAGCAGGGGAAAGTTGCTGTTATCTTTTCCTCAGATCTGAGAAAAGGAGCTGGAGCTGCTTCAACCCCCAAATCTGCTGGTGTTTCCCACACTTGGCTGCTGCAGGCACACCCTGGGGAGCAGCCACTGTACCAGCAGCACCGCTCCTGTGTCCATCTGGGGCTGCAGCATGGTTTGGACATCCCTCCAAGGGTATCTCCCTGCCTTCCCTCCAAACATCTCAGGCAAGTGCAAACCATAAGTGATTGAAAAGGGATGAACCCTGGCCTGGAATGAAGCACCACCAGCCTGTGGCTTCTTCGGACATCAGGTGTTGTTCTGGCTGCAGCAGAGGAGCTGCCAACCCCATGGTGGAGGAGATGCTCACCCTACCTGCCTCCAGAAGTGGCTTTCCCCCGAGCAGAAGGAGTTGCTGGGGAGGCAGAATGTCTGCTCCTTAATCCCCAACTCCCATCCTGGCACACCTTACCCATTTCAGCACCCGTTACCATTCCCTGGGAATCCGCAATCAGAGCAGCTAAAACCAGCTGGGATCACAAACTGGTGCCTGGAGGCCACGTTTGCAGGAGGAGATGTTTACTGAGCAGCCCAGGGGGACTCTGCTCCACTAGCTGGTGTTTTGTGTTAGGATAACAAACTCACCTCAGGGGCTTGTGTGTACTTGAAAGGGTTCAGGTGGGAGAAGCAGCAAACACCTGTCCTCCAGGGAAGATGCAGACTTTGCCATCAGAGGAAAGCTTTGGCACGGATAGTCTGGAGCAGTTCCTAGAAAAAAATAAACTATCCTGGCATAAAGGTTTCCTCTCCTGATTAACCACAGTTTTACATTTATCAGGGGGACTAAGGGCCTGTAATGCTGCCCACCCTGCTCACAGCATGACTAGCATGAATGTAACCCAGGGAACATAACAAAAAGCAAGGAAAAAATACCTTTACCCCTCCACTGTACCCCCTTGCAGCTGCTTTTCCTCTAAGGTGCAAATGAGAGTTGCAAACACCCATGTGCCAGGGGTTATTTGCAGGAAAATTATGCTGGCTAGGGGATTAAGGGTGTTTTCATCCACACTTTTCAATGTAGTAAAACAAGGCTGGGGCACAGGCTGCCTGGCGTGCAGCAGGAGCAGCCCTAAGGCCTCAGGTGCTTGGAGCTTCCCTGTATTTGTTTGTGCAGCCAAGGCCCCATGGGGTTAATGGTAGGATGCTCTGTGTGTGTGTGTGATGCAGACACACACCTGTATGCACAAACAAAACCATGGCTGGACAGATAATCCCAGGGCAAACTGTTTCCTATAATCTTCCCTTTCAGCACCCAAAGGCATCAGAGCCAGGGTGGTGAGGGGATCTGGGCACCCCATGGGTCTGCAGCACCTCTTTCTGGGATCATGCTCCTCCTGACCCCTCTGCTCCAACCACCTGGCCACAGCCAACCTCTGTACCCTGCAAAAATCACACCTCGAGCACAGCTGCCAGCACATGCAGGTCCAATTAGTTCAAAATCAGCAGGCAAGCCCCCAAATTCCTGAGGTGGGAAAGAAAATCATCTACCATGGTCTCATTTGCTTTTCTAATTGTTACCCTTAATCAAAAAGGCTTCAAACACACTGAAAATAAGTTCCAGTTAATAAAGCCCTGTAAAGCTGCGGACTTTGAAGAGGTCTGGTTTTAAGAAAAATAATATTGGCAAAGGACAGGATTGTCCAAGGAGCTGGAAAAATCTGGGCATCATTTCTGCAGAAATGAAACTGCTCCTGCACGGGGTGCAGCCTGTAAACACCTGAGTGGCCCCAAGAGCAAGGGAGTTAAGTGAAATCACATGATCTTCTGTAAAAACTTCAGGAATCAGATGTGAATTGGTTCTGTGAACTGAGGATAATACAGACACGTAATAAATAAGGGAAGAGAAACGTGGTTGCAAAGAAATCCACTCCTAAGTAAATCCTTATCTAAACACGCTGCTCAGAATTGCTCAGCCTGTGCTGCTGTGACTGCTCCCCATTACTTTTCAGAGCAGCAGCAGGTAAAATACCATTAAAACCCTCTTCCCACACAGTTACACCAAATCAAGAGGTTTTGCCAGCCTGAGAAATTTGTATGCTTGCAACCAGAGATGCAAATCACAGTCAGCCTGGCAAATCCCTGCATGGCAGCTCTTCGTTTTGCGCAGTGATGACTTTGCTGTGTGCTGTTTATTTTTCCTGGTTCAGCTGGGAGTCAGGCATTTTATGTAAAAGCAAAAGGTGATGCTTTGCTCAAAAATAAAGTGCTGCTTGAGTGATCATAGGCTGCTTTACAGACAGCCTGAAAACAAGAACCCAAGAACAACTGGTGCAAATATCCATGGGTAAAACCATATTAGAATCAGAATCATAAAATGGCTTGGGTTGGAAGGGACCTTAAAGATCATCTCATTCCACTCTCCTGCCATGAACAGGAAGACCTTCCACTATTCCAGGTTGCTCAGAGCCCTGTCCAGCCTCACCTTGAACATTTCTGGGGATGCGACAGCCACAGCTTCTCAGGGCAATCTGTTCCAGTACCTCAGCACCCTCACAGGAAAAAAATTCCTCTTAACATTTAAGAGGACACTTGTCCTCTATCAGCCCATGCAGAAATTGCTGTGGACACGTGCTGATGAGAGCTGTGTGAGCACCACCCTTCAAATTCAAGTTGTTGCAGTGAGTTACGTGTCTTTTGTTTTCAGAGCACTGACTGCCCAAAATGCCCACAGCAGGGTAATCCAGCCCATGAGCACCCACAGCAGCTCAGCACCAGCAACTTTTCCTCCTTTTCCCACAGTTCCTTGACCTGTTTCAGATCCCAGGAGCTGTGATGGAGCCACCTCAGGGATGTGTGCACTGAGCTGCAGTGATGGAGCCAAGTGCAGGGGCTGCAGAGGCTCGGTGAGACCCAGCTGCTGGCTCAGCCCCGGTGGGCCAGGGCTGAGCAGGGTGCAGGGGTGAGCCAGGTTAGCTGATGGGAAAAGTCACAGTGGTTTTGTGGTTGGAGCCCAGGCCAGCACAGCAGAAGAGCTGAGAGCTCTTGCTCCATCTGTCACCAGCTTCCTCTGCGAGCTGGAGTGTTTATTCACACACCCGAGACTTGGAAAAGAGCTGGGAAAGCTGTTTTCTTTCCAACCCAGCTGACTGTGCCTCGGATTAAAACGATACCAGAGAGAGAGAGAGAGAGAGGGGAGCAGCCTCTCTCTCCATGCCCACATAACAGAGAGGAGCTGTGCTCTGCAAGTATTTGCAGGCAATAGATTTGGTCAGACTCTAATGATCACCTTCCTTGCTTCACAGGACTTCCTTCTCGTGCACATCTGTGGGGCTCATATCCTTGGCTGTCAGCTGTGTAAATCTGCTGAAAAGCAGAACTGCACAAATAACTGATAGGGGTGAGGGGTGGCCAGGCCGGAAAAAAAATCAACGTATTTGCCGTGGGGTAACCAGAAACGGCATTTTAATGAAATAACTGTGTTTTGGGCCAAGCAAGCACTTTGACCACAGTGATCTCCTAAGTATTTTTATAAATTGCTCAGATAATTTGTTAATGTGAGAGGAGCTTCAAAGAGAAGTGAAATACTTCTGCTAAAAAAACCACCTTATTTTATTTTTTTTTCACTCGGGAACAATTTCCTGAAATTGCTTTCAGTCGATGAAACATTGCAGTCAAACCCATCTGCATATTTTCGAAGAGAAAAAATTGCTTTCTTCCACCTTGCATTTTCCCTGGCTGTTAACTTAACTGTATCCTCACCCATTTCACCCCTTTACTTGCTTCCTCCTTTTCTCCCGTAACAAATGTGAATTTCCTGTCTTTTTTTTTTTTTCACCCTGCCTAACCCGTTATCTGATCCGTGCTCTCTCAGTCCTGACCTCTCCTTCCTCCAGCTGACCTCCTGATATCCATTTATCTCCTACTCCCCAAACCCACCTTTTCCCGTTTTCTTTCCCATAGCCACAGACTGCAGAGCAGCCCCAGGGAGGGGTCTGCTGGGCGTTACAGGAATAAGAGTAGGGAAAGAGGAATAAATCCAAACCCAAGCTGTACAGGGCTGGGAACAGAGCCCTGTGGCAATGTTCCCTGGGCAGCACTCATACTCTGACAACCTGAACTAAAACTCTGGACCCCGCACCCTTGGACTGTATGTGTGCAGTCAGCATTGTTCAGCGTCAATCCCCAAGGATGTGGATTTAAATTAACGAGGTCCCTTCATGACACCCATGGGCCTTGCTCAGTGTTAGGTGCTGTGAATGGGGGCAGGGACTCTGCCCTCCAGGTTGCTCCTTGCCCTGGTGAGATCCAATAAAGCCTTTCCAGGCTTCCCAGCTGCTCCTCACAGCAAACATGTGAAGGTGGCTGGGAGCCAGCGCCGGGCTGGGACGGAGATGTGGCGTTCACGCGCCGCTATCTGATCGCGTACGGCGAGCAGGGATCGCTAATGAGAGCCAGGGCTCCTCGGAGGGCAGCTCTGCAAGCCAGCAGGACACAAGAAAGGGAGCTAAATATTCCCTCCCCCCCTCCACAACTCTTTTGTTCACAGCTTGCTGCCTCCCTCCTCGCCATAAAACAGCAATGACATGGGAGCTCTTCTCCCTGAGATCCAGTGGCAGGACACATGGGAACGGTTCAAAGCTATGCCCCGGAGCTTTGGACAGGACATTAGGAAGCATTTATTTACTGGAAGGGTGGCCAAACACTGGAACAAGCTTCCTGAAGAGGTGGTCCATGCCCCAGGCCTATCAGTATTTGAGAGGCATTTGGACAATACTTTAAATTTGATCACTCCCTAATTGGTCAGGCAGCTGGACCAGATGATCATTCAAGGTCCCTTCCAAATGACCTTCTTCTTCTCTTCTCTTCTCTTCTCTTCTCTTCTCTTCTCTTCTCTTCTCTTCTCTTCTCTTCTCTTCTCTTCTCTTCTCTTCTCTTCTCTTCTCTTCTCTTCTCTTCTCTTCTCTTCTCTTCTCTTCTCTTCTCTTCTCTTCTCTTCTCTTCTCTTCTCTTCTCTTCTCTTCTCTTCTCTTCTCTTCTCTTCTCTTCTCTTCTCTTCTCTTCTCTTCTCTTCTCTTCTCTTCTCTTCTCTCCCTCTCAAGAGGACAGGTAGGGATTTGAACACTCACCCCTCAGCAATCATGTTTGGACAGGGTTAAATCTTCAAAGGCACAGTTTTTACTCTGGTGTTTCCCAATCTAAATTCCTGTTAAACCCAAAAATACCCCCAGCCAATTGGCTGCTCAACAAGCACAGCTCCTGACCCTCCTGGAGCCACAGGCAGAACCTCAGAACCCACGGCTGCTTTAACCCACTGCCTTGGACCTTCCCAGTGGGGCTGCCCCAAACTGGGAGCACCAGCCCTGCAGACACGCAGCAGCACGTGGGGTTTCTGTGGTGTGGGGGATTCTGTGGTCTTGGGGTTCCCCGAGGCATGGGACATCTCCAGCGTGGGGAGGGGGCAGGGTCGTGGGTGCCACCACCCTCCTGGGCAGGAAAGCTCTGGTTAAACACCGTGGCACCAGAGAGGAACCAGTTGGTGGCCTGAGGGAAAAGGTGGTCACTGAGAAGAGTTTCGGTCTGGTCTAAATTTTCCATGGAAAAATTCCCCCTTTTCAGAGAAAAGCTACGTGCTCATTTGTTATGGGGAAATACAACTGTGTACATATACACAAACTATTATACAAAATGTAAACACATTTCTGTGTGTATATGCACATCCATATATGTATACATCTCCATGGACATATTTTGATTTGATTCAGTCTTTTCTCCAGCAACAAGTGTTTCCAAATTATAGTGAGTTTATTTGCAAAAAAAGGATGAATTTAAAATCCCTGTAATAAAAATCCAATCTTGAAAAGAAATTGTTTTTAAAAGAAAAGCTTCAGCCACTGCTGCTGATCAGCATTGATAAACCATCCTCAGAGGAACGTTCACTGTGCACAGGGATGGGGTGCCAGCAAACACTTGCAGAGGGACCAGAGGCTTTGCTGCTCCCAGTTATCAAAATGGAATGAATTGGATAGGAAAAGGACTTTTTTAAAAAATAAATGTGCCTGTGCTACAGCTTTTGCTTATGGTGGGGAAGCTTTGCTGCTCTATCTCCCTGTAAATCATCACCTGGCACAGCTCCAGTGAGTCTCCACTGAATCACCCATCAACAGGTGACTCAGGTGTGTCCTGGCCTGACCTCTTCACTTAAGTAGGCTGCCTTTCTCCTGGTTTTCTGGAGCTCCCCAGATCCTGCTGTTGTGCCCCAGAAATGTGGCTCTGTGGTGCAGATGTGCTGGTCAGCCCTTGTGGACACTGTGGGTTTGTTGTTCCTCTTTCCTGAGGTCATCCTGCTGCATGACTGTCCAAGTGCTCGTGCTTTGCAGGAGCTCAAAGCACAGTCACTCTTCACTGTGGCACAAGGAATAAACAGCTGGAGAGACAAAACAACACAAGACAGCAGCACTTCCCTGCCTGAGTTGGGTTTTCCCTTACACTCTGCTGACTTTATTAATATACCCCCAAAAATGTCCTGTATCTTTTTATTCCTACACTGGGCTTCTCTTCTAAACCCCTCACTGCTCCCACCTCCTCTAGGGAAACTTTCTTTTCACTATGCAGGTTCTTCAATTCAAAGGATGCCTGTGTTACACAAAAAAATCCTGCCTCTTTGTTCTTCCTTCTACACAAGTTTCCTTTTAAGTGGCTGGAGAGACCTTGATTTCTCTAAGTGCCAGAACCCTTTGTCACGTTGGCTCTCTGATCAGGCTCCTTGGTGGAGCTAAATCCCTTGCCAAGCTTTCCCACATTTAGCCAACAGCCCCTTTGAGCTGAGTCTTGAAAAACTGGCTTGTCCTCAGCAGCAGCTCCCTCTTTGTCCAACTGAGCTCCATTTGAATGTGTAATCATCAAAGTTTAATGAGGCTCTTTTGTGAGCCTTATACCAGGTGGAAGCATTTTTAGATTTTTTTTTCTCTTGTGGTTTTTGGCTCAAAAATATGTAGGCAGGAAGAGAAGAGAGCAAAGAGCTCCATACTCAAAGCAGAGTGTGCTGCTTGATACCTGCCTAAAATTCTGCAGGAAAAATGCACCAATAATTCAGACAAGGAGGAAGGAAAGACAGGGAGGATGGGTCAGCACCCACCATCTGGGAGTTGTTTGGGGCTTGAGCAGGACAGGGAGAGAGACAGCAACTAAATATTGAACTGGGCTTGAGAAAGTTCTTGGCTTGTTTGGAGTTAAGAGTTTCCAGCTACATCTTATGAGAGGTAGTTGAAGGGAGCTGAGATTGTTTAGCCTGGAGAAAAGGAGGCTCAGGAGAGACACATTATTGCACTCTACAACTAAAAGGAGGTTGTAGAGAGGTGGGAGTCAGTCCCTCCTCCCAGGTAATAAGTGACAAGACCAGAGGAAATGGTCTCAAGTTGTGCCAGGTGTGGTTTAGATTGGATATTAGGGAAAATTTCTTTACTGAAAGGATTGTCAGGCATTTGAAAAGGCTGCCCAGGGCAGTGGTGGAGTCATCATCCCTGGAGGTGTTCAAAAGACCTGGATGTGGCATTTGTGGACATGGTTTAGTGGTGAACATGGTGGTGCTGGGTCAACAGTTGGACTCAAAGATCCTACAGGTCCTCTCCAACCTTAATAATCCTATGATTCATCTTTACACACTTTGCCTCCAGCCCAGCTCTCTGCTGCTGCATTTGTGCCCTATTTCTGACCCTGCCAGGAGCAGAAGAGTCTTAATTATGAGTCCATGACCAGGAAGAAGGAGCTTTCAACTAACTAAACTCAACCAACCCTCTCCTGGAGCTCCACAAACACGAAAAAAAAAATCACTTTAATGAAACAATGAAACAATTCCTGCCTTTTCAGCTAGCTGGTGCTTCTGGTATGTCTGCTCTGATAATTAGATCACAATTTAATCACAAATTCTCTGTTGCTTCAGGGTTGACCTCTGCAGGTGCAGCAGATTTCTCCAGTTGAGCCTCTAGCTCAGGAATCAGGGAGGGGGGTGGAGACTGATAGCTGTGCTATGAAGATAAGTTATTTGCTCAGAAAAGAGGAGTTCTGGGCTGACACATGGTGTTAATATGCATTTCATCTGGGCAGGTGACTTCTCTGAAGATCTGCAAAATTCTTGGAAATCAGGCCTTAAAACCAGGGGTTTTTTTTTTTTTTGGTTTTTTTTTTTTTTTTTTTTTTGAGAATTGAGAAGAAAATAACGAAACCAGGTCCTGTTTCAGCAAAAGGTTTGGGCTGGTTTGATGGCAGGAAAACGTTGTCTTCAGCAGACCAGCAGCAGCCTGGGGCTGTGGTCTGTACTCCCCAAGTATGTCTGGAGGAAAAAAAAATAAGAAAAAGGAAAAAAAAGAGATAATGTGGCTGCATTCATATAACTTCTTTACATCTGCCTGATGAGAAATGCTGTGACAGATCATTCTGCTGGCAGGAATGGCTGTGGAGCCCGACTCCTCCACCCCTGAGTTCAGCTGCCTGTGCCCTTCAGGGGCCAGTTCCCAGGTAAAAAGGCACTCAGGCTGTCCCCTGGGCAGGACCAGAAGACATTTTCGTGGTGCTCCTGCTGAGGACATCCTGAGTGGGGTTGGTGTGTGACACTTGCCCAGAACACGAGTGTGAGTCAGAGACTGCTGCTTCCCACACATCCATCCCCTGTGCCACCTCACTGAGGCCAAACTTTTGTCACTGTTCCTGCTTTCTTTATCACACTGCTCTGCCCAGACTTCTCAGCCAGTTCAGGGATCCCCAGGCAATGGGACATAAAGCAGGGTCTACATCCAAGCCTATCACACAGCCATAAATACGGCTGGCAGGAGACTCAGCCCCAGGGATTGTCTTGGTGCTCTCTCTCTGACCTGAGATGGCAGCTTGACCCCTGCAATAGCTCTTTCCATATTCTCCAGCTGAATGGAGGCCCACCTGAATTTAACAAACCCTCTTTGTGAGCCTTATGCCAGGCGTGAGGGTGACCCTAAGCCTTCTTTTGGGGGTGGAGATAGGAATCAGATAAAGAAAATGGCCTCAGAACCAAAACTGTTTTCTCTGTGATACCAGTATTGCAACACTGTCAGTGCCATCATGGGACAAATTATAATCTTATTCCCACAGGGAGAGGGGAATCTATCCATTAGGGTCACCATCTCACTGTCTCCCATACTCCACAGATCACTCCCAGTCACATTAGACTGATTTAAAAAGACCTCTGTGCAGCTTTTGGAGGTGTCAGGAAGAAAAACCTGGATGCTATTTTTATCTGATTATCGTCCAAACAAAGTCAACGTGACAGGCTTCAGAATTAAACAGGGCTTTAAAACCAGTCTGGCCGCTTTATTGCCACCACCTGAGCGGATGAAGCACCTGGATGGAGAAGGCAGGTCCCAACAGACCAGAGGCAGACTTTTGGCAGCGATATCGAGGGCATCTCTCAGCAGTGGGGTGGTTAAAACTCAGGGGCATTTCCAGAGAAAGTGTTTTAATTGCTGAGCACCAGGCAGCAGCTCCTGCTTCGATGGATGCGCTGATGTCTCCACTTTCTCTCAGTGCTGCTATTTCCAGCTCCCAGGCAAACGGCACTTCACATTTAGCTAATTACTCCGAGAGAGCAGCAGGGTTTCTAGGGCTGCAGATTTCACACAGTTTCTATTAATATCCCCCAAGGCTTCCAGGTCTGTGTTTCTTTGGGATAACACTGATCTCTCTTTGCCAGGACCACTCATGTCTTGTGCATCCACTCACTCCCAACCACTTAACATGGCAGCTAGCTAATAATTCCCCTTATCACACAGCCCTCTTGATAAAGCTGCTGGTGCCTGGCTCCCTCAGACCTGCCCTTGGCTCCGGTGGGGACTGAAGGCTCCCTGCAGGACAGGAGCAGATGCCCTGGGCTAGAGCTGTGAGGGGCTTGGTGCCGTCTCGCCCCTCGCTGTGATTCTTATCTGGCTGTCGCCAAAAAACCCACTGCCTTGAGCTAAATACCACAGCTTTGAGGAGGGGCAGGTGCCTAAAACCAGCTCCCTGCCTGGCAGCCTCCCGTGTGGGTGCCCAGGGAAAAGCAGGGACAAGAAAGACCTCTTTGCCCCCAGAGTGGAGGGATATGAGCGCTGGCATAGGAGGGCACAGGACATAACAATTTAGAAACCAAAAGCAGCTTTAAACCCCCTCATGCACTTGCAGCCCCCTCCTGCCTGCACACAGCCGTGGCTGCAGTGAAGGATTCAGATGGGCCACATTCATTCTGGTTTAAAAAGCTCATCTGGCTTTGCCTTAAATTTATGGGGATCACAGTGAATCAAAGAGCGCACGGCTGGGAGTTTAAGAAGTGTTTTGTTCCTCTGAATTACATGAATCCTAAAAGATCTCTGGCATCAAAAGCACCTATTAACCCCAGCAACTTTGTTATTGTCATGAGGGACTTGTTTTTGCTCTCTGTTGCACTTCCCAAAGCTTAAAGTCAACAGAGACAGGTCTGTTGACTCCACTGCACTTTATTAGCCTGATAGCAGAACCCATGACCATTCTCTTTGGAGTGATTACAGAAAACTTGAGATAGAGGGAGAAAATTTAGAACAAGACAAGCAAGTACTTGTAAAAATGTGAAAAAATCTGCATCAGTCCACGAATCCCCTCGGTAGTCCTTGTGTTCTTGCAGTCACAGCTTCTTTTTTTGTAAAGAAGTTTTCTTTCCCACTTTCTTGAATGATTAGCAGGAATAACTTGCCAGTGAGAGCTGGGGAAACAAGGTAGCAAAAAAGTACTGTGCTATCCCATGCAAATAGAGAAAGGAAAAAGCAATAGTTATAATCCCCTAATTACTTATAGCCACAATCACTGTCTGCCCAACATCTTTAAACCAGTGGCAATCCTGAAACTCAGATCAAGACTTCATTGTTTTTCCTGGGAAAAAAAGAAAAAAATCCAACACTGTGTTAGTGTAAACTAAAGAGTTGCAAGCAATAAAAGGCTGTTTTGGGGCTGGCTGGCATGGAGGTTACAGGCAACAGCTGGTGGGTGTCTGATGGGGCTGCCCTTTCTAGCTGCCATCTGGACTTTGCATAGGACAGGCGAGAATAAGCTACTTATACCTTAATAAGGAAAAAGCCTGTAAAAATGGAGTGGGCGGGTGGTGGTTTGGCTGCGAGATCACTTTGTAAATAAACAGCAACCCGAGCTTGGGCTGTGCTGCTCTGCCCAGGCTGAGGCAGGGACAGCAGCTGGAGGCTGAGAGCACCTAGAAGTCGCAGGGATGTATAAACACTCTGTCCCTGATGCATTGGCGTGTGTGAAATCTGTTTAACAAATTAATTTGGTTGTAATTATTGCTGTTTAATCACAGCAAGGACAGGAACACCGACCAGGGGCTGATTCTTCCACCCAGACAAACAAAAGGCAGAACTGTTGCAGTCCATTGGACACAGGTGGTTGGTGGCAGGGTTGCAAAGTTAGAAGGAAATTATGCAGGAGAGAAACAAAGGACCAACATGCACTTGACAGGTGTGTGGACTGCTGTCAGCACACAGAGATCCCTGTTTAGCACACAGAGATCCCTATTTACTCTCCCTTTGGGAGGAGAGTTGCATTAGGGTGGACCAAATTTACCCCCTTTACTTCAAAAAGAGTCATTTTACTGCGCCTGGCATTTTCCCACAGCCACTTGACACTGCACTCGTAATGTAAATTAGACATAAATAGGGAGTAATCTCACTTAAACACCAGTTTCCCTCCAGGAGGGGTCCAAAAGATCTGTAAGAGCTGTTGACTCCAGCCCTTGGTTCACCTTGGCTTGAAGGTGACCAGGGTGCAGTTGTCACAGCAGCAATGCAGAGAGTGTCAGCCTAAAATAAAAGGTTTTGGCAGATCAGCTCTGCCCATTCTGATGTTTTGCCTTGCTCCTCTGCCCAACCAGCCCTGGGAGCACCTGGTCCTGCCCAGACTGGTGGTGGGATGGGTCCAACCCCAAGCAGCTGAACTGTGGGGGCAGTCGCTTCCCTGACAGCAGAGATGGAAGCTGCCACAACTCTTCCTGCCAAAGCTCATCTGTCATAGCCTTAATTTGCTCCTCTGCCTCCCAGATCTGCTCCCTTCCCCTCCCTGCAGCTGGCCAAGAGGAGGCAAGGCTTGTCACCCTGCTGTGTTGTCACAGCCCCCGCCTGTGGCAGCCCCTTCCCGTGGGAATCCCGGGCTGAGGAATTGCAGGTGGTTTCCAGTCCTTGCAGCGTGGCCTCTCTGGGAGCCTGGATGCATGAGATGCCTCTCCTTCATCTCCTCCTGTCCCATTTGCTCTGGGGAGCAACATGACATGGAAGCCCATTTCCCTGTTTTACACCAATGCAACTCTTTGTCTTCTCCAGTTTTAGCATTTTTGCTCCCAAAACCCTTTTCCGTGCGAGCCTTCCCATGCTGCCCTGTTGCAATTAACTCGCAGCATCATTAAAGCGTGGAAAAAGCAACACCAGCAAAACTTTTGCTCCCTCCAGCAGTGCTTAATCCACGTTTCAATCCCTGTCTCAGGAGTGTCACCTTCATGTCAGCATCCAACGTGACCCAGTATCCAAATGCTCTGGGCCATAACCCGAGCAGGGAGCGATAACCAGCAATATCAGATGCTACTTAGAAGCATTTTGTTCCCGATTAAAGCCAAAATATGTGCTAAGAGCTGCCGAGGGAAAGTGCAGAGCATCTGATTTCCCTCTTTTGCTAACACACTCGGAGGAAGAGGTGACAGGTTTGTGGAAATGGCTGCAATTTGCAGTCAAACGTGGTGCGTGCATGAATAGGAATTGGAAAGGAGGAGACAAACAAGAAATGTACTGCTCGGATTTCCTCCAGTGATGCTGGAGCTTATACAAACCAATTAGCCCCTCATCAAAGAGCAACCCTATCCCTATCACCATGCTTTTTATTTCCTAACAGCTAGGTGCTTGGTGTTTTAGTATATATATTTTTTAATTCTTTCTCTTCTCTTTAATTTTCCTGGGGGAAAACATACCTGATCCAGGCAATTTCTTCTTTATGCTCTCACATGGTTTTACCATGAGGTAAATTTATGGGTGTCAAATAAGTTGCTCCTTATGCCAATGTCACAGAAATACGAGTGTGTGGGAGGGCTGGTGGCTTCTGCTTAGTGGAGTTGCCAAGGATTGTGCTAATTAGGAATTGGAAAGACTTATATTTTAGAGGTGTGGAGTGATGCAGGAAGGCAAGTCGAGGCTTGTCTAAAAACTGGTAAAGTCTGTTCTTCATGGACCAGCTGCAAAGGGACTTTGGGCTTTTTGAGACACCTCCAAAAATTTGTCTGGCTTAAATTCAGGTGTGTGCATCACTCAGCCCTGCCATGAGTGAACTGAGCTTGTAAGGGCTCTGACTGCATCTCCAGCTGCTGCCTGGCCTTAGGAGTTGGAAGCTGACAGAAACTGCTTTGTGTTGTGCTTCCTTCACAGCTCTGGGCTCCTGCTAACCCCAGTGGCTGGTGGCTGTCTCAGGGCTGGGCTGTCCATCATTTTACCCCTTGTAGTGGTGAAAAAAGGAAGCAAATGGCAGGTGAATGCAGCAGTGACAGAAAGAGGCTAAGATGGACCTTTGGCTGATGGGAAGGAAATTTTTCACCCAGCTGCTGTGTCTGTGCCAGTGGTCAGTTTAAGTGAGTAAGTTATATGTCCCATGTGTGGTTTGGAGCTTTACCTGCAGTTGAGCTGCCTCATTCTTCCCTCCACTTCAGACATAACCAAGAAAAAGCTGTTTTGCCATGCTGTAGCCCCAACAGCACCCCATGGGGGTCTCTAAGATGGGAGCATGTTGGGGAACCTTCTCCCTTGTAAAGGCTGGAGATGGCAGAAGGAGTTGTTTGTTCCCCTGCTCACTGAGGCATCACTCCCTGCAGCAGCCACATTTCCAGAGCTGGAATTGCTGGGCTGCAGGGGCTCTGATTTACATCTAAATAAACCCATCCTAGGACCCACAGCATCACCAGCACTGGAGAAGGTGTTTCTCTTTAAGGAGAGCAGCCAATCCAGGGTCCAGCAGCTCCAGCATGAGGGAAGCCTCTGGCCATGCACATGGTCTGATGTGCAGAGTCTCATGTTGGGGGGAAAGCGGGAGACCAGCTGAAAGGACAGTGCCTGAGGGAACACAGTGCATCACCCAGCACGTCCCCAGCTGCCAGAGCCATGGGAAAGGCCCTTTTCCAGAGGAATAGCATGCTGATCTCAGCTCAGGGACTTCTTCTGAGCTGAACAGGCTGGAGTCTGCACCCCAGAGCAAACCAGCAGCAGATCTGAGGTGGGAGGGTCTGCATGGAAGGTGATGGGGGCAGAGAGAGCAGGTTGGGAACATCTCCATCACCACAAGTGAATCCAGAAGGAGATGCATGTTGACAGCCTCAGTGTCTAGCTTTCGACAACTGATTTGGCAAATTTGGGCCTGTGCAAATAACTAAGAGCAGATGTGTCAAATGGTTTTTATTTCCTAGAATTAACACTAGATACAAGAGTACTAAAGAAGTGGCCTGCATATCCCTGCTGTGGGAGCCCCCTGACCCTCTCATACCTTCTCTTTTCTGTTCCCTGACCAGATACAGCTTTCACTTGCCCTAGAATAAACAAAATTGGCTGGAGACACAGCAGATATCAACCAGCACACAGGAGAGCTGAGGAGGACCAACTCTTTTCATACCATTTGCTGTGTACATGCAGATAATGAGTTTGTCTGTTACTTGTTTTTAGCTTCCTAAAAACAAGTTTTAGCAGCAAGTCCTTCCAACATGGGGGGATCACCCCACGACATCACATCTCCCCTGATTTCCTCTGGAACAGAAATGCTTTTGAGATCCCATTTATAACTCTGTTCACACAAAATGTGACAGTTTTAGCTATATTAGAAGACCAGCCTGACCCTGGCAGCCGCTCACACTGTGATCAGAATAGTTATCAGTGAAACCCTGGTATGTGATGTCTGGTGGCAGTGAGGATGAATCTGCTCTTGCAATGATGTGATCCACACAGTGAGAAGCACAGCCCCACAGAAACAGACAGGTGGAGGAGGAATTGTCTCAAAGTCAGGCACAAGTCTGAGCTAGCCATCCTGGACTCCCCATATGGTCCACAGGGAAAAACAGGTTCTTTCAGGGAGTGACTAATTTTGTACTAAAATAGGTCAGAGGAACTGCTCTCCAGCAGCATCTGACTCCTCTCCACAGGCTGTAAAGGGAACCCAAGGGGGACTAGTTCAGATTAAAGCAACTTATTTTCACTTGTCCAGTGTTTGTTGGTGTGAGTCGCAGCCAGGTTGTACAAACTTTTCTGGAGTCAATGGAAGTTGTGTCAAAGGGCTTTGGACCTGACACTTCATGGCTGAGTCAGACTGTGCAATTCCCAGAAAATCCCTGGACTTAAAGAGCCAGTCAGGGCTTATCTAGAAGGAAAACATGCACCTTAATCCTGTGTTCTAGAAAATAACAACAGGCAGCACATCCAGACAGGGAAATTCTGTCTTTTATTTAAAAAACTCGAGCAGTGTAAGACACTGCAGAGTTTGGCGTGGCATCTTTTCTCCCCCTTTATCTTTCCAGTGAAAACGAGGCCACACTTATCACTGTCACAATTCCTGGGACTCTCATCATCTTTCAGCCCGCTGCATTCTCCTTCCTCCGGATTTTCCCCTTGATCTGAAGTATGTTGAAGTCAATGAAAATCGACGACGCTCGTAAGACGCGCCAGAATCCCTTGCTGGGAGAAGGGCACCAGATTTCTTGCTAACTCCTCCCTTCACCCTCTCTCAGCAGAAGCCGATGACAGGATTATTTTTTATCAAGATGCAAATACTACACACAACCAGCACAAAAGATCAGTGATTAGCCTTTGCATAAGCAGCCAAGATTGCTTTTTCCTGACCTTATCAATCTGGTATTTGAATTTCTAGGGAGTTTTAGTGGGTGGGTTTTCTCGGGAAGCTGAAATCCTTCCTTTTAACTCTCGCACAAAGTTCCTGCTAACTTCACTGGAATTAGTTTTTCATTCAGGATAAAACCAGATAGCTGTCCATGACTTGTTTGAGTTCAGGAAGGCCTTCAGGTTGCCAGGGATTTCCTTTTCCTTCCTTTGCCCCACATTTTTACACAGATCATAAAATGAGAACAAGTTATTTCCTGTGTAGTAGAACAGGAACAAAAATATCCAAATGCACGTGGCTGCCTACCTACAAGCTACAAGTCTGAGCTTCCATGGGAGATCCAGGGTGTGATTCTGCTGCTCAAAGGAAGACATCTGGTCCTGTCTGAGATGCCTGAGGGCATCTCAAATATGTGCACAGGGCTGGCAGGTACAACACTGCAGGAACTGCAGGAAATTCTTCTAGAAATCCCCACCATTTGGTAATCAAACTCCAGAGCCCAAATAACCCATTTTGTTATTCAGCCTCAGCAAATGATGGTTCATTTTGGCAACCAAAAATGCAGTTTGACTGGGCATTTCCTGATAGATCTTGAGTGATCCTGTGAAACTATAGATCTGTGCAAGAAGCAAGAGATCTGGCTCCCTTTTACATTCTCCTTAAAAGAAATTTTGAAATTTAGCACTAAACTACTCAGACAATAGTTTCTTTAATCTGCAAGGGGAAAGGGGATTTTTTCCTCTCCCTGTATCCCTCCTGTTCCACTCACTGAGCAGGATACTTTTAAAAACAACATCTCCTGGGGGCTGAGGAGCTAGAAGTCCACAGCCTGCTTTGGGTCTGCACACGTTGGACCCTCCTTGCAGTTCCTATGGCCTTTTGAACACTGAAAACCCACCAAGTCCACATCTGCAGGGATTTGGACAAAGAGCACGGGGCAGTTTGGAAAGCCAGGTCCATGTAAAGTGCTGTGTTGAAAGCCAAGCTCCTCCCTGTCATTCTGACTGGACCAGTGCTGAAGGACTGAGCTGAGGGGCCACTCCAAATAGGAGCAATGAAGATCATGGACCTCAGGGGTGAGGCATTTTGGCATGGAAAACATCCTTCCACAAGTTCACTGCTCTGCTTTCCACCTTCTGAGCTGCAGTGCTCCTGACAGCATCCTTCCCAAGGCTGTCACTGCTGCAGGTCCTTTCTCTGGCAGAAGCAGACACAGGAACTAGAGCTGTGATGAGCACTTTTAACAGCGTTTTGTGTTTTTCTCACCTACTTTAGCCCTAACTCTGCAAAGCAACAGGAGCACCACATGAATTCCGGCCAGGCTTTGCCCCCTGGTCACTTGGAGAATCCAGATGTTTTGTAGAAGGCAGCAAAAGCATTGTGGGATCCCCAGGGAGGAAATCCCATCAGGTGTGGGTGAAGCACATGGGTCCCAATCCCTGCTTGCAGGCAGAGGTGAAGATGAGCAGTTGGCCCTGTGATCTTCTTGAGGGAGAAGCACAGAAGCAGCCACAGCAGGGTAGTGAAGGGAGCTCTGGCACATCGTACAAAGGAGAACAGAGGGAAATAAGCATGAAAAAGTCATGCTGTGGATGTAGAAAACAGCCAGGGGAGGGTTTGCTTTGCCAGTCAACAGGTCTTGTCTGCACATTCTGCTTTGCTCAATGTGGAGGAGCTTCCCAGAGAGCCCCTGCTCCCATCTCCTGTGGGCAAGCAGTTCAGTGGAAAGCAGTGAATTTATTTTTAGCTTTGTGCAGCAATTAGGCAATGGTGTGGAGGGGGGATGTTCTCAGGAAATCTTTGACAGTTTCCTTAAAAAGATAAGATCTATCCCATTCCAGCAGGGGATAATAGTTAGCACAGAAAACCACAGGGGGATTTTTGCTGCGTGCCTTGTTCCTGTGAAAGTCGCCTACTGACACCCTTGGATTTTGGCCAAGTGTCTACCTGAACAACAAGAACCTTCTTCCAAACTGCCTATCCACCCCAGGCAGGTTCCCTCCAATCCCCAGGGACATGGCAGACAGGTATTTCCTGGGTCTGACTGTGATTCCCCCAGTTCCATCACCTGCCACCTGGAATTCTCCACCCCACCCCTCCAGCTGCTGCTGGGCTCCTGTGACCTCCTTGAGCAGCTCCAGGCAGAGCCAGAGCCTTTGCCACAGCTGGGAAGTCTCGCACAAAGCACTGAGGGCTCGGCAGACCCATCTACTCTGTGACCTTGGGGAGGGACTGGTAACACCAGGGAAGGGAGGAAGGCAATTGTCTCCCACTGGCACAGCTGCTCTCTCAGGGAACATCTATTCAGACTTAGGAGCAAACAGATGGTTTTCTCCCACTGGCCAATCCATTCTTTCTTTTTCTTCTGACACTGCCCAAAGGGGTCACAGCAAGAATGGTGATTCTCTGCATCTCTAATGTATGTACATTGTCCTCCCAGTCCCACACAGAGCAGAAGTGACCAAAGTCAGACAATAACAAAGCTTCTTGACCTATTGGATGAGTAAAAAGTGCAGCTTTCCCTGTCCAGCCTCGGACCTGCTCGTGCCACGGCCATTCCCGGCTGTTCCCCTGCAAGGCCGTGCACAAGGGGACATTGGAGGCTGGTGACAGAGCCAGGGGCTGAATCGTGTTTCAGCAGCTTGGGCACATCCGTGTGCTCTAAGCCAAGAGGAATGCAAACTGCTCAGCGATGAACAACTGCTCCAGCAGCCCACAGCCAAAAGGAGACACTCTGGGGCACGTCAGGCACTGACCCAGCCCGCCGTGGAGGGAGCTGTCAGATTGTGTTATCAGAGGGGCAAAGCTGCATCTTCCGCTTGGGAAATAAATGTCGTGGTGGTTGTAGAGAGGCAAGACACCATTACCCAGCAATTATGCTCTATCTCACTGACGTTATCTCTTAATTGCACATTTGCAAGTGCTTCTACTTGCTGGGTGGTTGCAAGGAGGAAGGTGAAGTGGGGTTGCCTGTCTGGGAGATACCCAAGGGACCTACACCGCTGCTAATTTTTAAGATATAACAGTACAGTTGCACTTCTGCACCAGTAAATGGTTATCCTGCCTTTTCCCTGGAAAGAACTTCAAATGGTGCAATTGGTGCAGGCTGCTCATCCAGGACTTTTTCAAAACCCTCGAAGTGACAAGGGTGATCAGATATACCTTGAAAACGTAACTTCTTAAGAAGAAGTGTAAGAACAGCCATTCAATACACAGACATTTCTATCTCCTTTTCTTTTCTTCAGGATTTTGTACCAATCCATGGCCATCCAGGAACATCTGGTCCATGATTAGGTTGCACAACGTGACCGCTCGCAGCTTGACGTCGCCTGCAGAAACAGAAGTGGGATCCACCCATGCTAAAAGCCATCTGACACTGCAGCAGCAGAGCTACCACTGCTGGCTGCCAGAACACGGCGTGTGACACATATTTTCAGGGCTGTCTCTTTCCAGTGCATGACAGCAACGCTCACAAACATCTGCCTGTGCATTATAGCATGGCTGATTTTTAAAGATTGGGCCTTGGATCTTGAAAGACAGTTTGGCACATAGATGTGAGGAAACCATCCAGGAATTAGGTTTCTGAGTGGTTCAGCTGATGTGTGTGTCTGTTCCTTAATTCCAGGGTTAGTGCTCTCTCTACTAGACTTTGCCACCTCTCAGTTTTTTTCTGAAGGTATTTTAGGCCTGGAGCCACAGTTTCTTTTTAGGACATTGGGACACTCTCCAAAGGAATTAATTTTAATTTTTCCAAGTATTGCGATTAGCTGGGTGCCTTCAGCTTTGGTTAATTCCAAATTCTGATGGGTGGTACATTGAGTTTTCTGTCACTGATGTAGTGACATTGGTACAAACTCATAGTGTAGGTGTCTAAAAGCTGGGCCTTGTTCACATGGGACAGTCTTTCCAAACACCCCAAACTTGAGGCCAGTTTCGTTGGGGTGACAGAGGAAAACCCCAGAAACACCAGCCTGGGCACCAATAATAAAACTGAGATGTGTTTGGCTGTCTTTGCCTCTCACAAGACTGAGCCCTAGGATGACCTTGGTTCTGGGACCTGAGACACCTCTGCTTACAGACTCTCCTGGTCCTGGGGCCACCAAGAGATGGGGACATGTCACAGCAGAGGGGTGAAGTTGATTGAAACCACCACTGATGTGGAAAAGGCTGAGAGCTGCAAGATGGGCTGTCACTGTCAATGCTACTTGCTTTTGATGGTAACAGTTCTATTTTAATCAAACCTTTGGTGGCTTAGAAATTTGTGATCTTTTCAACTGCTTTTTGAATTCAAAACTGAGCTGAGAGCCATGTACAGGCTCAGGGGGAGTGATTTGACTTCAGTTCCCTGGTGGGACATTGCCTGGTGCTTCTGACCTGACAGAAAACTGGTGTGGCCTCACACCTTTCCATGTTTCACTGCTGCTTAAAACCTCTCTGAGATGATAATAAGCCTTTTAGGCACAATTTTTTGTTTGTTTGTTTGTTTTTTTGTTTTACTTCATACGTTTGAAAAGTAATTATGCTCAGCATTTTTTTTCCACCGTGGTGCTATTGGAAATCCGGTCACTGCAGAGTCCCTGGGCACAAGTCAGCTCCTCGTCACAACCTGGAATGTTTTCTGCCAGGAATGATGAGATGCGACAGCTCCCATTGAAGGGTATTCCTCCCAGATAATTCCAGTTTCCAAGGTCCCGGGCTTTGAAGATAAACTTGTTGCTTGTTTGGTTTCCTAGCAACTTGTGCTCCGCGGCAGAAATGCATTCCTCGGACCCCGAGCTCGACCTCGGGATGCTGGGAGCTGAGATGTGCTCTGCTCTGCCCCGGTGAAAGCAGCTGCCTGAAAACACAGGACTGGAGTGAGAGAGCTGGGGCTGGAGCAAACCCTCTGATCAGATCTGGTCACTCCTTGTCACTGCTGTTCAACAGAATCCTCATTTTAAGTTAAAACACTGTATCTGGCCAGCTGTGAAGGTGGAGGTAGCTTGGGTTTGGCTGGTTGTCCAGGTTTTTGCTGGGGAGTTTGGCCCTGATGCCACAAAGTGGCTAAACTGATAATCCAGAGTCAAACATCACAGCCTTTACTGGAGCTTTATCTTTAGATGAGAAGCCCAAGGATCCATTTTTCCATGAAACAAATATGGGGAGGCAAATCATCACTACCAGTGAGACCCCTCAGGGGTGAATCTGGAGAAAAAAGCAGATTTGGTCATCTGAAAGGCACATGAACCTTAGTCTTGGTATTTTTATTGAGCTGTTGAAAACAACAAAGGGCCAATCCACCTTAATCTGCACATTGCCTGGTTATCAATATTTATTTAATTATTTCTTCTGGTTATTATAAGCTCAGCTCCACTGCAACTTTTAGCTTGGGTGCTTCAGCTCCAAGATCCCAAGGGACCCTTCAAGCTCAGATTTAGTTTCACAGGTCTGCATCAAGGTGAGTGAAGGGCAGACCTAGAAGATGCTGAGTTTGATTCTCTGTATCTCACTCTATCAGAGGTTTTTGCAGGCATTGCTCACTTGGTGCCTGGTGGGAAAAGATCTCCCTTCCATTTGTGTCCCAGTCACAAAAGTAAAAGATGATCAGTTCTCCAGCTCAACAGAATAATGGACAATCCTGGGCCAAAGCCACTGTCACCTAAGTAGCTGCAGCATAAAATGAAAAAGTCTCTTAGTTTTTAGACAGGGAGGGCACTGCTAAATACCAATTAGGTCTTGATCCTGGGGCTGAACAGGGTCTTCTGAATCCCAGTATTACACTTTTATATAGCCACCTTTTTTGAATTTGTCTAATAAATTTAATCAGAGCTGTCAATGACTAAAAGAAGATTTTTGTCCTGTTTCAGTTAACTCAGGGCATTATTCCCTGAGGATAATCTTTAGTGAATATAGCACTGCATTGTGGTTCAGGCAGCAAACTGAATGCATTGTTCAGATTGAATTATAGCATATTACTGTCAAGGGTATTCCTTCAAAAAGCTGACACCTTCTAATTACATCTGTGAGACTCTGAGAAAAATGGTATCCCAGGGAAAAAAATTGCTTGGCACCCACTTTGTTAGTTTTAGCCTGATGTTCATTTCTAGCCATTCATATAGGGCTGAGTCATACAAGAGAAGCCTGTAAGGGAATCACAAACAATCTGTCTGGCTTGAGGAAATTGGGAGCCATTTCAAGTGTGCATTGCCTCACTCCACAGTTAGTGGCAGGGGCTATTAGAGACTCTGGAGACTCTGAAGATAGAGAGGGCATTTTTCTACTAGAATAGTTCTGCAGATAGACTGGAGATGGGACAAAAACAAGTTTTGTGAAAGAAGGACCATCCCAGGCAGAGCCAGAATCAGATGCACCATCAGAATCAATGCAGTCATCCCTCACCTGCCCAGGGCATCTCTAAATCTCAGCTGACAATCTTTTCCTGCTGTCTTTAGGCAACATTTTTTACCTCCCCTGAGCTAGTTTGAAACCTTTAATTCCATTCTGCCTGCTCTTCCAAGAATGTGGTGCGACAAGTGGAAACTCATCTCCACACGGGGGAAGAAGCGGGCGGGAAGAGGGGGGAGCACTGCGTGAATATTAAAACATTTGCAGTGTGAAATGTTGAGTTATGAGCAACCACAGCACACCTCGGGCTAATAGCATGGTGCCAGGGCTGTGCTGGCACAGGGGGTGTCCCAGGAGGGCTGGCAGCAGTGCTCAGGGTGGGGATGGGGGGGATGCATGCCCTGGGCTCAGCAGGACGTGATCCAGGACTGAGGTGCTTTGGCTGAAGATGCACAAAACCCCTGTGTGGTGCAAACCTGCTGGTGCAGGAAGCTGGTTCTCCCCGTACTGGTGAGGCTGGTGGGTGCCTGGAGGCACCATTACGATCCCATTTAAATATTCATTCACTTTGTGTTCATGCTCTGATTTACCCACGTTTGCTAAGGGACCCTCTTACTTCCTGGCCCAAATAGCTCTGTGTGGTGGAGAAAAGTTTTTATTCTTCCAATGCCATTCAGTGGTGGAGCTGCAAAGCTTTGACCCTGCTCTGGTGGCAGATGGGCACCCAGGATGCCTGTCCCCCTTGGCTGCAGAGTGGAAGGGAAGAGGTCAGGCCTGAGCAAAGCACCTTGCTCCTGCTCTTGGTGCTGATAAGGTACCAGAAGGGTTGTGCAAGTCCTATCAGAAAAGGAGAATGTGCCTTAGGCCGTGGGCTTGGTAAGCTCAGAGTAAAATGGTTACTGGAGGAGTAGGACATGGGGTGGTTAAAGCCTTGGAGGTTTCTGTGGGGTTTGGGGCCATCAGAGCTTGAAGGGGTGAAATGCAGTAGACATCCAAGGCAAGAAACATCACTGCTGCGTTACTATGAGTGACAAAGGGACACAGAATACATCCAGGGAACAGGAATGGCGAAAACTGACCCTGGCAAGTGCTGTCATTCCCTGGAACCTGTGTCTCTGCTTCTCACACTGCTGTACTTCATATGGCTTTGGCTAAGTCACAGGAGAGTGGCTTGTTCCAGTGTCTGAATTATCAGTGCATTTCACATCTTGATCTTGGAGACCTTGCAACTCTAACCCTGAATCTATTTCCCTAGCATAGATAAAAGAGCCTAACATTTGTGGTATGAGAAACCTGATGTGCTGTAGGGGAGCAAGATGAATCCAATGTATTGAACAAACTTGTAATGCTCAGCTTCACAGGAGTTATAAAGTAGAGCAGGAAAACCAGGAACATGCTCAGAGAACTCAACCAGGAGAGACCAGTGCTGTGGTAAAGCATCTGCTACAGGGATGTCTTTGCCAAATGTGGAGGTTTGGGAAGGAGCTGTGGGTGACCCAGAAAAGCACATTTCCTACTATCTGCAGGCAGCACCTGCACACTTTCCTGTCCAGGTTCCACCAGCACCACTGCAGATCCCTGCTGAGGGGTATCCAAAGGGACAACCAGACCAGGGTGCCTCAGTTTCCAACAGTGCTTGTGTCCTTTGTGAGGGGCTTGATCCCTGCTCATGGGCAGTGCCAGGTCAGAGCACACAACTCTCATTCCAAGGATGGATTTGCTTTATTATTTCACTTCCTGACCCAATTTCTTATGCAATGTCTGTCCAAAAAGACACAATATCCCTGGAGTGTGCAATGGCTGTGAACTTGGTTTTAGGCTGTCCTGGGCACAGCAGTTCTCATCTGATGGCTGTGTTGGTCCTGCCTGACCATGGAGCTGTTTCTCCTGGAGGACTTTATGGATGAGTTTATCACAGATGAAGGTGAGAGCTGTCTGCTTTTTGAACACAAGCGTATGATTCAGACCTTTTGTGAGGGATGATCAACCACAGTAAATAAAGTTGCTGCTTGTGAGAGTAACAATTAAAACCCATTATAACCTGCTTAACTAGTCAGGGATTGAAGTGCCTGGAAGAACTTGCTCTGTCCTCTCTGAGTGCTGTTTTGCTTGGCCCATTTGCCTGATTTGGGAAAAAGATTGTGTTCTGAGAGGGTTAGCTTGAAATTCCTGCTCTCATGACCAGGGTAGTTTCTTGGTTCCTAAGGATGGCTGATACCATAGGGAAAAAAAAAGTTTCCCAAGTGATCTTTAAGAATTGAGTATTTTGATTCATGGGACATGCAGGATGCAACACCTCATGTTCAGGACAGACAACACATCACAAATTAAACCAAACTATGTTTCAGATCTACCTCTGAATTTACCACACTGCCACTCTGATGTTTTCAGTGGAGTCACTGGGAAGACAGATGAGTTGGTGTGACAGGTAACTGGTGTGGAGCTATTGCATGGGCTTCTTGCTGGCTCGAGGTTTGAAGAAGGGAAAACAGGGTCAGAGAGCCCATGTCTACATGGAAAAGGCAGGGTCTGAGCTGCTGGGGCCTGTGAGTTGGTGACTCATGGGCCTGATTAATGAGTGTGAGCCATGGAAACTGGCTGGGAGTCTGATTGCCCCCACTGCCAGGCAGGAACACTCAAGAGCCACCTCAACCTTATTTTCTCCTTATTTCTAGAAGAGAACACACATGACAGGGCTTATCTCCACTGATTATTTCTCTGCTTTCAAGAACTATAAGGAAAGAAAAGCCATGCCTTTTTCCCTCCCTCTCTCTCTTTTCAGGAGACCTGCTCATGGCCACGTTTTTTGCATGCCTTCTAGATACCATCAGAAAGGAATGGCTTTTCCCAGGCCTTTTGTGCAGCTCAAGGCATTTCTTTGGCTTTTGTGGCTTCTTTGTGTGTTGCAGTGCTTTTATTTGGGGCAGCACTGAGACAGGTGGGGTGTCATAGTTTACCAGAGCCAAGGGGCCCACTGTGTTCATGTGCTTATGACATGGCCACGGCATAAAAATAGGAGCTGGAGTTTGATGTGCCCAAACACGTGTCCGTGGGCTGCAGGGTGACCACACCCCATGGCTACTTGTCTGGGATTTGGGGATGCCTAGAAATTTGGTGCAAATGGAAAAGTCCTCATATTCCACAAGGATGGGAAGTTAGGAAGGAGAAGGGGGACACATCATGAGGAACTTCTCTACCAGGGACAAAGGTGCCCATGATGTCCTGGCTAAGAATGATCCAGACCTTTTGTACAGCTGGGTCAGTGGGGGAAAAACTGCCTTCAGCACATGTCCAAGATGGGTGGTGAGGCACTGGAACATGTTGCCCAGAGAAGTTGTGGATGTCCCTTTGCTGGAAGTGTTCAAGGCCAGGCTGGTTGGGCCTCTTGAGCTGCCTGGTCTAGTGGAAGGAGTTAGAACTACATGATTTTTATGATCCCTTCCAAAGCAAACCATTCTGCTTCTCTGACAGGTGCCATCCATGTTCCCCTGCCACCAGACACACAAAGACAGGTGTTTCACTTCTCTGTGCTCTCCAGAACACCAAGTTAAAACAGAAGAAGTGTATTTAAATGTTACACCCCCTCTCTGCCACAGTAACACCAGCAGTCATTTGTTCCCTGCTCCTGGAGAAGGACTGCAGTTTTCAGGGAGGAAAATGCCATCAAATGTGGAATACATGTGTTGGAGGTACAATATCTGCTCAAGAATGGATTTTCTTGGCTGAGATGCCATTGTTTATTTTGCTGTGGGAGGTGTTCACTAGAGGTCTGGTTTGTCTTCCCTCTCCTTTCTGTGCTCTCAGTAGCATCTCTGACGTGCCCTGGATGACAAAACTCTTGTCCTCCTTCCTCTCCATCACATAAGATGTCACCCTGAAAGAAGGATGGGTTGCAGGACTAAAGCTGAGGAATGGGTGGGTCTTTCTGCTGGGCTCTTGCCCCACCTTGCCTAGATGGAGATGGCAGCCAACCAGAGAAGTGTGGAGAGAAAATGGAGAGAAGAGGGGTTTGTGTTGCTCTGTGATGTGAGATGGGACAGGCCTGGACCCACAATGTGACTGGTTTTGTCCAGCATAGTGGCGTGATCAATGTCCCACTGGTGACACCACATGTCCCCTTGGCCACCCATGCTAGAAACCACAGAGGTGGTGGCAGGGCCACCCTTGTCTCCACACTGATCCAGGAGCTCACCCACATTAACCTAATCCCTCCTGTCCCTGGCTTTAGCTCTGAGCTCACAAACCCTGGGGCTTCTGTGACTCCAACAAAGAAGATGCTCATATTTTTACCAGCTTGGACACAGCAGCCTCATGGCACGAGGGGTGAGCCAGGGACATCCCCACAGGGCAGGCAAGGTTTCATTCAAGTGGTTTTGGTTTTTGGCCAGTTGTGCCATGTCAGTCCCATACGAAATATTGTGATGGAGGGAGTCAGCCTTGGGTTAAAAATAAATATCTTTGGTAATTAACAGGCATGGCTGGGGGATTCCTGAGCACCATTCATTTCTCAAAGCTTGAATTCCCAAATCAGGGCAGTTTTGTCCAACTTGCTTTTTAGTGACACATCCACTTTGCTTTTCCAGGGGGATTTGCTGCTGTTCACATTGCAGTGACATGGAGGTATTTATGGTCTTAGATTTCTGCTTATCTGATCCACCCCTGCCCTCCACACTCCTGGTATGGTGCCAATATTGAAACACTTTTCCTCCCTCTGTTTGTGCCCCCTCCCCCAGAGGAGGAAATATCCAAACACAACAAAACCCAGGTAGGTCTCCCAAAGAACTTGTTGAGTTTTTTTTTTTTTTTTTAGTTTCAGCAGCCTACAGCAGAGGCAACACAGCGATTTATTCTCTTTTGGACATGGTTTTCAAGAATAAAAATCCTTACAGTGTTTAATACAGCAGAACAAAGCATCCCTGTGACCATGTCACCACAGCTAAGGAAATTTCAAGTGGGACTCTGGCCGTTCTCCGAACTGCAGCCAGGATCTGAGTTACTGTCCCACAGGGGCTTGCTGTTGGAAAATAACGTAATTGACTTTGTCCCGTTTCCAGTTTCGCGGAGAAACGAGCTGTGAGAGCACGCAGGGTACCGGGGCTGGCTGCTCCCGGGGTTTTGGGAGGCTGATAAACGTGGTAATCAGGCCAGGAGTGCACAGAACGTCTCGTTGTGCTTTCCTCCCCTCCTGCCTGGGGGACAGCATCGTCAGGGGCTGGGGCTGCCTACCCCTGCCAGGACCTGGGGCTGCCACCACGGAGGCACCGCTGCCCTGGGATCCCAGCATGGCTTTTAACCCAAATAGCTGACCTTTCATTAAAGATTACCTACTTTTACTGCTCCTCAGGATGGGAAGAAGAAAAGGCTGAGGCTCGCAGAGGCAGGCCAAGCCAAGATGTTGTTTATAGTGGGGATAGGGAAATTACTCGGGGCATGTTTAAAAAAATTAATTTTTTTTTGTTAAATTAAGGTAGTCCCCAGCTAAGCCTGGACATCATTCCATTTGGTCTGCTGGTAACAAAGCAGGAAAGACCCTGGCTCCCAAGGACTGCTGAATAATGCTACATCTGTGTTAGCAAGTCAAAAGTTCTCAAGACTTAGTTGTGGGCTCTCAAACCACAAACACAAAAGGTCCTGTGTCCATTAAACCCCTTTAGGCTCTGAAATACAGCAGAAAGAGGAAAATTTTGTCTCGGCAGTGGATCCTGGCCTGTGCTAAGCTGCAGACTGTTCTGGGGAGGTGTTTGGGATGGTGCTGGCTGGCGTGGGCAGAAGGGCTGGGGGCTCTGCTGCTGAAGCTGCTCCAGGGCCAGTCCCCAGGAACACCCTGGCACCAGGGTACTGTCAGAGGCATCACCCCAGCAGGCCAGGCCAATGTCCCAGCCTTGGGTACCAGGGACAAATGAGGCACAGAGAGATGGGGTAACCTAACAGAGGTCCTAAAGAAAGGCTGTGTCAGAGCAGTCTGTGGGCACGTGGGGCCAGCTGGGGGAGAAAGTCCATCCTCAGGCCAACACCCAGGAGATCACAGCTTTCCTGTCTTGTCAGACTGCCTCTCATCCCCATTTGCAAAGCAGAGGTTGTCATCTTGCCTGTGTGTAGGGCTGTGAGGAGTCAGATACAACAGTGATATGCATCATGCAGGCCATATCTAGATTAACAGGTAATTGCTACAACTAGATTAGCAAGGCAGCAATAGGAGAGTACAAGGAGAACAAACAGGCTGGTGCTGTGGGCTCAAGATCTACTCCATGTGCAGCCCACAGTGGTTACTCCAGGTCAGATTTATTCCAGTCACCTACACTGAAAATCCCCACCCTGCACACTGTCAGAGGCTGGCTGAAGGACCAGCTACTCATTTATTACCTTACATTCCTAGGAGGGGTTGTCACAGAGCTTCTAAATCCATTTCCACTGAGGGAAAAAAAAAAAAATTAAATTGTGCACATCAGAGCTTTTTGCAAACTGGATCACTCTGGAGTGGGGGAGGCCAAACCAGAAGCTGCTATAAAACAGCATTACTGCTCTGAACCAAAATGCTAAAGCAGAGGCAGCCAGAAGCACCTCAGGCTTAATCCAGCATTCAGCAGAAAGAGTCTCATTTACTGCAGCTCTCCCTGAGTCAGGCCCTGAGGGCTTGTCTGTACACAAAAATTAATCTGGATTAGGATGGGGCAGGAATTTAAGGTAAAGTAGCTCTTCTGGAATAACTTCACAACAGACGAGCCTCTGGACGGTTTGGTTAGGAAGCGTTGTGTTACATCACGTTTGGGGTGATGAAGTGCATTCTGAAGAGAATGTCCTTGTGGTATTTGGTCACAATTACGCAGAGAACACTTAAAAACACATCCATTTCCTGCAGAGGAGAAACAGAGCTCCCTGCAGATTTGGAGTTCTTTCCAGGGCTGACTAGCCAGAACAGCCCAAAAGGGTTTCATCATTCCTCTGTTTCCATTCAGTGAAAAAGTGCACAAAATCTCACGTGCCCAGCACAGCAGCTCCCCTGACAGCAGTGGGCAGGGACAGGTGGAGCATCAGCCCAAACATGTACGTGGCTGTTGTTTAAGACCTGTTCCACACACACTGGCTCACGTAGAAGAACTTCAGAGAATCAGTTCAGAGCCTGTCTGAAATAATAAAGCCTGCACAAGGGTGGCTCTGCATGGACACAAATGCTCCCTCTAAGTGAGTCTGAATTAGACCCTCCTGTAGTGCAGGTGGGTTTTCCTTTCCAATATCTGCACCTCTGCTCACTCTGAGAATCACACATGAAGTAGAGAAAGAGTAAATGATGTTATTAAGCTGGACATCATTGATAAAGGAGTGATAAAAGCACAACACCCTGAAGGACCACCAGACCTCCTTATCCCATTGCCCAGAAGCCAGGAAGTCAGAAAATGTCTTGATAGGTGTGAGTCTTCCTCCTGCACTGAAAGCATTTTTTCATCCAGGACTTTTTCTCCTACCTGGCTGCTCTTGCACAGCTTTATTTCCAACCAGGTTCCAATGGCCTGGTAAATATTTCTACCAATACACACCCGATCCCAAAGACTCTGTTTGCACTCAGCTTGAGTTAATTGTTCATAAGCAACAGTCCATAGGCATGAAAGTTTCCACATACCATTTTTTTAGCTCCCTTGCTATTTATTCTGTGAGGTGATAACATTGGTTTCTCTCTGGCTTTATCAGTCTTGCACAAGGACAAACGAGGAGCAAAAGGGAACCTCCCTTCTCTCCCGTGGAGTGGAGTCTACGATCAAGAAGCCAAGGCAGAGGAACAAGCCCTTGTCAGTCTGTATGCACAGCCTGGCTGGCAGAGCACATTTTCCTTAACATGCCTAATCCCACAAGTATGTAGTGGCTTGCTCTGCAGAAACCTCAGCTTTTCAGGTGCTAGAAAATATGCATGTTCCACGTTACTTGATGGTTTGCTCACATCCCTGTCTCTTAGAGGCAAGCAATTGCTGACCCTCTCAGCTTTAACCTACTCTGAGTATCCCCCCACAAGCAACACTGCAAGGAATAATAATGTACTTGTGATTTCTTTACATTTTTCTGCTGTAAATCCAGAAAATGAGACCTCAATTATTCTTTTCTGTTTGCTGTGACAGACATGAAGCCCTTGCTTCCCAGCAGAGTGACCTGTGTGTGCTGAGCTTCCCCACAGCTTCCTGGGAAGGCTGGGAAGAGCTGGTGAAGTTGGGGTTTGATAATGGAGCTTATCACAACCACAGAATAAAAAGTTATCATTGCTTCCCGGCTCCAGCCCCTGCTCAGGGGTAGAGGGGAACTGAATGAGGTAGGTGGGGAGGATTTTCCCCCTTGTTAAAAGACTCTCTGAGGTTTAAAGAAAGAAGTGTGCTTATTCTGGGATGAGGTGGAAGGACCAAATTGCCACATTTTTGTAACCTACATGAAAGGGTTCACACAACCGCATCCCGCTTTGCACAACAATCACCTGCCCTGTGCAAGAGCAGCTTCATGCCCTGCTCTGCCATTATCTCCTGGGTCTCCCCCAGCCAGGCTGCAGGACCATCTGCAGCCTCCCTCATCTCCTTTTCTTCTGGAGCTGTTCCACGCTGTATAAACACCACTCATTGATGCAGCTGTTGGGAGACTTCCCACATCCCAGGGGAGTGCTCCAACCACAAAATTATCCTCACCCTTGCTCTCGTCCAGTGGGTATTTAATTATTCTTACAAAGTGAAGCAATTCCAACTCGAAGAAAACAAGAGGCACCCGGGTCAGAGTACCCCATCATTATCACAGTAGGGAGCACTCTCCTAGGACGGGAGATTTCCCAATCAGCCGGGGGAAGCTGGGAAGAGAAATGTTATTGTTTTCTCCTCCATTTTGTGAATAGTTCCTCAAAATTAAGAGAATTCAGAGAATAACAGAGTTTGAGATAGATATTTATCTGTATGTGTATGTTTCTGGAAATGCTGAAATGAAATGCTTCAGCATTTCCAATTTTTTTTTATAATTTAATCCAAAAACATTTGAGAATATGCATCATATTTGGCAAATAACTGTAGCCACCCTGAAACCACATTTTTAGCAAATAAATGATTCACTGAGTAAATTTAGCTCATCTTAAATGTCTATTTATATCACGGGAGCACACCCTGTCACTGTTGGGACTTCACCATGTTGAGTACTATCCAGAGCTCACAGCCAGACGTGCTCTACCACAAACAGCCTGAGAGGGAAAAATAAAGCCCTGCCTATTTGCTTTTTGCAACAGCACGGATGTCAGCCTCTCTGTCTCAGAAGAGCTGTGCCCCATCCCATAAACCTACCCCAGATACCTCACACCATTTTGGCACTGGCAAGGACACCATCATCTCGCCAGTCTCCTCTGTGCCACCAGCACAGCAAAGCCATCCATCCCTTTTTCAGTTCCCTTTCCCAGGAAAGAGCCATCTCAGAAAAACCTTCAACTGGCAATATCCTGTGAATGCCGAATGGGTTAATCGCCTTTAAGCAGCATCCCGGTAATGAAAGGTTTCACTCTTTGTCACCTAATGGTCTTGTGTCTAAAATAGAAGCCGAGCTGCCTTCACTCGAAATGTTTTTAATCATTGTGGAATAAAAACCTAGCCTGGCTAGTGCCAACCAAAGAGATGTTTGTCTGCTCAGCAGATTTTATCAAAGCTTCCTTGATGTCTTTGCCTTTGTAATGCTAAGCACTTCACTGTTTGGCACATTTAAAGTAGGATGCGGTACATGTGAAGCATTTCACAGAGTGATGATGTATCGAGTGTGCTTTAGGAAGTAATGAAAGCAGCAGACTCATGATTTTTGAGCTTTTAATTACTTATTAAGTGGCATGACATAAAGGCTACGGGGGAGATTTTTTTTTTCAGCATCCAACTTATTGGCTTTGAAGTCGGTGCCTAAATACCCTTTGTGCCTTTTGAAACTTTCCGTCTGCTCGCGGAGGAACGTGCTGCTGCTCTGGGCTTTGTTTCACGCTGACCACATTTGTTCGGGGGAGAGGAGCCGAGGGACGGGAGCTTGCTCAGACACAGGTCTCTGCCTTTGCCATGGTGGATAAAGATGAGGGACAGGCTAAATGCGTGTCCTTTGACAAAGGATACAGAGAGGGCCCTCAGCGCAGGGCCTGGAGCGATGAGTTCTGACCCGGCCTCAAAAATGCCAGCGCTACAGGGGGCAAATAACCATGGCAGCCCCCAGGGTGCTTTTAATGAGCTGAATCACAGTCCGAGCCCAGCTCTCCATCACTCACAAGCCACTGCCACAGCTGGTTTGAGCAGATGTCCCCTCTGACAGAAAGGGCCCAGTGGTTGGCCCAGCCACCATCTCCCTCAGGCCTGGTGGCACCGCTGTGACAAGAATGCCGAAGCTTCGGGAGCAATAAAGTCAGGAGAGGCCAGAATGAAGAAAAAACCCCCTCAGATTCAGGTTTGGGGATTTGTGGGTACTCTGGGCTTTTTTTTTTTTTTTTTTTTTAAAGCATATTCGGAAGGGAAATACTTTCTTCCCACTTATTCCCATGATAAACCACAAGTCTGTGGCCGCATAGAAGCGTTTTCAGCGAGGATGGAGCCAGATAAAGTATTTTTCATGGTGGTGAAGATGAAATCAGATCCTTCCCTCGCGTCCATCTGTACCAGCACTCAGTGTGTCACAGGATGTCCTGGTGAGCAGAAATCTCTTTGCTCAGTCAGCAGGTGACCCAGCAGCTACAACACCTCTTTTTTACAAGTCCCACCTGACTCCAAGAATCCCTCATGGACCACAAATCCAAGATGCTCACTCTGGCTCCCGAGGCTGCTAAATTCCTGGGGGTCGTGTCAAAGCTGGAGCCAAACATGGGGAGAAACTCACCCTGCAGCTGCCTAAGGCACCTTCTCGTCCTCTGGTCTATGAAAAAGAGGTGTCATTCTGACATCTTGAATCAGTATCAAATGCTCCTTTCAAAGAGAAAGAAAATGGGGAAAATAAAGAGGAAAAAAAAGGGGCTGCTGCTGAAAATCTGCCCTCTCCACTGATGGAGAAAGGCAGTGCCGAAAGTGCAATATGTGTATTTTTATCCCTACTGAAGGAAAAAGCAAAGCCATAACTTCCCATGTTCAGTGAGTGACCAACACAACATACAAGGGCTCAAGTGCATTTCTACCCCCTGGAAAAGTTTTCTTTAATTAGGACAGACACAGTGCTCAGTCAAAGCAACATCAATGTCTAGGCACACAATTTGATTAACACACTTCTTGCAATCTTTGCTACTTGTTCAGATATTTCAGAGGGGGAAAAAAAAAAGTGGAAAATGCTAAAATCCACTATATTTCAAACAGTTGGGGATTTTTTCTTTCTATCATTTTCCCCCCAAAGAATGACAAATACCAGCGTGATGCTTTTTTAATTTTCTGAGTCTGCAAAACATTGTCTCTAGCTGGATTTTTCTCAGTACTGGTCAGATCTGCACATGGTCATCTGGGCAGGCAGCTGCAAAGGGATTTGGTTCAGGAGTGGAATGACTCAGGCTGCTTCCCAGTATCACAAGCAGGACATGAAAGGGTTGTGTCCTGGTATTTCCCTGAAGCTTTATTAGGTCATATTATTTAGAAAATGTACTGCATAAAACAATAATTAGTTTTTAAAAAAAAATTCTTGCAGTCTGTATTGCTCATGATAGATTAATTTGCAGGCCTATTTTGGGTATAATTATTTTGCATTTATTACTGCAGGTCCAATAAAGAGCAGAGGTGAATGCTGTCTAAAAAAAAAAAGAAAAAGGAAGGCAAAGGGCTGAATATTAATATCTTCATTTTACTACTGGGAGCTAAACATCAAAGGGACTAAGGGCCATGTAAAAAAAAAAAAATTAAGTTCAACATAAAGAGCCTGAAGAGTCCATTTAGCAGAAACCCAAATCTGAAGGTGCTGTGAGCATTTCGCTTTTACTTTTGCAGTATTTTCTGGGACCCAGGGTTGCCCCTGAACACAGCTGGAAGTGGCCTAGGGTTTAGGTCATGATGAGCTCCTCAGCATCCAGAAATGAGCCATTCCTCTGACTAATTCCCCAGTGGGATCCCACCCACGCAGTGCTCCACGCACAGGACCAGCCTGCCCACAAAACGGGGGACTGATATCCCTTAAATCTTCCTGTAGCACAAAGCTGGAAATCCCAGGAGGTGGGAAGTGGGTGTTTGATGTGTTCCACAGCCTGAGGACAACCTCAGCCCTCTCCATCCCACCAAAGTCCCTTAACAGCAGGTCAGCAGGCTGGTCTAGTGGGGGACACTGCTCAACCACCTTTTGAAGCTGGGATGTTGCATATTAAACAAAAGTGCAATTCGGTGCAAAGGAGAAAAGAGGTGGTGACTCTTTGCCCCTTTCACCAGGTCTACCTGCATTTGTGGGATAGCTTCATTTTAACAGGAGTTTTAGGATCTCTCCAGTTGTTTCAGTCTCTAAAGATTAGGTGCCACAACGGCTTATGTTGAAATATGGAAAATCCTTTATCAGACTGAGCCCCAAACAGCTTCACTTCCTGTCATAACTCAGTGGTACGTGGGGGAGTGAAACTCACAGCTAATGTGGGGGGATTTCTGCAAATTTGAATCAGGAATTTGTCCTCCTTCACTTGTTGCCCAGTAACATCCCTTCTCTGAGGCTCCATCATAGCACTGGGCTTGTCAGAGCCATTCTCTCACCTGGGACTTTCTTAATAATATTTATGTAGTGGTTTACTTGTTGTTGAGGGAAGAGAAGTGAGAATTTCCCCCAAAAGGCCTGAAGGAGAAGTTGGCCTTGGCACAGAGTGGAGGGGTTGGTGTCATGGTCATGCCTGTCACACTGCAGGTCACAATGGGCAAGGTGAAAACCACCCAAGGTGGTGACACGAGCTGACCTCAGCTGGGAGTGAGCAGGGGCAGGGGGAAAAGTTGGAAGAGGCTTTACCACACCCTCTTTTTACCTTCACAAGGAGCAGCTCAAAACCACCCCAGGAAAGCCAGGAGAGGAGTTGAATTTTTACCTCATTCTCAAAATCTGAAGTGTTTATGTTTCCTTTAATGCACACACACAATTCACGCTGTCAGGATGTACCACAAAACAATTTGGGCCCAAATTGTACCCCAGCCATGCCCAGTTTTCATCCATGGTAGCTCACCAGGAGCCACTCCAGACCTACATCAGTGTAGCTAAAAGCAGGATTTGATCTTTCCTCTTCCAGTGAAATAAGAATCAGAAGGTTTAAATGCTGATGGGGTATTTTCTCACTCAGTTCTCATACCAATACAGAGGGTGAGGGATCCCACCTATAAAAGAATTTAATTATGTTTATTAGAACAATGTATGGTTTAGTGGGTGTCACCTGGGAGCAGCTTCTCAGTCAGGCCAACTGCCACATGATAAATGAGCATAAACGAAGGAGATTGCTTGGTGTTATCCATGGCAGGAGCCTGGAGCTCATCAGCAGCTCTGTCTGCTCCAATCCCTTGTATTGAAACTGGAAAATGAGGCGTGTGCAGCCTACACGTGTGAGAGTGTGTGCAGGAGGGAAGGTGAACCTGGCATCCTTCTCTGGGTATTTAAAGAGCTGCAGTGATTCCAGAGTAGTTTCCCACGTGGACACACACATATGTTCACACTCCCACTTACTGCAGTGTCTCTGAAATGAGAGTATTATTTTCTTTCCTTTTGAGTTGGTTCCTCTTTAGCGGCATTTGAAATTAGACTGCAAGGAAGGGACTACGATTCCAGAGGAACAGCCTGATGCCCAAATGCTTCCTTTAGATGGCTGTATCCAGCCAGCATCATCCAAACTAGTCACCCCCACCTGACTAGCTACTCAAGACCAGCCCACTGAGGTCTCGAGCACAATTCATCTCCTCCTACAACAGATGACTGAGATATGGCAGGGGAGCTGTACCCCGAAGTGCCCATTCCTCTCCACTGACCATCAGGGTGTGTTTGAGCAGATGATTCATAACAAAAGTGCCCATGCAGGAAGAGATGACGTGCAGATCCACAGGGTCTCTCAGAAGAGCCTAAGGCATGGGCTCTGCCTTCCCTGCCCAGAGGGTTGGTGTTGTTACCCACCTTAAAATCCCAGAGTCACAGACTGGTTTGGGTTGGAAAGGACCTTAAAGACCATCCTGTTCCAACCCCCCTGTTGTGGGCAACAATACCTTCCACTAGAGCAGGTTGCTCAAAGCCCTGTCCAACCTGGCCTTGAACATGCCCTGTTGGAACAATAATTTCCATTATTTGGTCCTAAAATACATGAAAGCCTTTACCAGTCCTATTCAGGGGTTTTTGTTCACTCGCATCCCTGCCGTGTAACTTCCCAAGCAGACAAGCTTTGCATAGGGCTCAGTATCCCCAAAATCTTCCTCTGAGGAACTTTCATTATTTCTTCTTTGATAAAGACAATTTAAAAAAAGGGTTCAGATGAGACAGGATCTGGAAGTTCCCCTCAGTCCATGTGCACATACAGCTGAAGAATTCACAATTCACACGAGCAACACACGGAGATAAGATTACACAGTGTGGGCGAGCATCTGTAATCCTCCACTCTGACCCACAAAGAGGGTATCTTTTATTATCCCATCTCGAGGCTTTCAGCTTCAATGGGCTGTGGTTTGTACATCCAGAGGTTTCTGCCCTGTTTGTCTTCACTGTAGCCAGGGACTGATGAGGCAGAGTTAAGACTTTGAGGGATTTTTTTTTACCAGGGCATGGAGTGATAGGGCAAGGGGGAATGGCTATAGATGAAAAGGGAGTAGATTTAGGTTAGATATTAGGAAGAAATCCTTTACTGTGGAGGTGGTGAGGCCCTGGTGGTGAGGTTGTCCAGAGAAGCTGTGGCTGCCCCATCCTTGGAAGTGTTCAAGACCAGGTTGGACAGGGCTTGGAGCAACCTGGGATAGTGGAAGGTGTCCCTGCCCCATGGCAGAGGGTGGGACTGGATGATTTTTAATATCCCTTCCAATCCAAACCATCCCATAATTCCACATTCTTTTAAGGCTTCTCCCCTCAGGATGGATGTCTGCAGCTGGGAGGGCACCATGCAGCTCAGTTTGCAGAATGAGATATTGCAGAAGAATAATTCAGAGGCCTCTGAGAACTATTAAATCAATATTTGGGTGACAGCTTTTAAAATAAGCTTTCTGAGTGCTCCACAGCCATTAAGGAAATCTCACTCTGTGCAGGCTTAGTGAGAGCCCAGAGAGCCACTCCAGAGCAGGTGATGAGGCAGCAGCCAGGACAGGGCCCAGCCTCCTGCCTCCTACCCCGTGCTGCTAACCACAAAGCATCCCCTCCCCTTTGTCAGGAAGGCTAATCCTGTAATGTGACTCTTGAGCAACGCTTAGGAGCCCAAATAGAACTTCATTCCAAAATAGCACGTATGAAAATGAAGATAAGGCTCAACAAGTTGTAACAGATGCCTGTTAATTAGTCACTGCGAGGCACTTTTGAATGTGAGCTGTGCTTGGTGCACCAGCCATCCACAAAGGCTGCTGTCCCCTCTCTTCTGCAGGCTTGAGGAAGGAGAAGGGATAAGCCTGGACACCCTCATGTACCTCAGACTCCCAGTCTGGCTGCGGCAAGGTGATCCCTGCTTGCTTTTTGACACTGGGCTCAGCCAGGCATTAAAAAAGCAGGAATTTGGGTTTCACACTTGCACATGAATCCCAGCATCAGAGGGTTCTATGGGCATAGGGCAAACTCAGGAAAAATCAGCCAGGACTGATGTGCCCTTATATAAGCACAGACAACACACACTGGTATCGTTTTATTACTTTTGTCTTGATACTTGCATTTTATCTTCATTTATATCTCATATTTCTGAACCCAGCAGTAAACAGTTTCTCCCTCTTTCATAACCCTTAATGACACAGGTTCCTTTTTTCCTGACTCTTTCAGATTACCATTTAAATTAACTATATAAATCAGGCCCTGGCCTCTATTACACGGGAAAACAATTGGGTTCTGTTTAACTTAGGAATCTGCAGTGTTTATAGATAGACAACCCCGAAGGTAAGTTACTAAACTAGTTTCTAGTTGCATTGATCTGTTGCCAGAATACATAAATTATTAACTGAGAAGTAACTCCAGAGAGTGTTGTGTATTTAAGTTCATATTTGGTAGGGCTGGGGATATGTGGCTTGGCCATAAGTAGACACTAGAAATATTAATCACTTTCAAGTAGAATTCTATATTTTAATTGCCGAGAGGAGACTTCTTTATTTCAGTGTCTGAGTAAGAAACCTTTCCCTTGCTTAATTGAAGTTATTGCAGTGCAATCCTATGGGAAAACTCCCACTGATTTCCCTGAGGACTCCATCATTGAGTCCATGGGAGTTTGACCATTTATTTTGGTTGATCAGAGTGCCCAGATCCCTCTGCCACCTAAATCTATCTCCTTGAACTCCAGCTACTCAAAATTTAGTGTTCTGTCACTGGAGCACTACTTGGAGAGTGAGATAATAGAGTTTTCCTCCCAAAACGACACCAGGCACTCAAAATACTTGACAGTGCCAAGGTCTGGGTGAAGAACACTCTTTTCTGCTCTTTTGTGTTAACCAGGAGTCTGACCCAAGGTTAGCTGTCCTTCAAAGCACGGAGGGTCACAGAAAAATTTGAATTAGTTCTCTGGCTGACTTTTTGAGGACTGAGACAAGTCTTTTCTTGAAAATTAGGGGATGTCACTGGGGCACAGCACATTCCCATCGAGAAGCACGAGCTGAGAAAACATATTTGCTGTTTATCTTCTAATTCACTTTAATTTCTGAGGTGTGGAACTTCAATCCTCTGGAGGTTAATATGACAATATGTGGCATCCTGGCTGCTCCATGGGGCCAGCCTGACTGCAGAGGATGGGGCTGTGAGGAATGCAAGCTCTCTGCATGCCACTCAGCCCCTGGGTGGATTCAGCACTAATTCCAACTTGCCTCTCCCACCTCCTGGGAATAAATCCCTTCCCAGCTGAACTGCACTGGGGCCAGCAGCTCAGAGAGAAGGGAGGTGACAGCCTGAGCAGGCTTGGTCCCAGCTGGGCAGATATTACTCCAAACTTGGTCTCCTCCTGGAAAATCATGGAAATTTAACTTTGTCTCTACAGCATGGGGTGTAAACCCACTTTCCACGCAACAGAGAAAAATCCAAGTGTGATGTCTGTCACCAAAAAGAAATTGTCTTGCAGGAACAGCCTAGAGCCATGAGGTGCCCCATCCCTTTGCTTGCAGCAGGTCCATCCCAGAGCAGCTCAGGGAATGGCAGGAGAGACATTTGCATGGGCAACAAGTCAGAATTAAACAGTCACATCCAGCCACATCTTGTCTGGGCACCTATGTACAGCATCCCTGCTGTGAGAGAAGGGTGTTCACCTTTTGTATAATCTTCACCCACGCCAGAAGAAAAGCACCTTTTTGGCCGTACAGGTGCCACAAATATTTTTGCAAAGCCCTGTGGTTCTTTGCAATTCAGTGTAAGCTTTAAACTCATGAGGGCTTGGGATTTTTTTCTGCTTCAAAACTGTGAGGGCCTGAAGGATGCAAAACATTGCCTTTGTTTGCACAGTACCTGAGGTTCTGCCATCCTCATGTCTGGATCCTCCTGCCTCTGGAGGCTGGTGCTTGAACAATGTGGAGGTGAGGTATGGATTTCAAGTGGATTTAAGCACTTAAATAGCTTTAAGCAACAGGGATGGACAGATTTGCAGGCTATCACCCAGGAAGCCCACAGAAATTCATGTAAGCGAGCCCAGTTATCTAAAGATGTGTGACAGGTCTCAGGCAAACTTTTCCTCACTAATGGCAAAAGTGGCAAATTTTATGGAGCTGAGTGCTGCAGGAATCAGTTTTGAATGCCCTGGTCATTTTATGTCCTTCTCTCATAGTTCCTTCTCCAGGGAGGCCCAGTCTTCTGAGGTGTAGCATGGGCTTTGAGATTAAAAAGAGAAATGTCTTTCTTGTATTGGGCATCTGTCATTGCTAGATATAGAAACTGACCCTGCACATTTAAGAAATTCAAAGATTTGGCTTTGCAACTCTCAAAGGCCCACAGATTTAATTTCATCTGGACATTTTTATTATGTAATGGTGTGGGTGACATCTGGACTGAAGAGCTATGCCAGGGTTTTGTGGTTTAGTTCTATTCCTCAGCAACAGTATCAGGGTAAAGTGGAAAATTTTGTTGCAATTCTGAGTATGTCTGTAGACACCCCCTTTGTGAACTTCTGCAAGTCTCTTTATCCCCCTGCAGAAGTTCTCCCCGATAAAACAAGGGGAAAAAACCCTTTCCCTGCACCAGGAGCAGCTTCTGAACATGCTGTCAGGATGTGAGAGGTTTAGAGGCCACCGAGGTGGGGAACGCTCCAAGTGCTGAGGTCCACTCGCTGCAACTGAGGTGCGGCTGCAAAAGTTGAGGCAGCCGTGAAGCTGAAGACAAAACTGAGACAGAAAAGCCTGAATATTGTGACAATTTCTGTATTGATCCTCCTGTTTGTGTCCCTGAGGTGCAGCAGCAGAATTGTGGTTAAGCGCGGTGTCTGGAGCGTTTTCGCGGCAGTGAGAGAGCAGCGATCTCCAGAGATAAGGGGCAGGGCAAACACTCTGCTCTGTGAGCTGCCTCTGCAGACAACCATTCTCTGCCTCATAAGCTATTAATTACCAGATGTTAGAATTTATTTATTTTCCCTGAAAAGGATTCTGACAGCATAGAGTCTTTGGAAAAGAATGGAGCGAAAAAAAAGAAAAACCAAACAAAACAACCTAGTTTAAAAATTCCTCTTCTCCCTCCAGTTTTTTAAATGCTTCTGAATTGCTGAGCTGTGAAATATGATGTCTTTTTAGGAGTTCCAAGATTTTTGCCCAGAAGGAAGAAAATACTGTTCAGGTTTGTCACTTGAGGATTTAATGATCACATTGTAAATTTCTCTGGAGAAATGAAATAGCAGTCAGTGGGTAATATCCCATCTAATGCTCTTTCCCCCTCTTTTTTTCCTCTAAGGCCCAGACTGTCTCTTCAGACCTCTGGGATTTTCTGCATAACGGGAGGATGCAGAGACACAGGGTGATGTGCCCTTCACAAACCAATTTGACACGCTCAAGTATTATTCCTGCTCCAGCTTAAATCTTCCTGCTTGATCTAAACCCCTCTGTGCTCTAAAAACAACACTGTTCAGTGTCCTCAAAAGCCAGAGCAACTGAAATAAGGGAATTTTTCTATATAGTGATGTATGATAGTCCAAACATCTGTGCTCCTGCATCCCAGCACGTTTCAGAGGGATTCATCTTTTACTGGAAGGACACAGATACTGGAGAATAATGATTTCCATTTTCTCCATCATCTCTGCAAGGCATGTGAAACCAGCCTGACTCTGCTCAAAAAAGCCTACATGGAAACCTGTGAAAGGATGAGACAAAGGGGCAAAAAGCTGTTATTTTTTTTATAACATCAGCCACCAGCCATGGAATCAGAGACTCATAGAATGTCCTGAGCTGGAAGGAAGCCACAAGGATCGTTGAGTCCAAATCCTGCACAGGACAGCCCTAAGAATCCCATCCTCTGAGTTCAGCTGCTCAGCTTCATTCCTGGACACAGGCAGAGCAACAAGAATCCTTTTTGGGTGCTGTGGTTTTTTTCCCAGAGTCACATGCAGAACAAAGGGAAAGTCCATCTTTGGGGTAGAAACACTTGTCAGGCTATGGCCAAAGTCTGTGTTTTAGTGTTGTCCTCCACACTTTCTCCACCTAAACCCTTCTTACCATCATTAAGCTTAGAGCTTCTAGTTCTGGTGTTGGTTTTTCTGGGAGCCATGTGTCTTTACCCACCTTGCACCCAAATTTTCATCATGAGTACTACAAGATAAGGATGAAGGATTTATTATTTGCAAGAGCATTGGTACCCTTGAGCTGAGGTCTCTCCCAACCTCAGGATTTATGCATTTTACTATTTCCTAACCACCAGCAGCTTGTGACTCTCAGCCTTTTGTTTCTCAGGCACCTTCAATGAAAAAAAGCACAAGACTCACTTGTTATCTGGTTCCTGCCTTGCAGCACAAATCAGATTTCAAGCTATGCCCTGCTTCATCCCACAGTACTTTTAGGTCACATCTTACCCTATTTGCTCATCTTTTTCCTGGACAGGGGTTATTTTCACATGTGAACAGGCTGACCTGGCCACTCACAGCTGATGCATCAGAGAACACAGTGGAGAAGTGAAAATGGCATGAATGTTTGAAACCCTGGCCTGAGATGGATGGAATCCCCTCTTATCCAAATCACCAGTGCTGGTACGTGGTTTGGGGGAGGAAAATAGCTTGGATCTAAATTAGGGAGGACTCCTGCCCTCTCCTCACACCCACTCAGTGCTGAGCTTCAATTTGCAAGGCAGATGATGAGTGGGTTTAATATCTTTGGGCAGATCTCTTCTTTGTTCTCCAGGTTTCCTGTTGCCTTGATGTCACGAGTGCCACAGGTTGTGGGCATGGGAGGAGAGGTGGTGGGCCCCTAAAGAGCCTTCTCACTGCCTGATGGGGCTTAGGACAGGTCCTTCAGCCCTTGGGGATTTGGTTTCCTTCTCCTTCCTGTGAGTCAACGTGACTGATCACAAAATAAATATTGTACAATATTCCTTTGGAAAACACAGGGCATCGGTGATGTATCCCACTCTTACTCCTCTGAACAACTAATTTCTGCACAAGGGCACACTGACCTTGAAGGGCTTGTTGAATGTCAGGGTGGGACACCAAAAAACCTTGGATGTTGTCTCCTGACCACTGGCTCTGATCACACCTTAACACAGAAAAACAGAAGACACTTTACAGTGCACCTGGAGATGGGCCTAAGCCACAGATTCAAATGTGAATGAAGACAGAAGGCATTTGGCCCCAGGGTTTTGGTTCTACTCCTTAAATAAAGCAATTTAATTTACAATGTGCCTGGCCCAGAGGAGCTTGTAAGAAGGAATGGAAATCCTCCACCAGTAGTTATGGGTTTCATTTGGAAATCTGTGGAGGAGAGTCCTACAGCCTCTGCTATGAAGACATTGGCCACATCATTAGCCTTGTCATTTAAATCACTGCTGCAACACACTTTCACTTGACGTTGGCAAACAGTGTCTCCACACACCTACATAACTGTTTTATAAAATGCTCAGCCTGGCAGGATGCAATCCCAAAGGATAAATTAATAGTAAGCCACATACACAGACATGAAATACTCAGAATTGCATAACAGTTCCAGAGATGAACAATCCATATCAAGTTGGGAAAAACTACTCTGTTTCAGATCCCCTATCCATGGGCACATTCCTACTCTGTGCTACCAATATTTGCTGGATTTAGTGTGGCATGGGTTGGATGTGACTCATGATAAAACAGGCAAACCCTGCCCAAACTAGAAGCCCATTTAGTGTGTTGAAAAGGCACCAAATTAGCTATTTCCTCAACATTTGCATATTTTTTTTTTGCATGAAACACGCTTCAGGGTGTATTCCCTCCCTCAATCTTCTGATTTATTAATCTTCATGGCATGGGCATAATTATTCTCATGGTTCTGCCATGGTTTCTGCAGGCAATAAGCATCACCACATCTAAACAATTATATCACCTTCTTCTTTAGCTTTCTCTGTAGTCTCCCAAAGCCAGTGCTTTGGGGAGCAACAGAGGAAGCGAGAGAAGAAGGCCTTCTTTTGGCAAAGCCTGATTTCCTCCTTTCTGCTCCCAACCCACCTGAAAGGAAAGGGATTAAGATGGAGACAGTTGTGCTGGCTGCAAGTCTGGCTGTGTGGTGAGGAGAGACGGGATGGCTGCGAAGTTCCCACAAAGTGGAGGCTCCTTCCAGCCAGGGCTTCTACTTGGCACCCTCCAGACACAAGGGTGGAAAGGCAGGAACAGCCAAAAGCAGCTTCAGTCTCCTCTGTCAGGGCAAGGAAGGTGATTGTGGGAGGCCTGGAGAGAGACAAGGCTCTATCCAAGGGATTCAGAGTCGGGCAGGGCCTTTCTGCAAAGGGTGTTTTAGGTATTGCCAGTAGAAAAAGCCCCATGGCTTCACACTGTGCACATTTTACTGTAGGCTTCTTTCTTCAGGTGTTCCTGGCTGAGGTGCTGGGAGCTGAAGTGATCTCCTCAGGAACTCTGTGAGAAGCAGGGACACAGGTGATGCCCCCTCACTCTTTGTACCCATCTGACTACATGGATGGGTCCTTCTCCTGCTGGCATTTCAGCCTCACCACCACAATGCTGGCAGGGTCTTCAAATGGTCTCTGTCAACCAGCTTCAGCCCTGTTCTTAATCAATTTTCTGACATTTTCTGTCCTGGGGCAGAGCCATGGGTTTGACTCTAGGTGGGTGTCAGGTTCCCTGTGTTTCTCCAGCACCTGGGGATGAGTCTTGTTTGAACATTTCAACCTATCAATACCTGCTTGGAGAAGCTAGCCCATGCCTGCTGGCAGGCAGATTGTTTCAGAGCCCTGTTTTGTGAATATCTCCTCCCTGGACCTGCTGGACAAGGGAAAATGGGAGACCAAGCTGACTTGGGCTCCTTGTGCTTAGCCCCAAATAGAAATCAGACCAAGAAACAAACGCACAGTGATGTCTGTGCCTAGAACACCCCAAAATCACACACTTTGAGTAATCAGAGCTCTCTTTACCTCTGAGAAAAAAAATAAGTTCACATGCTGGCTAAGAGCCGAGTCGCAGTGCTGGCAGCCGGTTGCTGCTGATGCCAAACGAGCCGGTTTCCTGGCTGGCAAAAACCGGCTGCATTCCCATCCAGAAAGCCAAACTTGCACCCCAGAATCAGAGCAGGCATACAGGCAGCAAAGCAGGGGAGTCTGATCCCACTTAGCACCCAGCAAACCCAAGTTATTCGAGTGGATTTCTTCCAAGCTCCTGCCAATAAAACTAAAATCATAATCTGGCCTCCAGTCATTGCTTGGTTTCAGGGCCATGGAAATATTTTCTGCTTGCTGCTGGGTGAACTCTCCTCACTGTGCCTGTCATTGGAATTTTTTTTTTGCCCCGCACAGCAGTGCTCAGGAGAAGACTGTAGACATTAAACAGAAAAAGAATTACAGCCGTTACAAAAGAAAAAAAGCCAGCTCTTCTCTGCGATTTTTATCACAGGCAGACAGCAAACCCACACAGCTGGGTGCTGGTGTCTGCCCAGCCTGGGAAGAGGAGGGAAGGGCTGCTCTGGGCGAGGTGCCTACCTGTGTTGGCTGTGGAGGGGAGCACAGCAGCCAGGGCAGAAGAGCATGGGCTGCAGCAGGGCCTGGCAGGCAGCAGCCCCCAGAGAGCTCCTGTGGTGGTGCTGACACAGCTCCCAGCCAGCCCTGCTCAATCCTGTGCCAGCTGGATGCAGCCATCCTTGGGACCCAGGGGATGGAGCTGCTCAGTGGGGTGGACAGTGGGAGCTGTGTGGTCCTTCCCCAGCGTGCATAACTCTGCTGACCCTGTGGACATCTCTCTTCAGAAAGAGAGGTAATGGCCTCAAAGTGCACCAGGGGAGGTTCAAGTTGAACATCAGGAAGGATTTCTTCACTGAAGGGGTTGTCAAGCATTTGAACAGACTCCCTGAGGAAGTGGTGGATTCAACATCCCTGGAAGTGTTCAAGGAATGAATGGATGAGGCACTTGGTGCTATGGTTTAGTTTGGCCAAAGGTTTGACTCAATGATGTCAGAGGTCTTTTCCAACTTTAATGATTCTTAATTCTGCAGTGTTTGAGTGCATGGGGGGCCTGGTCCCAGCATCTTTATCCCTTGAATTGTCTTTCCTACTACCTCTCACCCAGTGCTGTGCCTTCACAGTCCCAAGGCTGGAGCTTTAGTGCAGGTAAAACCTGCCCTGAGGGTTTTCCATCAGCATTCAGCCCTGGCCCTGCTCAGATCACACCAAGGCTGGCTGTCACTGATGCTGAGGGATCCGAGCCCCTCTTCCTGCCTCTCTGAGCTGGAGGGATCAGGCTCAGACTCAGTGCACACTCCAGGAGTAAAGCTGGCTCTGCTTCACCTGTGGCAGGCTGTTCCCTCTCCTCTTGGGACCTGACAACCCTATTAGTGGCAAATGTCCTCATTGTCATTGGTGCCAGGCAAATCTGCCCTTGGGCACCATTTGGGCAAGTGGCTCCAGGGCCACCTACTCCCAAGGCTGTCTCCTGGTAATTTTGCTGTCACAGTGTGTACTCAGACAGGCCAGGTAGCTGCAGGGCTGTCCACAAAGCCTGTCTAAGTGCAATGGCTTGCACCTGGGTTGGGATTCTTGACAGGGAATGAGTTTCCATGTCATTAGCCAACAAACTTAGAGCAAATTGCATCCCCTCATGCTAGACACTTTTGGCTTGAGGCTGAAGGAAACCTCTGAGGACAAATGCAGAGGAGGACACAGAGTGATAGTCAACTCTGCAATGTACTGCTCTAGAGAGGGATGAGAAATAATCCCATATATAAGTCACCCCCATCAGTGCCCCTGTGTGACTTTGCTGAGACAGGAGACCGAGGGTCCTTCAACAACAGCGGCTCAACACAATTTGCAGAGCAGGGAAGCAGTTGTGAAAGAGTTTGGGAGGAATAAAAACCCAGTTGGAAATATCACTACCAACATTTATGACACAGAGCCAAAGGCTCTCATCAGGATTTGGTAAGACAAAGTCCTGCAGTCTCCCTCATGAGAGCACTGGAGACTTCAGCTGGTTTCTCTCCCAAAGTGTGATGCCGGGCGTCTTGCGCGATTCCCAATTTCCACGTGTCCTTGCTCATGTTTGCAGGCTTTTGAGAATTGCAAAATTTCCCCTTCCACCGTCATCCTGAGGAGGGTGGACACTAGCACTGTTCCCAGCCCCAGGGTCAAATTGCTCAGCCTTTGAAGATATTTCCTTGGAGTCCTTGGGCTGGAGTTTCTTGGCCTCTTTGAAGTTTCCCCTTGATGTTAGTGCATCTCTGGGTGACTCAGTTCCCTCCCTCTCCCAGTGAGATCAGATCTTGTTTGCCAGCTTTGTCTTATATCCCCGTGCTCAGATATGTGGTCTTGGGCCACTGAGTCCAAGGGCTCTGAATTTATGGTGGACTCTGCAGGCACCAGCATCATCTCGTTGCTTCTTGTTGGTAGCACATTTCCCTGGTACAGAGGTCTTTGAGGCATCCCTGCTTTCTGGAGGTGAAATTCTACAGCCCAACTTCATAGGTCCCAAAACTCCCACCAAGATTAAAACCCTCATTTTCTCCTAGTTTTGCTGTGTGGGGCTGAAATGAGAGAGCCAAAACACCTCTCCTAGAGTAATGAGGAAAATCCCTTTGACCTTTTTATTCCTCCTTCAGGAATGACTCCTTTGCTCACATCTTTCCTGAAGAACTTTTCCAGCTGCAGTTGTCTCCTGAGGGCTGTTGTGGTCACCTTCAACACCAGGAATCTGAGCTCTTCACTCTGCCCAAGGCTGCCATGAGCTGCAGGTTGGGTTTTGCTGTCCATCCTGCAGCCACAGTGAGCATGAAGAGCTCACAGCCACGCAGAGCCAGGTTTAAGGGGAGTTGTCCTTATCTGACATCCATTGATTTAGGCCTTTAATCTGGGAAGGAATTTGCTGCACGTCACAGGAAGCCAATGGATAGTTCCACAATCCTCATTGTGTTCCAGTCTTGAGTGTCAGCCTCTCAGGCATGTTTTTCACCAATGCAGATATTTGTGCGCTTCTGGAGGAGGAAACCAGTCCCTCAACTCAGTCTCCTTACACCCACTGACCCCTGAAACCTGGAGTCTTTTTTGGAAAAAGCAAGGATTTAAATGCTCGCAGGCAGTGGGCAGAAAGCAGAGCCCATCCCTAGCTTTGCTGGCACTGCTGGAATCAAGTGCCATGGAGTGAGAAGGATGAGATGGGGAAGCCCAAGATAAACAGGCTCATATTAGTGCTGGTATCCCAAGCCAGCAGTGGCTCTGCTCCCACGTGAGAGTAACCCTCGCTGAGCTGGGGAGCTGGACTGCTTGTGGAGCTACAACAAAGGATTCAAACGTGTTTCCTCTTGGAACAGGATGAAGCAAACCATCCGCAAGCCCATCCAGTGGGCAGGTTGTCATCCCCCCTCTCCCTGCCTCCCTCCAGAGAGGCAGCTCTGCTTCTCATCCACATCCACCCTCTCCTTTGAAAGCCCAGCTTCCTGCTCTGGGCTATTTCTGACCTCCAGAGCCAGGCTGCCAAGTACCCAAGGATGAGCTAGCCAAGGGGTCCTGGTGGGGCAGGGCAGCCTGGTGGGGCAGGGCAAGGACATTGAAACAACTTTTCTCATTGAAACAAGGCAAGATCACAGAATCATAGAATGGTTTGGGTAGGAAGGGACTTTAAAGATCATATACTTCCAGCTGTCAAGATGCTTTCCTGGTCAGCAGTGTCCAAGCAGACAAAGTTCTCCTACCCCCGTCCCAAGGCAAACAAGGAATTGCCATTTTTTGGCCCTCATTTTCAAATGTTCTGGTGTTTCTGCATGTGCATTTATTCCCTCCTATTCACACGGATGTATAACCAGGCAGCAGCTGTAATGTAATACCAGAGTCCTGTATATAACTCTGAAAACACCACTGGAGCAGCCCTATTATCGTGAGACCAATCTGAGCAGGAAATATTATCATTACCAGGGGGCATTATTTTTTCCAATCACACTTCATATCAGTTGTCATCAAACCCTGTGTTTTATATAGTGTTACAATAGCCACAGTTGCCATGAATTGTCTCTGGATGGACTGTGAGTATTAAAAACAAAATAAGAAGCATATGTTGGAATGTCTGAAACTAGCAGACAAAACTCGAGGCTTTGACAACGTTACGGGTTTTTTGGAGGGAGCCAGATTTTAGCAATAACATTCCACTTTTGTGAGTCTACCCACCAGCATCTAACCTGCCCTATAACATCTCACTCCAGTTTACAATTTCCTTCACCTCCTGTTCCTCTCTAATGTAAACTCTCTGGCTTTTCTAGAACGTGTGGCTTGGAAGAGGAACAGCTCCAGCCTCCCAGGTGCCAACTGAAAATCTTCCTTCACAGTGGACAAGCAAGAAAAAAATGCACGATCTAAGGAAAGTGCTCACCCATAGCTCTCTTTTTTCCCCCCCTGCTCCTGTTCTAGCTGTAACAAAATGTCAAAGGCATGATGCACACATTCCTTTGAAGCCATTCCATTGCCTGATGATCCATTTTGCTTACGAAAGGAATGTACACTCGGTGCCGTGATTTTTGTTGGAAGGCCTCAGCAGCAATGGAATAACTGCAAGGAACACTGCCAGGCTTCCCCCCCTTCCCTGCACATTCCAAAACATCCATCGAGCGAGCAATAAATAGCAAAAAAATATTAATTACCCAAAGGAAGAATTCTCTCCTGAACAAATATTGGCTTTGTGACAAGAAGGAGCTTGTGAAATGTGTGTTTGCCTACCAAGCCCACTCAGTCTATTTCTGATTCCCAAAGAACATAATGACCTGTGTGCCAGATTTTATTTGGGCCTTTTTTTTTTTTTTTTTTTGCATGGCCAGCAAGAACTGTAACAAACATTCAGGAAGGAAAACACTCCATTGTTGCTTTTGGTCTTATGGTGGGTTTTGTTCTGTGCTTTTAACTGTGCTTCACTTCTGGAGCTGCACAGAAAAAAAAAACTCTGTTATTCTTTCTTAACTTATTCACCAGTTCTCTCAGCTTTTCCCGAATTCATTTACTGCTTAAAAGTGTTCAGTAAGTGAGCTTGGGAGAAATCAGTTTTGAGCTATTATATACCACACACAAACACAGAAGCACATGCATACTTATATATTTATATATATATGTGTGTGTGTATTCTATATATTCAAAGATACATGAGTAGGGGCTTGATCCTGGGCCACATGGGTTAATTATAAAAGTACAAATATGTAAAAGCCCCCAATCCACACTCCAAAGCAAAAATGATGGTCTCCATCCTGTGCAAAGTGCTGTGCAGAAGGGTCAGTCTTTGAAGAGCCTGTTGCAAATGAAGGTGAGTAGCTGATTTTTTGCTCCTGTGGCAAACACCACGCAGCCCCATCCCTGCCAGTTGGCCTGCAGGAGCTCAGCTCTTGGAGCACCTGCAAAGCAGGAGCTGTGAGTGTGAGAGTGGCTGAACTGGGCCAGAGGAAAGGTCCAGCCTGCCTAGAACCCAGCACAGCCAGGCAGAGATGCCGTGGGAGGGTGTAAGGTGCTGTCCCCAGGGTCCCCTCCAGCCTCAGCCTTTCTCAGCTCAGGGGCTGCCTGAGCTGAATGTGGGGTTTCTGTGTTTTTAACCCTTTGCCTTCGACTTCTCCAGTCTCCCTTGAATCTGCAAACTGAGAAGTTTCCTGGGAGGGAAAGAGAGCTGGGTAAAGGGGATGTTTCTGCTCCCACTTTGGTTTGCTGGATGCAAGTCCCTTCTGCCAAAAGGAGTGTAGGTCACCCTGCTGCAAAACTGCCATGGCATTTCCCCAACAGGTCCCACATCCTTCACAGGCTACTTCCCTTTGAAACAGGCTCAAAGCTTTTGGTCTAGCAGGAGCTAAAAAATCCATGTTGGCATTTGCTTCTTGCCTCACTTGTTTTGGAGTTATTCTTTTGGGAAAACAAGCAAACAAACATATAAAAAACATCACTTGGACAGGCACTTGGAGGAAACCAGGAGGGAGTTCAGGTCTGTGTAGCCCCAGGGCTTGGTAACCACAGTCCCAGGACATGGAATGCCAGCCCTCTCCTGCAGAACAGCACAGCAGTGACATTTGGAGTTTAAGTAAAATGATGGCAGCTTTCCTGAAAGCAAAGCCTGCTTCAAAACACTCAGAGGAGACCACCCAGAGAAGACATGCCTGCAGTTCCCTATGAGCAAATCTCTTACATCCTAAGCTATCCCTCATCTAAGTTGCCCAAGGCAGGACAAGATCCATTCATAGGTTGTGCCCTTCCCTGCTGCGGGGAGCCGGTTGTATTGTAGAGGCAGTCAGCAGTTAGGAGCAGTTACACAGAATTATTTATCCACATAGAGATCTTTTCATGAGCAGAATAGTAAATCTTTTCATTCAACAATTTTTAGACAAAAGCTATTTGTTAATGTGACATTTTTCAGCTGTATCAGTGCAAACATCCATCCATTTAGTTTTTCACACACAGAAAACTTCTTTCTTGCTGTTTGCAAAAAAGAAAAAGAGAGGGAGGGTGAATGAAAACTGCACGTATTTTTGTTGTTGTTGTTGCTGTTGTTGTTTTGGGGTATGTTTTGCTGTAAAATAAAAAAAAAAAGGTCAAAATAAGATGATGCTCTGAGTCTTTAATTTAGGGGAAAGGTCATTTTTAACCACCTAAAATCACTTGATTCAGTAAGTGTTGCCCAGATCCAGTGTCATGCTTTACTAATCAGGTTTCAGGAGGCATTCAGCACAGTAAACCATGCTGCCATGCCCTATCAGCCAAACTAAACGTTGTGGTTCCACCATGAGGAAAATCACAACTGGCTTTCCACAGCTGGCTCTTGTAGGACCCTGAACAATGCTGCTGGTTTTGGGGGACGTGCAGAAAAGAGGAGCAAAAAGACAGGGAGACCAGGAAAAGGATTGCAAAGGTCAGTAGCAATCATTGGGATTCTTCAGGGCTGAGATCCACCCAGCTTTATCTTCCCTTCCTCACCTTCCCCACAGTGACTGTCTAATGGGAGGAATGCCATCCTCTCTGCTTGTCATGTTTACTCTGAATTTTTGCTGTGGAGTTACAGTTTCTGATCACTGACTTTTTTTCCCCCCCTGTGCTTGTCTACCCTTTCAACAGCATTCTTTTCCCCTCCACCAGCAGATGTGAGAGTGGATGACAAAGTGATTCAGCTGGAAAAACTACCAGGAAATGAAACAAACAATTGATTAAATTGTTTTCTGCACAAAAATCCAAATTCTGGCTTGAATTTCGAGAGCTGGAATACCACCTGGGGGATTATGTGCAGTTATCTCCAACTGCTGGGTATTCATCTTTCCTCCTAGTGTGTTTCTCTGATCATCAGTGGGTTGCAGCAGAAGATAAATTTCTTTCAGTTTGATGCTATTCCTGGGGCTTCTGTAGCGTTCCCACACAAAACTTCAATTGTCATAAACACCTTGAAATTTGTTGCGCATAAAGAAATGAACTGATTTGACAAACAACACTCACAGCACCAAAGTAAGCACAGACTTGATTCCTATCATGCAAAATCAGATGTGGTGTCAGAGTGAGAATAGCAAACAGGAGGTTTCATGGGAAAGGCTGCTTGTTTGCAGCAGGTAGGATGCCTTTGAATATTTCGGGTGTGACTCATTCGGCAAGAGGAGACACCCAAATTGCCCATCTGAGCAAGTCTCCTTTGCAGTCACTGGGGATCTCACCAAGGGAGACTGGGACTCTTTCACAAGCAGGCACCTAAACCTGGCTTGATGTGCTGTGCTCTCAAGCCTGACCATGGCAGTGTCCCTGTGGCTGGCAGAGGCGCTGGCTCGTAACGCCCGATGAGGGGAATGGTTCTGTTTGTGTTGGAGCAAATTCTGTGTTCTGGCGTGCTGCAGGGCATGTTCACAGCAGAAATGATAAACCCAGACCTTGTGCCTCTGTAGGAGCAAACCTCTTGGTTCTGGGTCAGGTTTAACCCCACCCAGACCTGTGTTCAGTGTGAACTTTCTCATTTGATGCGATGCATTCGTGAACACCAGGTGGTTTTTCACGTTCCCATCACTCAAGAGGTTGCACCCTCAGCTTGCTCGGGCTGCATGCAAAGCCTTGACTCTGCAAGGAAGGTTTGGCCAAAATTTCACTGTCCTTGGTCAAACCTTGAGTTGGCAGCTGGGTTTCTTTGGGGTAAGATATTCTTCTTCCTGGTCCTAGTGTCCAGCTGAGTGGGGATCAGAGATTTTCTTCTCAGCATACCAAGGGCACTGGGGGAAGGACAGACCTCCTAAAATACAGACTCATGAAACCATACAGTGGTTTAGGTTGGAAAAGACCTTTAAGATTGTCAAGTCCAGCAGTGCCAAGTCCACCACTAAACCCTGTCCCTCAGCATCCCAGCTACACATCATAAGGCAGCCCCTTATGATACCTGACAACACTTTCAGTGAAGAATTTTTCCCTATATCCAATCTAAACCTCCCCTGGTGCCACTAGAGGCCATTTCCATCTTCTCTTAGACAGCCATGGCCATGGGGAAGGTGAGGACATGGAGCTAAGACCAGTTGGATCTCTACCAAAGAATTAATTCTCTGCTCCCCAAGCTTCAGAGGGAGTAACCTCCTGTCTTGCCAGCAGGAAAGCATCTCTTTTTGGCCAAGGCAGTCCTGTGAACCTCTTGGAGTAGCCAGGAATTGCAAGGAGGAGCAGGTCTGGTTTAGCTGAAAGCTAAATCACTGTTCCCAGCTGAGCCCTGTGAATATCCTGACCACACCTGGGCATTCCCAACAAAATGTCCAGTTTTCACCCATGCACTTCTTTGAAATCCACCAAAATGCATCCACCACCATTTCCACCTGCTGCTCTTCTCGTGTGGTGATAATCTGTGTTTGAGCTGCACAAAGATCTCAGGTGTGGCATGAATTTTGTCCTGCTAAGGCAGAGACAGCCTGACTTATCCCTGTGTCCTGCATCCTCTAACTCAGTGTGGTGTCACTAATAATGAACCTGACATTCATGTGGCATCAGACTTTCTAAAATCCAGTATTGGCCTGGCCTTGTATTCTGAATAGATGAGAGGTTATTATGCTGCAGTGTTTTTTGTTTTGTTTTGTTTTTTTGGGGGGGAGGGTTTTTTTGGGATTTTTAAGCAGAAGAAACCCTAACCCATTGAAACTTGTTAGAGGGAAATTGCAAATGTTATGCTTGTCTGAACAGGAGTCACTCTGGGAAACACACTACAGACATACTAATTTCTGAGAGGTTCCCCCCCACCTCCCCCCCATCCTGTGTGTAACTCAGATGAGGAATGTTCTGGTTTAGCTTATTCCCATCTTCTAATGCACACACACTGCTTATCAGAGATGCACTAGTTAAGGTGGAGGAAATTAAGGTGACCTCTACTAGTTCAGGTCTTTATGCAATTTGAGATGGTCATTAGTCACATATCTTGGCATGCAGTGAATTAAGGGCTCTGACTTACAGACTATCTCAGACCTTTTGTTTTGTATTTTGCTCTCCTTTGTGTGTCTGAACACCCAAGAAGGTTGTTTTACTCATCTGACTTAAAACTGATTACTTTATGTAATTTAAAACAATAATATACAATTTTAAAATCTGTACATCTTCTCTGGCTCTTTTAGCTAATTATGTGTGAAAAGTCCTTCCAGACTTGGTGGGAAAAATGTTACTCAGCTATTAATCAAGCCATTGATTTAGGAATTTCACTCAGGGAAAGAACTTAGCCCTCACGCAGGGAAAGGACCATAAATCTGCGAGAGGAAGAACTTCTGGGGCTCTGTTACTCATCCTCTTCCTGCCTGTGTGAATGGAGTGACTTTTGCAGGCCAGATGCAGCAGTCAGCACCACAAGAGTGGCAGGGAAATCCCTTCTTCCCTCTCGGCATGAAGGAGACACAATTTGAACATGCTTGGCTGCAGCCAAGGAGGAAAAGACAAAAAACAAGGTAAAAAAAATCACCAAAAAAATCTGCAGTTGTGCTGACACACAGAAAATGGATAGAAAATTATGCTGTTCATGGAATAACAGAACATATTATTGTTCATAACAGAAAATGCTGCTGTTCATGGAATATCCTGGGCAGGAAGGGACCCACAAGGATCATCGAGTCCAACTCCTGGCCCTGCACCCCCAAGAGTCACACCCTATGCCTGAGAGCATTTTCCAAACAATTCTTGGTCTCTGGCAGGCTTGGTGCTGTGGCCACTGCCCTGGGGAGCCTCTTGCAGTGCCCAGCCACCCTCGGGGTGCAGAACCTTCCCCTAAAAAAGTGCTGGGACATCCACACTTGTACCACACACGGCTCTAAACACTGCACAGTGAGATGCCACCACACTTCCCTTGGCAACACACCTGGACCCACACCACCCTCCCAATCCCAAGGCTTCACAGACCCCTTCCTCCTCCTCCAGCCCTCACCCCACCCTGGCAGTGCTTTCACCAAGGCTGAGGTGCCCCTGGGGACAAAAACCCAACAGAAAAGCTTGGAAACTGCAAAAAGGAGCAGCCAGGAGTTGTGGGGAAGGTCCTGAATTTGTGCCTTTATGGCTGAAAAGGGCTGTGCACAGCTGATTTGGGTGAGTTATCTCACTGTTAAACAAATCTTCCTGTTTGGGAAAACATTGCTCAAGAGCAAAAGGGCTAGAAATTGCTTTTAGAAGCTGATTTTTGTGTGGGCTTACACACTTTTTGCCTCTGTCCTAAGAAGCACAACTCCCACTGACTTACTAGAAATATTAAGAACTAGTGACTCAATTTCTAAGAATAATTTCTATTTATAGGTATCAGCCCTAAGCTCAAAAGCACTGGCAACACCCAATCATCTATTTTTCCATCATGCTTTGATATCACACTGAAATAGCCTGGAAATCAACACTTTCCACTGTTCCTTATCTCTGGATAGCTGCACTTTCCAAACCAGAGAGTTCACAGCACTCGATTGCTCAGGAAGGGACATGAGCCATCAACTATTTTCAGGAAGTGCCTGGAAGCCCAGTTTAAAATAGAAATGGAGATGCTGGTGGACAGATGCAAAGTTGTCCTTCTGTGGTGGATTAAAGACATTAAAGAGCATTTCTGAGGGGCAGCTGGTGGGCTGGAAGTGTCACTGGTGGAAAGGCTGTGGGTAAAGGAAGTTCTTTTGTGGGGCTGAGGATGGAGAGGCAGAAGATGGAGAAGGAAAGGATGGAGGGACAAGGCAGGGCATAGATAAGCAACTTTGAAATTATTTAAAATTGTGGCAACAAAGGTACCTTCAAAAACGCCCCCAAAGATGAATAATCAGACCCACTCCAATCACTTTTGACTGCACTTTTCAAATGTAACCCATGATTTTCAGAGGGCAGACAGAATCATAGAATCACTAAGGTTGGAAAAGCTCTCTGAGAACATCAAATCCAACCCTTAACCCATCACTGCTAAGGCCATCACTAAACCCTGTCCCTGAGTGCCACACCTCCATGTCCTTTAAATCCCTCCAGAGATGGTGACTCCACCACTGGCAGCATCAACAGTTGCCACATACCAAAAAATTTAGTCTAGAAAGTAATTTTTGAGCATTTAGACCAAAGAAATCAGTAGTGCATATCTGTAACCAAATAATGAAAATGGACACCTACAGGATTTAAAAACTCTGCAGAAATAAGAGCTATCTACTTGTTACAGGGATCTCCCAAGCCATTTAATGTCCTCTTTTTAGGATTATAGCACACTTATTGCTTTAGGGCAAAAAACCTGCTTGCTCATGTTGATTATGTAGAAGGGTGATCCCACTGGGAAGGTGCTCAGCATCCCCACACCCCCAGCCATTCCCAGCTCACCGGGCTGAGCCTACAGAAGAAACCCTGAGCGTGTTCTTGCCCTTCCTCCGTGCTGCCCCGGGCTCGGGGTGAGAGACAGGATGCCGGATGTCAGCCCTGACTCATTCTCTGGGAAACTGAGCGTGGTGTGGCTTTCTGAGGAAAGAACCCATGAGTAAGGGCTTCTTCTTTTTTTTTTTTTTTTCCTCTCCCTTTTTTTTTTCCTCACTTTTTTTTTACCTTCACTATTTTTTTTTACATTTTCTCACTTTAATTTTTTTTTTCCAAGGGGAGTTGGGCAATGCAGAACAGGTTACATCAGTTTGTCAGGGAAGAAGGAGCCCCAAGTGCTTCCCCCTTGCTCAGAAGCCACAGAGTTTAATGCTGTGGTTGGGGGAGTGCTGCTTTCACAGGTTATAAAAGCTCATTTTGAGCAAAAAGAAATAATTCGAAATAAAACGCAGTTGTTTCTCAGAAGTTGTTGTCTCTCCTGAAAGGGTGGATTTGAACAATATTATTTTAATCAAATGTTTGGCTGCTGCAGGATGTCATAAGGAGGCTGGGATACACAGGGATCAAAACAGGTTTGAACCAGCTTTGCAAAACCAATGATGTGTATTTCCTTATAGGGCTTCAATATTTATTTTTTTTTAACCAGTTCTGCTTAATTACTAGTTTAGATGGCAAAACCAGTCCATCTCTGATTTTTAGGAGAGATGAAACAAGCCTTCCAGTAACAGCACCTCCCTCCCTGCCACACCAGCTGCTGTGAACCTGCTGCTATTAGGAATTATTAGTCACATAGAGACTGTCAGTGGCCCTAACACGCCTGGATGGGTTATGTTTTTTGTGGGGTGTCCTCAACCCCCTCTCTGAGCATCCTCCTGCCATCAGCCAGCCAGCCTGACCCAGGGACTGCCTGCTGACTGCTGCTGGGCACGGTGACACGAGTTAGCAGTGTCCCAACCCTCACACAGCTCCTTTGGGCTGTCACAGGTGAGCCAAGAGCCCCAAGGTTGGGAGCAGAGGGGCTCCAAGAGGGGCTGTGCTCGGTGTCATGGGGAAGGCTGGTGGGACTGGCATCTTCTGCCAGCAGGGCGGGTCTGGGGGTGATGTGAGCCCTGTCCAGGTGAGCTAGGGTCCTGCCAAAGAGCCCTCCCAGGGGCATTTCCCAGAAACAAAGCAGAAAGACAAGAAAAAGTCAACCAAGTTTTTCTAATAGGTGCAGGAAAGCTGGAGTAGCTATTCCCCCTACTCACATTATGCCCAAAGAAGGGGTTAAAAATAAAAGGGAAGGAGTCAGGGCTAAGGGGACATCCCTGTGACAGGACAGCTTCAGTTACTGAGGAGAGAGATTGTGACAATGTCCCCCCAAATAACTACCCAGCTTTTGCAGGAGAGGTCACGCCCTGGCAGGGCTGGCACAGAGCTGGTTCAGGTTCATGCAGGTGTTTGCCCATAACAGGCACTGTCAGGTACCTGTGCAGCCCTGATGGCCATCTGGTTACTATAAAGAATGGTTTATGGGATCTCATCCTGGCTGCTGATGACTATAACATAAGCACCGAGGGCCTGCAAGGTACAGCTTCATAAAAATAACAGCTTAATAATGAGAACTACTTTCCCCTTCCAGAACAGGGCAAATTCAGGTGTATTTGCCCTTTTCATTAGGATTGTAAAATGAGACAAAGGAGACCCAGTCATCTAGGAGGGGAATAAAACCACAATCCACAAAATTCTTAGAGCTTAAGCAAGATGCAAGCACATCTCGCAGCTGTCTGCAGGGCAGGACTGAATCCCAGCTTCTAACATGAAAAAGGGGAAACTGAGGCACAGAGGTGTGACACAGCTGGAACAGCATCATCCAGGCAGGCAGTGATGAGCACAGGAGCCTCAGTTCTCACTCACTCCTGCACTCCTGTAATTAAAGACATCAGCACAGCTACCCAAAGGTTGTCACCTTTTATCACAGCTCTGTCTTGATCTTTCAAACTCTTTTTTTGTATTTCAAATATACAAAAATATACAAATATACAAATATATTTGTATTTTTTTGTATTTTGTAATTTTTTTTATATGTTCAAAGGCATGAACTCTCTTCAGTTCCAGTTTCTCAGTGGTTTATAGAATATCAGGGCAGTTCATAAATATATTACTTTCTCCTTTCAAGAAACACTTGCTATGTCTGGCCCAAAATTGCTTTATTTTCTCACAAAGGTATGGAGGACCTTCTGCTATGCATTTCTTCAGAGCACTCAACTCTTCGATTTGTAAAATCAATGGTTTGGAGGTTTTCCTTGGGCATTCCTCTCAAAAATATCTTCTGAATTTGTTCTTGCAAAAAAAAAAATACCCCAAAACCAAACCAGAACAGAAAACAGACAAAAACAAAACAAGACAAAACAAGACAAACAAGAAAACCTCCAGAAGTTTGAAGCATTTTGAAGGAAAGATTGCAATTCAGGTATCTGGATATTTACAGGCAACAGAGACAGCAATATGACCTAAAAACAGAGGTCCAGGACCATCCTTTGGAGGAACCTGTTCCTACAGAGTGGTGGGCTGGACAGACAAGCCCAAGGCTGATCCTTGGAGTGGGATCAGCTGGAACTGCAGCCTCTCATGGAGCAAGGACATCCAAGCACCTGGTGCTCCCCAGCCCTTCTTTTGCAAACCAACCAGCAAAGAGTGGAGCCATCACCAAATGACACCTGACCAGGAGCCAGGGTGGCTGGGGACTCACAGCATTCACACCCTGCTGGGATAGCACAGGGAACAGCCCCTTGCATGAGGGTTTGGTGGTCCCAGAGGCAGGGAGAGCATCGCTCCCATCCTTTATCTGCCAGAGAAAACTCCCTCTCTTTTTCCTTTTTACAACCAAGCCACCTCCTGATGTCCTGAGATGGTCTAGGGGAGCTCTGGAGTGGGCCAGGGCACTGGGCTGCACGTCTGGGAGGAGGTAGGGGTGGGGGATTAACTTTCTTTTGCCTCCAGTTTGACCCCTTTGCCAGCAGATTGTTCTGATTTTCCACATGGAGGGATCTAGGGACCCTCTCGAAAGTTCAAACTCCCGGCACCTTCCCTGCCAGCAGCAGCAGAGCTCTGGGCAAAGCCCTCACAGAGAGCTGGGCTGCACACCAGCATCACTGACCCACATTGCTTCATGAACAAATTTGGACATTTCATGACTTTTTACAACTGGACCATGTGGTCTTTCTGCTAGTCAGAAATTTCCATGGAAAAGTAGGAATTTGGGTTTGCAATTTTTTTTGTTGTTGTTTTTTACCACCTCGCCAAAAGACCTGAGGGAAATTGCTGGGATGATTTCAAGTCGAAACAATTCCATTTTTCTTATTGCAACAGAATTTTCTTGCAAAATTTGCAAGCAGTTAACAACCAAAAAGCTTAACAAGTGAAAAAAACAAGAAACAGGGTTGTTCCTTTCAGATTTTTCCTCAGCTCAGAAAAGCAAAACATTTCCATCCTTAGTCAACCTGAATTAATTTTTTTTTTTTAAACTTTCTTGAGTCAGCCAGCAAATCTGAAAGATCAGCTCTTTGCACAGCTTCATCTGACAACCTCCTTGGCTTCCCCCGTGCTGGTGCAAAACCCTGGGCTTGGCTTAGCCAAGTCCATCAGTGCAGCACAAAACAAAGCTATAAAACACGAGGGAGTATCCAGCACTGTCCTTCTGCCCTTTCCAGCTCAAAGGAAGCTCTGGGGCATCTAAAACCAGAATTTCCCAGCCCGTGGCTGGAGCACAGAGTCTCCACAATCACATATCTTAATAACAGGAGTGCTCTGTGGCATGCACCTTATTGCTCCATCTGCCCTGGCTGCAAACATTGATTATTCTCTGTGACACACACTGTAAAATTGCACTGAGGGAACCACGTCTAGTTAGTAATTTCCATTCAGATGAGCTGAAGGAATTAATGAATTTGGAAGATCTCAGATCTTTGGAGATAGGGACAGGCGATGGCACGCTTGGAAATAATCACCCTCAACTGTGCTCAAGCTTGAAACCACCCTGCTAATCACAGGCAGCCAGAGTGCTTATCGGGGCAGAGGGAGAGCTCAAGCACCATTCAAACTCTCTAATAATGGTAAATGATTCCACAAACGCACGTGCTCAGGGCTCGGACTGCTTCCAAAGCTAAGTGCTTATGAAAACTTGAAGTGCTCCACTGGTTTTAAATCACTGTGCAGGGCTGACTGATTTAAACTACCAGAGCACTTCTCTTTTCCTTGCATTTTCCATTTTCTTTTCTCCCCCCCAACCCTCCCCTTTCCCTTTTTCTTTTTCCTTTTTTTCTTTTTTTTTTTTTTTTTTTTTTTTTTTTTTTTTTTCTGCTTTTTTTTTTGATAAATGTAACTTTTTTTTTTTTTTTTAATGAACGCTTCGATTTGGAAGCAAGTCAAACTCTTCAGTTTAGCTGTTCGAGACCATATTGAACCGATTTAGAAATATGTCAAAGAAAGGAGCAGTAAATGATGGTTTAAAACCCTTGTGTTTCAGAGCATTTAAGAAGCAGGGGCTGCAGCTAGAGCTGAGATGGATTAGCAGGGGCTGGAAGATGGTGCTGGTTGAAGGCATGGACTCTTATCTGTTTGATCACATACCTATTGCCCGACAGATCTGCCCATGTGCTGCTCCCTGCCCTGCACCTTTGATGTGCTGACTTTTTCCTCTGATCCTCAGTGGCCTCTTGCTGCAACTGAAAAAATTCCTCCCTTGTAGGTGCAGTGCTAAAAAGGGCCCGAAATTTAAGTGCTGTGCTCCCTCATACGGGGTTTTTAAATGAGCAGTGTTGGAGTCTTGGCAGCCTCCAATACCGACAGCATCACAACCCAGAAGTGAAACTTTCTGGTGGATTCATAACTCTCAAAAGACGGAATAAAACTGAAGCAGACAGCATAAATAATGGAAAAGTGAATTAGACTTTAAAAATTCTGTCCTGTTTAATAATTCAGAATGATTATAGCACGCTGAAAGGAACTTTTTTTTTTTTAATTACTTCTAGCCTGGCAATCTCCCATTAGTGCACACACATCTCCATCAAAAATCATCAGCTAACAAGAGCTGCATTAGTGCGAGACAAGTGGCAAAGTACATCCCTTTGGATGTTTATTCACACCAAGGACATGCCCAACACCTACAGATGTGTTCGGGATTGAGGAGATGCCACAGCTCCCAGGACCACAGCCCTGCCCTGGCTGCATAAAACATTGAGAATAAAACTCCCTGGGAGCCAGTAAATCGAAGCTGCTCGTCACCCTGCTGGGATAGGAGCACATGGCCTGAGCCGAGGCTTCCCTCTCTTGTCGTGTGGCAAGGCTGAGGCACTGAGAGAGCCACAGCCAGAGGGGGAATTGGGAACATGGGAGCACACCAGGCTGAGTGCTGAAGGCAATATCAGCAGAGCCTGAACGATGAGTGCTCCGTCCCTAAAATGATGGCAGTCCTTGTTCAGTGACTCAGGCTGTGCACCCTCCCTTAGGATGCTGTAGGTAGAGAGAGGTGTTGGCTGCTGCTGGTGTTGTCTTGACAGTGCAGGCTGAAACACAGGGCAGACCATCAGCCTTCCCATCACCCAGAGCCACGTTTTCCTCCTCCCAGAGCAAGGAGCTGCGGTGGTGAGAGCAGGGAAGCATTGCCCGGGTCATGCTTTCCTGGAACCAAATGGCACGTGGGTGAGGAGCAAAGCTCTGGAGATGTCAGAAGGGGGGAGAGCAGATGGCAGGAGACAAGAGGTAGGTGTTATGATTGATAGCTAAGAGCTCTAGGTGGATGAGTCCAGCTGAGTCACAGGCACTGGCACGGCTGGAGGCAACAGGACAGCGGTGCAGCCGAGGAGCGCGCGCCTGAGGAGCAGGAGAAAATGCACAAAGGACCCTTTTGTAGTGGGAGGTGAGCGTGGCTCCACTTGTACGACTCAGACCTGTGGTCACAGGAGCCAGGCTGTGCTCTGAGGCTGCAGCAGACTCATTTAGCGTTTTCAGGGCTGTAATTTACAAGCAAATATATAAATACTGGCCACCCACAGAATATACCCGGCTCCCACGGCAAAGCTGGTGGGTGGGGAAGCACGGCCACCCCTCAGCCACTGCCTTCCCTGTGCCATCTGGCTTGCTGTTGCCAGGCCCAGGATGGCCATCTGCCTTGGGGCTGCCATGGAGAAAGTTAATTACATTTTTTTGTAGAGTCGCCACGGCAGCTGGAGATGCCAACCCAGCATAAGTGAATAAATCACACCCAAATTCCATTGCCAGAACTCAAAGGGAAGTTGTTTCTGTGTTAGCCATGCTTCAGCCCCACCACACCAGCAAGGACAAGGCTTTCCAAGTGTTTAGGAGCTGCTGCTGTGTCATGCTAAGGCTTTGCCTCAGAGAGAGGGAAGCTCTCCTCTCTCAGAGAATGTGTGGTGGGGCAGCCTGCTTCAAATCCTGCCTGGACTTGCTGGGGGACAGGAGAAAACACTCCTTCACCTGATCTCCCAGTTCCCACATCCATCAAGAGAACACAGCCATTCTCACTTCCTTTGCAAAATGCCTCAAGCAGGAAAAAAATAGTGTAAGGACAAAGCACAAGAAAAACAGAGCTTTCTTTGGCTCTGCTAAAACGCCTGTGAGACAGGGCAGCTGTGCAGGGGCACTGAACAAATCCTTTTCTTTGCAAAACCTCACCTTTTGTAGCAACCAATGTTCATTAGCCACCTTCAGCCTAAGCACAGCTCACAGACATCCTCACTACCTCCCCTGGCATCAGCACAGCCCTGAGCCCAAGCTAAGCATCTCTCCTTTGGCTCCTGGAGGGTGCAGAGGCAATGCCACACTCCTGCACCGAGGCCATTCCTGGCTGGCATCCCTGCACTCACCATCCTGTGCTGTGCTGACATAACTCTGCATCTTTCCATTTCTCTTCATAGGTGAGCCTCCAGGGATCAGACCTTTCCTCTCCTGTGATTTTCAGGGCACCAAACATAATTCTGACAGACACTCAAGGGTCCTGTTTTCATTTAGGTCTGGAGGAAGCTGCGTTGTCCTCACACAAAAGAAGCACCAGGGCATGGATTAAACCCTCTCCAGAGACAGGAGTTTTCCAAACTGCCTCATAAAGGGAGCAGCACGTTGTGAGAGAGAAAGCTCCTTTGTTTTGGATAGCAGCTGTAATCTCCACATCAAGCACGTTGGAATTCGTAAGTGGCCATTTAAGCCATATTCTGACAGCAGAACAAGGAACCTCGGGCGGCAGCCAGGCCTATTTATAGACAGGAGGTTTGAGGTAATATCCTTACCTTGGATGCACTGTCTCCACTTAAGAGCCCAGCTTATGAGGGAAAGTGATGCCAGACAGGCAGCCAGCAAGGAAGGAAAACAGTCACAGCTCACTCTGCCTGGCTTGCTCTGCAGCAGAGAAAATTACGTTTTACAGCAACAATAGAATTCTCTGAAAACTCAGTTTCTCTCCAGGCCTAACAAGAAAAGGAATGGCAGGAGATAAACAGCTGGAGAGATTCCTCAGGCCGAACCTGCACAAGGTTATCAAGTTAATGTATCAGTGTTGTCACAGCCCAGGAGCGTTGGGAAATCATGAGCTGCCCAGGAGGTCAGAGATCTGCCCACAAAATGTGCTGACCTTTCTCTTGTTGACGTTACTGATGACACCCAATGGCTCAGGAAAGCTCTTGGGACACTCACTGAGTGTCACCATGAATCATGGGGGGCTGTCCCCCCATATTGCGTCAAACATCGATGCTTTGAGCCCTTGGTGTTTGGTGAAGCTCAAGCAGTGCCAGCTTAGGTGCCCCATACAGATGGGCTGGGATCCAAGTCCAGCTGAAATCACAGGGCTGGTCTGGGACTCTTGAGAAATGTGGATTTTTCCAAAGCAAACAGGAATCAGGAACCCATGGAAAGCACGAGAAGGGGAGAGGACACCGAGGTGGTGGTGAGACATTTTGGTTAGCAGAGCTCTTTGAAAGGTTGTACTCAGAATAACAGGGTGTAGATATGATAATTCAAGGGTAAACTGTGGCTGGAGACAAAGCACGGTGAGATGAGATTCAGCCCACAGACTGAAAAAAAAAATCTAAATATAGACATTTAATTTAAATTTATTGCTTCACTACCTGCAGGTCAGCTGCAGGTGCTGCCTGGAGAGGGATCCCACTGGCCCCAGGTGAGTGATTACCTTCAGGTATGTTGCACAGATGAGATCTTTATTCAACACTGTTCAGTCCAGCACTGATTTTTCCAAAGGAAGGATGTTCACTTAGACTTACTCTTGAAACCATGCCAAAGCACCTTGAACCTTGAGGTCATACCTGCAATTAACCTGGTCTACTTCTGAAGCTCCTCCTCCACGGAACTAAGATGCTTTGCCAGTCACAGAACAAGTATTTTATTCTTTAGGTAAAGAAAAGAGGAATATGTGTAGGAATATATATTTATAGGAATATCAATTCTAACATCAAAGTTGCTCTAAGGAGTTTTAAGAAGTTCCCAGCAGCACATGAGAATGGGGGGACTACTCCTGTGAGATACCTCTGAGTCCTTCTACTCTCCTCCAAGTTAAAGTTGCTGCAGGGACAGCTGAAAAAATCCTGGTGTGGGAAAGCAGGAGAAGCTGGCAGGTATCCAGCACCAGCTTCTGCCAAGGGGGGAGTGTCCTGCTTTCCAGCAGATGTTTGGCTTTTACATCTCCTGAGCCCAGTTCCTTTATCTTCCTAGGACATCTCCAGCTACTCCTTTACTGCCTGAATTAAACAGAAGCAAGGATTGAACTGGGAGTGTGCAGATTGTCTAATGTGCACACAAAAAGCAGCAGATTGAGGAGAAAATCCACACCCATCTACACACAAACGTGTGGGCACACTACATGCAGGTTGGGCTGCTAAAAATGGCCAGCTTCCTGAGGCTGATATCAGTTACAGGCCAAAAAATTAAAATAAATAATTTAAGGAAAAATGTGACTGATAATTACAAGTTCAGTGAAGCATATTTTGCCTTTGCCCCAAAATGCATAGGCAGTACCTACAGGGTAATGTCTGGGTGCCCACTGACAGACTCAAACATTCAGAGGAAAGAAAGGTTATTTTAACAATAAGTAAAAAGGAGGAGTAAGAAATTGTAGGATATTGATAGAGGAGGTGAAAGGACAGAGGGAGGAATTGTTCAGTGACTACTTCTGTGCTGTGTTGGTGAAACAGCCCAGTGACAGAGCCTTATTGTGTGTTGAAAATTAAATACCTCCGCTCCACCAATACTTGTTGTGGTCATTAAGCAGCAAGTGACTCAAGCTAAATGGATAACTTGAACCCCAGGATTTTCACCAAGCTGCCCAAAGGCTATTAGTATTGAATTTCATTATTTCCAGAATGTCTGCGAGTTATAACTGGAGACTGTATCAATTCTAGCACAATAGTAAACTGCTGATAAGTACATCAGTTCAAATGTACCAGATTAATAAAGACACTAATGTAGTCAATACCAATCAGCACTGGTCCATGGAAAGGAGATCCTGTCAAAGTAAACTTACCTTTTCCCTGTTGATAGGGACAACAGTGCTAATAGAGTTGGCACTTTATAAAGGTATCAGTAGCACAAGGTATTTTAAGCTGATTAAATCCACTTGGCATATGTAAAATCTGTTAAGAACTGGACATTTGATAGATCTCAAACTCTATTTGCAACAGGAGACAGTTCATTGAGCTCCTGTGCTTCAAGTGGTGCTTTACTTCAACCTCTTTTACTGATATTCTGGAGAAAAACATGTTAGTGCTGTCTACAAGTGATGGGGAAATCTGGGAACTGCCAAGGAAAAAAGAAACTGGGGTAGTGGCACCCTGGGTTGGTTGCTGTGCTCATTGCAGGCAATCAGTATTTAATATATATTGTACATCTATCTTTTCAGCAATGAAGATTTTCTGTTCACATTCACTGTGCAGCACAGCGTCCCAGGAAGCAAAAATCTTGAAGAATACCTTCCAGGGGTTTAGAGGGCAAATTGAAGAAGTGCTAATAAATTGGAGGGAGTCACAGGACTGATGAAAGGATTTAAATACCTATCTGGCTTGCACTGAAAGGCTTAAAGTGCCCCCAAGATGTATAGGAAAGCAAGGAAACAGCTAAGGGGTGGCTTGATTCTGGCAAGGCATCAAAAGATGACAGAAGGATATTCTGACATGAGCATAAAAAGATTTGATATCAAAAAAAATTGAGATGGATGAATTTGTATTAGAAACAATATTTATTTACTTGTTTGTTTATTTTTCAAACAGTAAGAACTGTCAATCCCAGAAAACAATTTCTAAGGTTTGTATTTGATTTTCCATCTATAGAATTATTTTCTTAATGACATGTCTTTCTTTTTTTTCCTAAATTATATACATTTAAGTGATAAACCCAAGAATTATTTCCTCCAGGCCATACAATGAATAAACCTAAATAAAATGTAAATCTATTAGGTTTATATTTGGCCAGATTCCAGGAGATACCTAAGGGACCATGAAGTAACCCACTCTGCCTCTTAGGCCTGGGATGGAAAGCCAGGATCAAAGTGATCACCTGATGGAAAATTCACAGCTCAATCAGTTCCTCTGCAGGTCAGTCTTTATCTGCCAGGTCATGGACATTGTCTCCACTGTTTTGTCATTCTGCCTTTCAAGTTCTGCAGCATTTACCTGGATTCTGTGGTGTGCCTGAACCCCTGGATGTGTTCATCCAAACAGAAGAATAGAGGAAATAAATCTGGACTATTTCTGCCGTGTCCTCTAGTCTGGCTCTTCTGAGTCATCACTTAATGACATATTTAATCACATTAATGTTTTCCCTAGTCCTGGTGAGACTTAACTTTATACTTTACCAGGTTGACCTACTCTTTAATGTAAACCAGGTATAATCTGGAACTTCCTCCCTCTGAGCTCAGATAAGTTTATCTCCTAATGCCTTAATGGTTACTCTGTCACGTGCAAGAACAGAACATGATAGCTGGATTTTTTTAATTAATTAGTTTGTCAAGCTTATTTTAAAAAGGAGAAACCTGAGCCTAAGTTTGCCCGTCAAGCAAAAAATACTACGGCTAGGTAGATTTTCCAAAGCATGAAATTCAAGAGGAGTTAGGTTTCCTTTTGTGCCTTTGAAGAACCCTTCTTCATGTCCCAGAGAGCTTCATCTTGGCTAAAATGCTCCAGGCACTTCCCCACAGCCATTCCTGGGATGTTTGGCTGTTTCCAGGATGCCCTGTGACCAAAGCCCTCCCTTGCTGCCGAAATGTCACACTGCTTATTGCAGCATCCTTAAGGTTCATCCCCAGCTTTTTTTTCCCCCCCATATTTAAAGACTCAGTCACAGAAATGCCTTTGGCTACACACTGGGAATCAGACCACAGCATGATGACTCTGACCTATTTTTCTGTCCCAGCACATGTCTGCTTGACAGCACTGCCTCAGGAGCCCGGGAGTTTTCCAGCCAGCTGGGTTTGGAGCAAGGGCAGTGGATACTTGACAGTGGACACTGAGTGGCCTTCCCAGCCTCCTCAGTCAGCCCCAAACAAGATTTTGAATACAAGCTGCTGTGGTTTTAATTAGGTGAGCAAGGTTTGGGTATCTTGCACGTGATATCCACATAAAACTTCTTGTTTTCTCACTCTCAGCAGTGATTCCAACAAAGCTGCATTGCTGCGGGAGAAAAGGGAAACTCTTCACATCACCAGAGCATCCCAGGATTCCCAGGATGAGGGGGAATCTATTGCAATATCAGCTCAGATGTTTTTGGAGTGAAGTTCAGCTGAATGGTAGGAAAATTAGATATTTATATTTACTGGTTAGTTTTATTTAATAAGTGACTCACTATGGGCAAATGATGCAAATGAACTTACCTGAAAATGTTAAAACAAAGTCTGGAAACATCTTATGAAAGATTTATCATAGAATCACCTCCTGGTTTGGGTTGGAAGGGACCTTAAAGATCATCTACTTCCAACCTCCCACCATGGGCAGGGACACCTTCCACTGCCCCAGGTTACTCCAAACCTCATTCAGCCTGGCCTTGGGCACTTCCAGGGATCCAGGGGCAGCCACAGCTTCTCTGGGCACCCTGTGCCAGGGCCTCACCACCCTCACAGGGAACAATTTACTCCAGAAAGCCAATCCAAACCTACTTTCTTAGTTTTAATTTCTTCCACTGCTGCTGCTGGGGAGGACTCTAATTTGCTTTCCAATCTGAATGAGCCTTGCTTTGTATATGTGTTAAAGCCTTCTATTGTCCTTCTGAGAGTGCATTTTCATGTCAATGCTCCTTAAAAAATGAAAATTAACCTCCAAAACAACCCTGCAAGATGAATCCAGATGCTCCTCGTGTAGCACATCCTCCCTGATGTGCTTCCATTTACGTTCCTTCTCCCCTTTTCCTAGCATGCTTTGCCCTTATGGAAATTGAAGTGCAGAATCCAGCCTGGAAGCACAGGAGCCACATTTTTTGCCATCTTGTTTAAATTAAATCTCCAATCCCTCTGCAGAGAGCCCAGCCAGCTCCAGTGGGACCAGGTGATAACCAAAACATTCCCACAAATTGGGAATTCCAGAGCACCCTTCAAACATTAGGGACTCAGGAGCACTCCCCATGTCCTAAGGAGTTTCCAGCCAGGACAGAGGAAGAGCAAGAAGTGAGACAAAGTGCAGCAAAGGCTAATTTGTTCAGTGAACGCTGATGTATCATGTATATTTTATTATTCCCGCTTTGTAGGATTCTCGTAGGATTTCCTGGGAAAAAATTATGCAGCACATGAATATCCCAGGCTTGTCAGACTGCTGAAAAATGCTCTGTATGGATGGGCTGAGCACACAGAACATCTGTGGCTGGGGCAGGCTGAAATCCCAGGCAAGTGTCTGACATCCCAAACACACGGAGCCTTGATCTCCGCTCAGAGACACACGGGCTGGCTGAGGAAACCTGGGGAAATATTAACCTCCCCCATTCCTCTCTCCTTTTTATTTCCTTACTTTGAAGTTTTATAAGGAACCAAGACATCAGTTTTTAAAGATTGTCAGGGGGGGAAGGGAGTTCATTGTCACTGGCCGTAGCTCAAGGAAGGCTTTAGGCACTAGGAGCCATATCTGATGTTTTGCCTAAATGTGATGCTAATTTAGCTGCCTATTTTCCTTTTAATATGGGTTTTTTAGCCTTTAGGGGCCATCTTTAACTCCAGTCAGAGAGTTTGGCTGTAGCTACAGCACCAAACCAAGCAGGGCCAGATTGACCCAGGGCCACCTGGCCCTAGAGATAAATACAAGAACATGGTAAAAATAGACTTAGCTCCTCCCTGACCCTTCAAAACATCCCACAGAGTGGTCTTGCCTATGAGGTCACATCCCCTGGCCCTTGCAATGCCCTGAGCAGTGCCCAGGTGGGAGCCTGAACACGGCCAAAGGCGATGCCAGGGAATGAGAAGCACCTTGGTGCTCCTGGGAGGGTGTTTGGTCCCATGCCCGGGCTCTGGGGAGGTACCAGAGCATTCAGACCTCCTGCTACCAAGGCCCATCAAGTGCTGCCATCAGCTCCCTCCTTGAGGGCTGGGAGGAAGCAGGAGCCAGCCTGGCAGCCCGGGGTAGCAGGAGCCCCTTTGATGTCTGCAGCTCTGGTGACACCACGCGCAGGCAGCCTGGATGTGACCCGAGTTCATCTATCCACATCTATCTATCTATCTATCTATCTATCTATCTATCTATCTATCTATCTAATCATCTACAGCTCTCCTGATAAGCTGTGTCTGGGACAGGGGAGTGTTGTAGCCCTGTTCATACCTGATGGAGATCACCTGGGAAGGCAGGCAAACCCATCCTACACATCTCTGCACTCCCCACCTCCCCAGGTGGGTTCAGTCCCTCTGTTCCCCTCTGCAGCTTGACCTGAGGGTGAATATCAGTGACTTTGCCCTGCCAAGACGATGGAAACATTCTGAATTAAGGCTCAGCCTACGATTTCTTTATGGTATTTTCTAGTGAGGATATTTATTAATATACCACCACTGCCTCTATTGTATTCTGGAGAGGAGGGATGGATGTTGTGTTTTCATTTTCTGTTAGACATGAAGAGCCAGCATGAAAAGCTTCAAACTTTTCATCTCTAATGCCAGAGGAGCACACAGGGGTGTTTTTCAGAGCCAGGCTGGCTAGAAAGCCTTGGGAACACATGAGGCGGTTTCAATACTTAGTCAAGCAACTTTCAGATAATAAGGAGAATTTCTTTACCAGACCTTAAACTATGTTTTCCATCTGATGTCTAAGAAAACAAACCCCTTTATTTTTAGATTTTAAATTTTGATTTCTTAAGTGCTCTGTCTTGTAGGATGTACAATGTGGAAATAACTTGCATGGCTTCTAATGATGCCAGTGTTATATGTTAGGTTTTAGGGCCCTTTTCTTATTTAATGGCAAAATAGGGGTTCAACCTGCAGCTGTAGCCCTATTTATCCTGCCCATTTGCACCCTGCTGCAGCAGCAGAGTGTGGTTGTTGATGTATTAACAAGGTACTGGCAATTTGGATGATACCTGTGCTCTTTTTTTTTTTTTTTTGTGCTTCACAAGATCTTGGGAACTTTATGTTTTATTGATGATTTTTTGGCCTTTCTGAATGTGGAGGAAAGCTCCTTAAACTACCAGGGAGTCATCTGCAGATTCAAAACCAGAAGGCATGAGCAGAACTTAAAAGTTGAAGATTTTCCATGAAAAACTTGTGATTCTTAAGTCAATCTTTTCCTTCTGGGGGGGAGCTCATGAGGCTGAGATCTGAGACGACCACAGGTGGATTTTGCTTTCAGTGAAGGAGGTATAAGGCATAAAGTGAGTACCTGCAAAGGGGTGATCTGCTCCCAGCTCTCCCAGCCTCACTGCTGAGGGACAGGAAAACTCTGTTCTGGCTCATTATGGGCTTGATGGTATCTGCCTTGTAAGTTGCTAAACCCATTTTGTTCATTTTGCAACACATCAATTTTATGGCTGAGGTTGAAGTATTTACTCGTCCTTGGGGTTTGCAGTTGTTGAGATCCAGGATGGAAAAGCAGCCTGTACGTAAAATGTGGCTGAACTCTGCTATCCATTCAACAGAGAGTCAATAGTTCAGGAGTTAATTCATGAGAAGAAGGGAGTAAAAACACACCAAGGTCAGGATCTCATGACCCACAGGCTGTCTGTAGCTCCATCTGAAAGACCTTGTAATAGATAGGTATGTGGCTTGGAAAATGCATATTTCTGTGGTTAAACAAGGCATTTCTCAAGTTTTGTAACATCACACTCCTGGCAAACCTTCTCGAGTGCATATCATATTCTGATCAGAGCTCTCTGCAGGATGGGAAACATTAGGGTGATGAAGGTTTTAAATCTCATGACACACAAATTGATACGCCAGAAAAATATTTACAAGCCAGTGAGTGTCCCATAAACTCCCGCCAAAGGTTTTTCTCTTCAGGAACTCTGCTGATTAACACCAGAGCTCTGATCCTCTCCGTACCAGATCCCAGGAGCCAGGGAGTGCCAAGCCCAGGTAGTTTCTCCCAGTTCCCCACTTTCTGCTCCTCCTCACAGCACCGTGAGATTTGTGTAGTGTCAGCACTGACAGCCAATTTCCTGCCTTTCCCTCAGCCATCGCTGCTGTGGTGCAGATAAGGTTCAGGTTTCCAGCTCTGCAGACCCCAAAGTGCAACAGGCCCACCTCCAAGAAGGATTTCAAGTCATCCTCCTTCCCACCTTGCCTTTAAAACACCAAACTGCCCCAGCCCAGGAGAGGAGACTGTAGAGAGCAATAACCTCTGTGGTGAAACATGGAGCTGGTGAGGCAGGAGAGCAGAGCAGAGCTCAGCAGGGCTCGTGGGCTCTGTGCTTCCTGCCTGTCCAGCTGGCCCTTAGCCTGGAGGCCTTGGGATTCCAGGCACCAGCCTTGCTCCAGCCCATCACTTGCAAGCTGGAGGGGACTGGAAATGTTCCAAGAGCTGGAGCACCTTTGTGGTGTCGACAGAGGTTTGATCCTTCAAGGCTGCAGTGGTGGCACCCAAGGGGTTGATGGCATGGTCACACTTGGTCAGACCCTCTCTGCCACCTCTGACCTGGATCCACTCTCCTGACTGGCCTCAGGAGATGACCTAGCTTCAGAAAAAGAAAGGGAGGGGAATGGAAAACTGGGTTTCCAAAATCTGGGAACGAGAGTTGAACGAGCAGAGAGCAGGGGTGCCACGTCAGGGGAGGTGTCAGGGAGCAGGGAGGATGGGAAGGAGGGATGGGAAGCAGGGCTGCTCTCAGCCACCACTGCCTCCAGCACTTCCTTCACGATTCCTGAGGCTGCCACCAGCACCGTGTGTGAACTGGGGGAAAATCACTGATTTCTGCTCCTCTTGTGCAGGACAAGGCTTTTTAACTTCCCTTCAGACCTGTCCTGTTTGCTTGCAGCCTGGGACAGATGTGGCAGAGTGTCTCTTGCTGCGTGCAAGTGCTCAGCTCCCAGCACCACGATCTCCCTTCGGGGCCCGGAGCTGTTGCTGGAGAATTAATCCAGAGGAAGATTTGCACCCCAGCCCTCAACGTAGCCTGTGCCCATGGAGGGCCCCTCCTCTTCCACTTGCAGGTTTTTCTTGCAGCAATTTGAAAAGCAAAGGGTAGGAGGAGGGGGGGAGAGAGAGCATTAATGGAACAAATGCTCCAAAAGCGGTTCCAAAAACGTTTCCATCTTCCGGCAGAACAGCAGCTGTGGCATGTCCTACGCTGTGCTCGGCGTAATGGTCACCAGCTGTGAGGAACTGCTTTTTTATTGACCAGAGCATTTCCTTGGGGCTGCAATGGATACCAAACACCTCCAGCTCCAAGTTCTGCAGGTGCCTGGAGCTGGCTGTGCCTTCCCTGTGCTTTGCCAAGGAGCTCCTGGGGCTGAATTTCCCCCGTGCCACCCCTCTGCCGACCCCACTGCCCTTCAGCCTCCAGGCAGCAAAAATCTCACTCAGGATGGGAGAGCTGGTGCTGAGATCTCCTAGCCCAATGCTCCCCAAAGCCAAATGCACACCAGCCCTAAAGCCACAGTAATTAAAGGACATTTAATGAGGTAATACCCAAGATAAATCATATGGCAATAATAATTTAAAAATAATGAAAGCTAAGGCTTTTATTTCAGGAAGATCTTTTGAGGAGGGGGGCTGGATATAATCTTTTTGAGTGCTCTATTATAGGCTCTGAGTTATAAATAAATCCATATTTTAACATCTGGGATTCATAACATCTTGCTGACAGTCAAATCTCATAAAAGATGTGGTGACTTCTACAGATGTGGGAAACCTCATTCAATGAGCTGCGTAACAAAGGAAATCTAGTTCTTTTTCATTATTTACTGTTAAATCTGTGTCTCTCTGGCTCCAGAGAGGGAGCAAAGCTGTGGGGTCACCCGTTCTTAAACACACTCTTGCTAGGAAACTCAAAAGCAACAGCATTGCCTGAAAGCCAGGGGTGAAACCAGCATCTGTGCATCATGGGCTGCCTGCAAAGCCCAGGATTTTGATCCCTCCTTGATGCTCCAGGATGGGTGCTCATGCAATAACAAGCAGTCCCTGGGAAGTTGGCAAATGGTGGGGGATGAAAAGGTAAGCACTGCCTGGGCATCAAAGACATAAAGATTGGCATGAATCCCTTCAGTCTCAGCTTGGGATTTTAACAAAGTGAAAGAGAGGAAAGGTAACAGAAGGGAAGAGAAGAGGCAGGACACCCCATATCTCCATCTCCAAACTCTCAGGAGCAACTGACTCCTCAGTGAGGATATAACCAATCAAGGCTACAGCTTCAACACTTTACAATTAACTACAATTCCAAAGGAAGGAGGGAAAAATACTGAAGTATTTTCCAGCAAAACTTAGTAACAGCGACCATATCCCCACAAACTACACCCAACACTTGCACTGGCACAGGCATTACAGCAAACTGGGATCTCCTTTCTGCTGGGTAAACCCAAAGAAAGTAAACAGTTTATTATGGTCACATTTAATTTGGGCTTATACAAAGCTGGAGCCCTGTAGCCTATGTTTAATGCAGTTGTGGTGGTGGGGATTTGTTTTTCTCCCTCCCCAAATAGCTCGCTATTGATTTTCCTCTTAACAAGTGCTCTTGTTCTGACAGTCCATCTCACTCTCTGTGTTCAGACTAAGAGTTGTAATCTCCATGTCGGTGATACCTGAATCCTCTGGCCATGGGCATGTTATGTTTTCACTAAAATAGGATTATGACCTATTAATCAATAAAGATGAAGTGGGTTAGCCAGGCTGCGACAAAGACGTGATTATTTTGCACGGTCCTGGAGAAGCAGGCAGGTGTCAGGCATGAAAGAAAACAGCACTTCAGCAGCCTCATCCTGGGGTTTCTGTGTCCAACAGAAATGGGTGGTGNGCTGTTTGTCTTTGAGTGATCAATCTGCTCTTTTGCCGAGACCCACACAGGAGGAGATGCTTCCCTGCTCTTCTCGGTGCCAAACCTCAAAGCACTTTATAGCAGAGAATAGAAATCTCTGTATTTGACACAGGGGGAAACCGAGGCAGGCAAGGGTGGTGGGATTTGTTGGTGAGCCTATAGGAAATGGGAGCCAGGGCTGGATAAGAGAAAATAGGCTTTGTGTGTTTAGTGAGCCCAGCCCAGCTGGCTGCATTGTGTGGCTTGCACTAAGGGGCTGGCAGGACTCTAGAGCTGAGCTAAAGCACTGGAACTATGAACTTCCAAGCTTCCAAATATTTGGATAGCCTATAAAAATAATTTTAAGCTCCTAATCCCACCCTGTCAAATGGTATAATTTCTTTTTTTCCTTCTTTTTGGTTTCAACCTTCCTTCTCTTTTGGTTTTGCTAAAGCAGTCTCAGCTCTGACATCATCTGAGAATTTCATTTAACAAAATGTTTTGAATCATTTGTGCTGGTTCTGGCTACTTTGCCAATGGAAACATCCCCTGCAGCAAGTGATTTTAAACCTTGAATATGAATTTTTTTTTCCCTCCTGTAGTTACATTCAGAGCAATACTGTTCCCTTGACTTCTGGCCAAATGACCCAGAGGAAAAGGTTGCTCTGGGATGTCAGGAGAACATGGTCTGCACAACCTGGGAGAGCCCATCTGATGACAGGGCAGCTTCCACCCATGCCCTGCACCCTCTCAGTCCTCCTGGGTGGGTAAGAGGAGGACAAGGATGGGCTGAGGGAATGTTTGGGCATTTTTGGGGCTGCATCATAAAGTGATGGTGAGACTCACAACTGGCGAAGGGAGAGGGGACAGCTGTGACCAAACCCCATTCTGTTCCTACCAATATTATGTTTTATTATTATGGCAGTGTTTGCATGTTCTGCTAACCAACACCGCTCCAGAAATTGATGTTCTTGTACTGGGTTCTCCTTCACCCTCTTTTCAATGGTCATGGAAATTGGAACACCATGTCCTGGAGCCAAACAAGGCAGCAATGCAGGGTCCCATCCTGGAGGCCACATTTAATACTCAACAGCCTTCAGATACCAAAACCAAGCAAAACAACCCAATGTGGCCCTCAGGTACCCCTGATGCACAATTGCTACATATCCTCCTTGTTCATGATGCACAAATATTTGGTGCTTGAGGTCACCTTTAGGAAGCAGGACTTTGCAGGTCCTTGACCCTCCAAACATGTCTCCAACCTACCAAACCCAAAAGGCACAAATTAAAAGCCTGGAACGAAAAGATCAGGACTGGTGGAGTGAAATTATAGGTTATTTTCAAACAAAATGCTCCCTGAGTCTTTCTGCACCCCAGAACGACCCCATGAAACCTTTGGGTGAGACGACACCGCTCTTCCAACAGCAAAAGAGACTCCAAAAGGGGAGATGTGGGAGGTTTTATGGCACCATTGTGGCTCTAGTGATATTATTTGAAGCAAATGCAAACACACTCAGGCTTATAATAAGAGGGTGTAATAGATAGTAAGTGCAAATGACTCATTCACTGAGATTTTCCAGGATTAGACAGCAGCAGAAGGACAACAGCTGTGTAAAACGGACTTTAAAAAATAATCTTCTAATAAGATTTTAATAAACCTGTTAGTAAATTATAATGCTTGACTTCAAGAACTATTTCTCCCCTGCAGTGTTTCTCTGTGGAGTTGAAGCTGTGGTCTTCTCCAAGTGTGCATGACACAACCTCGACTGCACCCCAGGCAGGGCAGGGATTCCTCAGGTCCATGGATGAGCAGAAAATCACACCTGTGGGGAGAAGCTGAGCCCTGAAAAGCTACTTCAGGCCTCCTGTAACATTAACTTTCTGATTAAACTCAACTTCAGTTTTTATACTATTCTTACCACCTTTTTCTTTCTGTTGACCCGAGCAGACTAATTTCAAAAATAAAATAAATAGTGTTTTAGGAAACCTGCTCTTTTCATTGCACTCCAGACTGCATGTAGTCAGTGCTGGCTTACCAAATCCTTCCCCTAAATCCCATGTCTGGACACACATGTGCACACTGCCCATGCAGGGAAACTGCCACAGTTTTGGTCCTTTTCTCAGCAGTCTGTCTCCTGGGGTCACGTCATTACATGGCAGTCTTGGCTTTTGCTTGGAGGAGAGAACTCGTTTTTGCAGCTGCCACAGCTTAGGAGAAAGTCCTGCATGTGCAAAGGTTTAGGAACTCAAAAACCAGAATGGAATCCAAACGGACTCAGGTTTATTTCCCTTCCTTAATCCTCTCTGAATTGCAGCATGGTTGGGTTTCAGCTGGACTGGCCAAGTTGCTCCTATTTCCTATGAGTTTGTGGGTATTTCAGCTTCAACAGAACAGTGTTCATCTCCATTTCTCCCTCTGTTTCTTGTTAAGTGAGGTGTCAGTCATTCATCCTGTTGTCTTACAGAGGTTTCTACCAACCACAGATGTCACCACAATGTGCACATTATGCTAATAAGTGTATCTGTAAGTGTGTGAACTATAACTTACATCTTCATTTTTACATTTTGGGGAAAGTTAAGGGGCAAAAGAATAAATGCAGCTCCTCAGTTTTACAGGATGATTGGGGAAAATAACTTTCATGTGGGGTGAGATGCATCAAACCCCAAATCACCCATCCTCCTGCACTGGGGGCAGGTCATGTTGAAGGGATGTCTGGCTCCCTAAGACCTTTGCAGGGCTAATGGGGCACTGTGTGAACCAGGAGGTTTTGTCCTCCAGGACTGTGAGCATGGCAGATTTAGGAGATATTCATACCCTGATGGAGTATCCCAAAAAGCAAGATGTCCCTTCATGCAGGGGCACGAGGCCAGCTCAGCCCAGCATTGCCAGCCAGATGAGACCTGAGTCTTGCTGCCACCACCTCCGTGATGTTTGCCACCCCGTTTGTGGGTTTTAATTTATAGCAAGGAGTGTCATGGCCCAGACAGAGCAGCCTCAGTGAGGCAGGAGGTTTCCCTGTGCCCCAACTTCGGCCCTTTGCACCCCATGTGAGGTCGGGGGGGTGCTGAGATGGTGGAGCACAGCCCCATTCCATGGTGGGAGCACAGCCCCATTCCATGGTGGGAGCACAGCCCCATTCCATGGTGGGAGCACAGCTCCATTCCATGGTGGGAGCACAGCCCCATTCCATGGGGGAGCACAGCCCCATTCCATGGTGGGAGCACAGCCCCATTCCATTGTGGGAGCACAGCCCAATTCCCAGGAGGGAGCACAGCCCCATTCCATAATGGGAACCACAGCCCCATTCCATGGTGAGAGCACAGCCCCATTCCATGGTGGGAGCACAGCCCCATTCCATGGTGGGAGCACAGCCCCATTCCATGGTGGGAGCACAGTGGGAGCACATCCCCATTCCATGGTGGGAGCACAGCCCCATTCCATGGTGGGAGCACAGCCCAATTCCCAGGAGGGAGCACAGCCCCATTCCATAATGGGAACCACAGCCCCATTCCATGGTGAGAGCACAGCCCCATTCCATGGTGGGAGCACAGCCCCATTCCATGGTGGGAGCACAGCCCCATTCCATGGTGGGAGCACAGCCCCATTCCCTGGTGGGAGCACAGTGGGAGCACAGCCCCATTCCATGGTGGGAGCACAGCCTCATTCCATGGTGGGAGCACAGCCCCATTCCATGGGGGAGCACAGCCCCATTCCCTGGTGGAGCACAGCCCCATTCCATGGTGGAGCACAGCCCCATTCCACGCTGGCTCTGCAGCAGGAATCACCTCCTGCAGGCTCAGCAGCAGCAGCTGAGGGCTGTGTCACCTTTCAGAGCTCAGCAGCCGCTGCTCTGTGAAGGAGCCAGAGCTGAGCAGCCTCTCAAGGTAGGAGCAGGGTGCCAGGGGGCCAAGCCTTTGCAGGGCAGCTGGAGAGGAAAAGCCCGGATCAGTCACAAATTACTTAAGCAAAACTGGTGCAAGTGGCTCCTGGCTGAGGATGGGAAGAGAGGTGGAGGCTCCCAGGTCCTCTGAGGTCAGGACTCCAGGTTTTGAAGGTCATCTCTTTTGCCTGGCAATGAAATTACCAATATTTTGCCATAAACTGTTCAGTGGGGGTTTTGCCTTGCAGCTTCCACCTCGCAGGGCTGTGCTTGTCCTGCCTGAGTACCTGTGTTCAGTAGTGTCTGCAGTGAGGGTTTAGGATTCCCACAAAAACCCCTGGGCTCCTGCATGGGGTAATCCAGAGTCCTTGTTTCTGGAGCTGTTCCCCTGCACTGATACCAGAGCAGCTTGGCAATATCTGGTTTAGGCTCAGCCTCAAAACCTCGGGCCTGTGCCCACCCTTCTGCCTCAGTTTCCCACTGGTAAAAGTGGGGGTAAGAGCCAGGATCTTGTCCCCAGGGAACAATGAGGGTGGCACAGTTACACTGGGAACACCAAGACCCCTGGACATGGCAGCTGTGTCAGTGGCCTTGCTGGGAGTTAAAGAGCTTTACAGCAGATAAGAATTTGGCTCAGAAGTCCCAACACTGACCACGAGGACTTTGGGAGCATGATCTGCCACCAAACCCATATAGAACATGCCAAAACAAATAATAATTAGCTCTCTGTACTTAATTCCACACAGCTGACCTTTTCAGAGCGAGTTGTTCATGCCACCAGGATCTGACTCTAAATCCCAGAGACCCTGGGCATCCTGCAAGTGTCAGAAGGATGATGACAGCTCACAGATAAAACCAGCACACAAATGTGGACCTGGTGTCCTTTTGTGAGTTTCCAGTTTTAAACAAGCACTATCATCCAGAGCTCTGGAACTGAGGAAAAAGCACTGAAGCAACACCTGTAGCCACTGTGGCCACCAAAGGCTGCTCCAGCAGCAAAAGCAGCATTTTTTTAGCTTGGAGATTTCCTGTGAGTTCTGTCCATCAAGTAAAATATAAAGGGAGATGCACACACACCTACCTGTATATATAATTTTCACATGGATTTTACTGCTGTTTCAGTCCAGCTCAAGCATCATAAGAGCTGCTCAGGGGAAGCAATGCCATTGCCTCATACTGTGGGCTTGTAAAAGGAGAAAATTGAGAGAGGAGAGGAGAAAATTGAGCTTTAGTCATACTGTTATTTTTAATGGATTTGGATCCTGACTTCTCTGCTCTGAAAGTCTTTACTCTTAAGGACCCACTGCATCCCTGTCCTGTGCTGGAGGCTTCACACCAGAGCTCATGGGGTCAGGTGTGCAGCACCCCAGATGTTCCCATTCACAGTCCAGCCCATTTGCTCCGACTTTGCATCAAAATAGGATCATGCTGAGATCCAGGATTCAACTCATCAGCCTTTGCTGGGGGCAGGGGGGTAGTAACTTTCTCAGACAGCTCAGGTATTTCCTTCAGAACTCGTCTGTCATATCACTGCAGAAATGCCTGATCTGGGTGATTTTTGCTGGTTAAGAATGGGGTGTGATGAAGGTTTAGGGTGCTTCTTGCAAGGAAGGCAGGGGCTGGTGGGGGCCTCCAGGCAAAAGCCAGACAAAGCAAATGAGACTGCAGTTGTGATGTTGCCATTGTGAGCCACCAAAGTGACAAGGCAGGGGCTCACCAAAGCTCACAGGGAGACACTGGCAAGGATAGGAAATGAATCCCCAGTGGTGTCTGGCCAACCCCATCACCCTACACAGCTCGGGGTCTAGAGCAGCTTCACTGCCAAGTGACAAACAGATAACAAAAATTGCTTTTTTTTCTCTAAATTCTGTCCCCAGCCAGCCCAGCAGAAGTGGAATAACCCTCTCGCCCAGTCTCCCCCATAGTTTATGATAAAGAGCCTTTTGTTGCAATTTAATTTGCAAACTTTCTCTTCTCTGCCATTCTCATGTGCCACGATTCTGGAGACTCATATAAGTATTTTTACAAGAAATGCTTTCAGACAAATAAGTCTGGGGAGGTTTGTAATTTCTATTACCTCATGGGGACTCCATTGATAGACAGCAGCACACCTTGGGAGAATTAGAGAGCATAAAGTAATGGGGGTTTTTGTCCTCTCAAGACAGAGCTGTGAGTGCTGCCTGGCTCACAGCCAACACCACCAATTACCAACCTGGAGCAGGAGACAGGTCCTAGTGCTGAAAAATTGCATTTTTCCAACAGGCCTGGTAATGATGGAGCTGTGCTGTGAGCTACCATTTCCTCCTGGGCCTGTTAGGCATCCAGGACTGTGCAGGTTTTGGGCCACCTCAATGTTTAGGGACACTTGTTGTCCTGTGGAGGTGAAAGGATGGAGTTTGTGTTGCTTCCTCCTGCCTTTGCTGCTACTCACGACTCTTCCAGCTTATTTGTACAGGAGCCCTTTCTGCCAGGAGACAGAACAGTCGAGCATAAAGAAGCAATTTCAGAGGCACTGTCATTGGCAATTATGCTTGAAAGCCAGAGATTTAATTATTGTGTGAGAGCGATACCCTTGAAAGAGAAATTGCAGCGGTCCCATCACTTGAGACTTCTCAGACGACTCACGAAATGTCAAGGAGCGACAAACGCAGCACTCCTGAGCTTCCCACCTCCAAACCCCGGTGTGAGGCTTTCTGATGGCACCAAAGTTAATGTGGGCTGGGTTAACTGAGGACACAGGTGCCCCACTCCCATCCAGCTGTCTGCATAACGTGGGGCTTTGTCATTTTTATTTTCCTTGCCCGCTGACCATCGCTGGCGAGCGGCTGAAGTGGTGGCACTTTCACAATTCCCATTTCATGCCTGCATTTTAAATTGACACCTATTGGCTCAGGGTGATGATTTTTGGGTGTGTGTTGGGAATCTAACAATTATATCAGTGCTCACCAGCAAACAGGTCACCTTCTGCATTTCTCTCAAGCTTACAGGGTGCCTGTAGATGTAGGAGAACTCTGAATTTCCCTCTCCTGACCTCCAATTTAAAAAAACAGCATGAAGAAAGCACATTTTGGTAAATGCATAAATAATTGCTCAGCAGGTCTACAACAGCACAGCACACAGGACTTTAAATCCTATAGATGTGACTGTCTTAGAGCATCTGCTCAAAACAGGAGCAACTTTGCAGAAGATGGTGGAGCTGTGTTGGTGTAAAATCCATGAGGACCAGGGTCAGGAGGAAAGCTGGGGACACGGGGGTGATGCTGGACATGTGACAGCTCAAGCTGGGTTGGTTTAGCCACGATTTCATTTCCCACGTCCCTGTGCTGTCACTCTGGGATGGGTTGTTGCAGTACCCAGCAACACAACCACAGCCAGATACAGCAGATAAGCTTTTTTAGAACTGAGGTATGGATGTGGCATAAAACTAAGAAAAAAATTCCTATCTCCAAGCCCAGATATCCCTGATTTATCCATCCTTAAGCACCAAGAGGCTTTTAACCCCAGGAAAAGCGCTTCCCACGCCGCAGGGCAAGCACAAAGCGGCAGTGAGGAGCTTGACATCCCGAGCTTGTCCAACTCACACCTCTTATCTCGCTGCTCGTGTATCACGCCGAATCCTCCCCCGGTGCTTTCCCGCTGGGCTCCCCGCTCCGTGCCAGGGCACTTATCCCTGCCGCGGCCGGTCAGCGGGGAATTTCCTCCCGCCGGAGCAGCCACGCGTGGCTCCCAGCCAGGGAAAGTGGCTCCAGGCCACTGCTGCCAGCAGCCCTTGCCAAAACACAGAGGGTTTTCCTGGGTGCAGGGGCTGCGAGCTGCTCTGGCTTCGCAGGGAAAGGAGGATGCTCCTTGAGAGGTGAAAAAACTGCTTTAAAAACCTCAGCAACCCGGCTCAGGGTAAACTGATTTTTTTTTTTTTTTTATCTCTCTCTCTCCTTCTCATGAATTAATTTGTTGGAGGAATGAGGCTCAGAAAAGAAACAACGAAATAACGTGTTGAGTCAAACTGAGATATTTCTTTTAACCTATTTCTTTCAACACAGGAAAACATAGACTGGTTGAGGGCTATTTATCCTCCTGCGTGAGCTTCCAGTTATTGAGGTTGTAGTGCTTTCAGGTTGATTTAAAAAAAAAAAATTAAAAATTGCCACTTGAAGAATAAGTTTTGTTTCGACTCCCCCTTCTCTTTCACACACACACAACTATGGGCAGTGTGGAGGCAGAATTGTTCATCGCTGACTGAATCACTAAATAATTCCTGCCCCATGTGGGACTCTTATCTCATAGTGGCTTTACTTTCATTAAAACTATTGGAAGCAAAAGAGAAAATGGGTAACCTGGGGGTTGCTGGCAGCCTTTCCGGCTGTTTTCCAGGATATCCCCTTTCCCCCATACCCTGAGTTTCATGCCAAACTCAGCTCGGGGAGGGCAGCAAGTGACCCCCCTTCATCCCACAGACACTGTGCAGAGACAGGTGACATTGTGACTGACCCAGTCCCATGGAAGCTCTGGATCCCCAGGGGCTGTGTGGTGACACCTCCCTGGCGCCAGGACCCGTTTTGGGCTGAGCCCAGGGCGGCTGCGGGATTGTGAGGCAGAGGAAGTGAGGAGCCAGTGTACAACCTGAACTTGGCCACCCTGGACCCAAACCCCGAAGAGGAAAGCCTGCATGCATGACATCTTCCTGTCAGGAAATATTAATCAGGGCCACGTCCAAACATGGTGAGTGAAACCTCAGGGAAACCGCTCCTTTGGCCATGCAGGGCTGTGCCTGGGTATATTCAGGAAGGCCCTTGTGCCTCAAAGACAGGACCCACCTGTCAGCAGGGCACCACCTCGAATTATGGATTGCCTCCCCGACGTTTGAAGTGAAATCTCAGCTCGTCCCTGCCATGCCTCAGCACCCAGCTGTTGTTTCACGGCTCAGGAGAGAGTCACAGGTGAGCCAGGTAGAGGGGTGAAGCATCTGGAGAGGAGAAGAATCAACCAGCAGGAAAATCAGCTCAGGAGTGCTCTCAGCTCACCCTTGCCCTTGCAGTGGTGTTGTTGGAGTGACCAGTAGGGAGGTCATGCCCACAGGAATCACTGACACACACCGGGGGTGAGACCAGAAGCGAAAATCCTGATGGCACCGCTTCCCATGAGACACCTGTATTACCAAAACAAAAAAACCCCAAAACAAAACAAAACATAAAACTGAGAAAAAAAACCCAAAAATGTGAGAGGCATCCCAAGAGGTTTACAAGTAAAATAATGTTCCTGGAAAGAGGTGTCAGCACTCTGGCTTGCAGCACTGTGTAGGCACCCTCTTGGAGTGAAGGAGCCCACAATGGGGCACAGGAATAATCCCACACACCCCAATTCAGCCTCATTCACCTTCTTAGGCAAGGCAAATTCTGACTCCCAGGTCTGGATCCCAACCACCAGGGGCCAAAACCCTTTTTGGGGCCAATTCTTGCTTGAGGGCCAAGCCCTGCTTTTAGGCCTCAATGCAGTGTGGAGATCAAGCTTCTCCTGTGGAACTCGAACATATTATAGGGCTCAAATTCCTTGTGGGGGCCACATCCTGCTTGTGAATCCCTAATCCCTGTGGGACCAACCATCCTGTGAGGCTCAAATTTGTTCCAGGCTCCAAGCCTGGAACATGGGTCCCAAATTACCTGTGGTGTCTGCTCTGGGATCCAAGCCTTGCCTGTGGGTCCCCATCCATCTGTGGGGTCCAGACATTTTCCAGGGGTTAAATCTGTTTGTGGGTCCCAAACCATTGTGGGGTTCAAAGCCCCTGTGATGCCCAGATCTATTTTGGGGTCTGAGCTTTGCTTGCCCCCAGCTTCTTGTGGGCTCCAAGTCCTTTGAAACAGCTGCATCCATTCTGGGGTCCAAGTTGTGCCTGTGGGTCCCAAATCCCAGGCAGAGATCCAAGCTATTTGTGGCGTCCAAATCCCTTTCAGAGCCCAAGCCTACTTTTGGGTTCCAAGCTCCCCGTGGGACTCAAATCTGTTTGGAACCCAACCCTTGTGTGGGTTGCCAAACCTTTGCCTGGCTCAAACCCCCAGTGGGACCCAAATGTGTGTCTGGGTCCAGGCTCTGCCTGTGGGTACCCAACCCTTCCAAAGCCCTTGAAGCACCCAAACCCTCTTTGGGGTTCACACCTGCTTCAGGTTCCCAAGCCCCCCCCATGGTATTTAAATGCATTCTGGAGTCCAAGTTGTGCCCGTCGGTCCCAAATCCCAAACTTTTGCAGGGACCCAAAGCCTCTGAAAGGTCCAAATCCCTTTCAGGTTCCAAGCCTGCTTGGGGGTTCCCAGCCCCCTGTGGTGCCTGAATCCATTTTGGGGTCCAACCTTTGCCATGCAGGTGTTCAACTCCTTGTAAGACCCAAAGCCCCTGTGGTACCCGAATATGTTTTGGGATCCAAGTTTTCCCTGTGGATTCACAACCCTTTGTGGGCTCTGATACCCTTGAAGCAGCCAACACCCTCTTGCTTTGGGGTCCCCAGACTCCTGTGTGCCCAAATGTTTTTTGGGGTCTATGCTGGGCCTGTGGTCCCCCAGCTCCTTGTGGGACACAGCTTCCTGTGGGAGTCAAATCCATTTTGGGGGTCCCAGCACCCCACAGCCTCTTGGGGGTCCAAGAGGTACCCGTAGCTTCCCAAGCCCTTGTAGTATAGACACCCTTCTTTGGAACCTAAATCCATTTGGGGTCCCCAGCCCTCTGTGGTACTCAGACCCACTTTGGGGTCCAACCTGTCCCTGTGGCTCCCCAACCCCTTGTGGGACAGAGCTTCCCTGTGGGACCCAAATCCATTTTGGGATACTCAGACCCACTTTGGGGTCCACACTGTGCCTGTGGCTCCCCAACCTCTTGTGGGACAGAGCTTGCCCGTGGGACCCGCAGCGATGCGGGGAGATGCGGGGAGATGCGGAGCGGTGCGGGGAGATGCGGGGAGATGCGGGGAGATGCGGGGAGATGCG